>JAYESA010000010.1:13316056-13737000 GCA_036927795.1 Iris macrosiphon | reverse complement strand
AGCCAGTAACTCATTTCATGATTAAAGATTATGTTTCATAAGCGACAAATTCCTCTCCTTTGTTACATCAGAAATGGTCACTTCCGACTGGTTTTCAGTCAGCACACACACCCCACCCAACCCCCTGGCTTCACTGGTCACTTCACATTGATGTCAAATGCATAGAGAACAACAAATGAATGCTTGAATTGACACAAACAATTAAGCATATGATATCTTCACGATGATCAACTCCTTTCCCCATAAAAAACTTGAATAAGCATGGAAGTGTTGTACATAAGAGATACTTTGATCTTTGGGAGAAGTACAATATTGGAAGATCTACTTAGGCTTTGAACTGCCACTCTCTGCGACACATGGGGCAATGAGGTTGGGGAGTCTGCGAGTTAACCCACTTCAAGATGCAGTGCAGATGGAAGGAATGATTACAAACACCCCAAATCAGCGGGCAATCATCACCGGGGAATTTGCAATCAGAGCAGCAGCCATCAAATGCCATTCTGCAGATTCCGCATGTTTCATCTTGTGCATCCCATGTCCATGAAGCCACAGCGTGCCACTGCAGTATCTTGACCTTCATTTTGCTGCATGAGAAAGAAAATAAACAGAGATGCTTCAATTAGTTCTGCATGTCATGATGTCATGTACAATAGCAAGGTCCCCAAAATGAAAACAGCAGAAGAGTAAAACTAAGATCAAGCATGCATAACCATCCTTGTTTCTAATAGAGGAAACTATGCTTGCCACAAACACCCGTTCCTAGGTAATCAAACGATCTTATTAGTTTAGTCGACACAGTTTATTTACAGTAGGGACAGTCTAGACAATGAAAAGCAGGTGATACTCTCTGCTCTGATATAGACTATTTGAGGATTGCACTCATCCTGATATAGTATTAAGGAAAACTGCAGTGATGAGGGAAATGCCGTCCAGGTTGGTATCCAATTGCATAATCTTGTCAGAGGCAAGGATTTGGGCAGAAAGTGATGAGAAGACAGGAAGGATGATCTAGGGCATTTAACAAACAGTAATCCAATAGAACAAAGTGTAGGATCGAGAGATGGAGATTAGGCAGAGTAAAATGCTCTGTTTTAATTGGTTTGGCGTGCTGGCTAATAGCAAGATCCCCCAAAAACCAAGAATAGCAAAAGTGTAAAATTGACGTCAAGCATGCATCCTCATCCTTGTCCAAGCCTCTTCCCAGAAAGGAGGTCTATGGAAGAAGTTCAAAATCATACAAATGGTTACAAGCAAGGGCAGACCTACATAGGGGGCTGCCCACCCCAATTTTGCTTTTTTTTTTCCATATATATATATAGAGAGAGAGATCCACATCTCCGATTATATATATATATATATATATGAGTTTTTTTATGTCAATCAGCCTACACCTAGTCCACTCCAGCCCACCAAAACTTAAATTTCTGGTTCTGCGGCTTCTGCCCTTGGTTACAAGCCTGACATGCCATATACCAATGCTTTGTTTCTAACCGAGGCAACTATGCTACCCAAAAAGGCATGTTCATGGATAATCAGACAACCATATTGGTTACGCAGTTGCTCGGAGAAGATGATATTCTTTGTTAAAGGGTATTACACTCATCCTGATATTAGATATAGGGGAAACTGCCGTGTATCAAATGCTCATATACTAAGTTGCAAGAAATGTCAGATTGGAGTGAGATAAATGAACTAGACGTAGTGGCTATTCTGTTTGTTTGAAAACTCTAATCCAGGATTAACTCTGGTTAAGTCCATTAGATGTTATATTCTATTCTTGCTCACTTCTTGCAGAAAACCACATTTGACAAACAAAATAGATACAGGTCAGTGAAACTTGGTTTTCTAATGACTAATAAGACTATATGAGAGAAAATAAAGAAATCCTTACAATTTGAATTAAATGAATATGCAGAAACACACAGAATTGAAGATAAAATGCATTCAAAGGAAAGAAACATCCAATCAATGCTCGAGTAAAGTCCCTTTTCTCACAGACATCAGTATGTTAAGATAATAACCGTGGTTATGTATACAACGACAATGAGAGAAGATGAAGATGACACTCTCTGGTACAGATTAAACCATCCTGATATTCGATATAGGGGAAACTGCAGTGTATCACATGATCATATGTTAAGTTGCATGGAAATGTCAGATTGGTGTCCAATTGCAGAATGCGGTCAGACGAGGCTAGGATTTGGGCAGGGCAGGCCTGAGCTCATGGGGCCCAAGGCAAACTTTTAAAATGGGCCCCATATATAATGTAAAAAAAAATTTAAGAAACTAAAATAAAAGTAAATATAACAAAAAAATAATATATTGTTGTCACTAAGAATTAAACCAAGGACCTCTAAAGTGCCAAACTAACATGATAACCACAACACCACAACTATTTTGTGTTAAGGATGGCCCATGATATATACTTCTATTTTAGATATATCTATATGTGTGTCCCTTTAATCTGTGGGCCCTGGACCTTCGCCCTAGCTGTCCTGGGTCAGGGAGGCCCTTGGATTTGGACAAAGTGATAAGGGATATAGGATCTAGGAATGATTCTACGAGGATGATTTAGGGCATTTAACCACAGTAGTCTAATAGTTCAGTTGTAGGAGTGAGATATATGTTGCACGGATACGGATACCGGTCAAGGTTAGGACACGACACCTATTTTGGTGTCCTGGTGTATTTTGGAGTGTATAGGGTGTCTATTATGTGTCCGACAAAACACGTCCCAAATTTTTGGAGTGTCCATGCTTCCTAGAGCTATGGAGTAGGCAGAGTGACTCATCAGAGTGACTCATCTGTTGGTTTGAAAACACTAACCCAGAATTAACTCTGGTTAAGTCTATTAAGTGTTCTATTCTATTCTTGCACACTTCTTTCGAAAAACTGCATTTCACAAACAAAACAGACACAGGTCAGTGAAACTTGTTTTTCTAATGAGTAAATGAAAGAAAATCAAGATACGTATTATATTTGAATTAGATGAATCTGCAGAAACACATAGAAGAAACACATAGAATGCAACAAAAAGTGCATTCAAACGAGAGAAGAAGCATTCACTCAATGCTCTGAGTAATGTTCTATTATGTCGATGAAAAAATTATATGGCTTGTTCATCAGTATGACAAGATTTATATTCCTCAAAGTGGTTACATGCTCTCATTTCTTTTCTCAAAGTTGTACATCAGTACGATAAGATTATAACAGTGGTTGTGTATATACAATGACGCTTCAAGGTATGCATTATAATTACTTGCTAGACTATTGATATAGACTTGCAGATTCTCACCTGTGTCAGCAACCATGAACCAAGAAATAGTCAAGCTTGACACATAAACTCCTATTAAGCTTCTGTTTTTGGAGGATTTCAGATGTCATAGGTTAGACATGTAATATCTTGAAAATGCATTGGAGATGGGACTCACGACCTTTAATTTCATAAGCAGACAGATTGGAAGAATGATCAAGTGGTATACACAGACAAGCCATATATCATCTAACTGCTTAATTCCCAGGATGCCATAAAACACTAAGAAGCCATAATCATCTGGTCCGAAAATTTCCAGGAGACCAGAATTACCTAGGTGGACATTGCATCAAATAATAAGGTCATGGACAAAGTAGTCCCATTTCAATACACCAATCTAAGGGTAGTTCTGTTGGATGGTAATCAAACAACTACATATTCTGTTGCTGGGAGACGAGTACAAGGAAATGAATGCAAAAAAAATTTCTTTTGTTGTTGCCAATGATTGCTTTTCTTTAATTGTTAGAAAGAAAAAATGAGAGAAAAAAAAACTACGAAAATGTTTTATCTATATTTCTATTATCTTTTCCGTCTCTTTCTTTACAATCAATTGAACAAAGCAGCAACCTCATTATCTATTAACATAGTTTGCAGTATCGGCCGATACCGATACAGTTTGGCATGTCCCGATTCGAGACCGACTGATAGCAACATTGAGGGTCACTTTTCTACTCAATTCGGCAAAAAAAATTGAACGAAAAGGCAAATTAACAAGGGTGTAAAAGCATAGTAAGATTGTAAAAGCATGTAAAAGAAAAAAACGTATCTATCGCAGGTAAACCAATCAATAAAGGCATAGTAAGGTTGTAAAAGCATGTAAAAGAAAAAAACTTATCTATCGCAGGTAAACCAATCAATAAAGGAATAGTAAGGTTGTAAAAGCATGTAAAAAAAAAAAACTTATCTATCGCAGGTAAACCAATCAACAAGGGTAACTAGTATTTCATTCAATTTCAAAACTACTAAAAACAACACATGGAAATACTTAAAATTATGTCTAAATGTATAAAATATTATTTCTAAATTTCTAATAATTTATTACTAATTATTTGCTTTCCGATACCAAAAATCCGATATTCCGATCCGAAACCACCGATATACTGCCGATAACACCGACCCCGATACTCGTAGTAAGGGTCTGATACCGATTCCGATATCGATACTGCAAACCCAACTTAATTTATGATCCAATGGACATTGGTAGCCACTATTGCATATGATATCTAACACTGCAATTTTTAGCATCAAACTATAGTACATTCTGGAAGATAAAAATCTATTATATAAGAAAACAAGATTTCCAGTATAACAAACAACATTGTTCTTCCAATAAAAGTGTCTTACAAGAATATTAGCCCGCGACATGACATGAACGAAATCATAAACTTTATACAGTGGACAACTGACCATGCGATAATATGAAACAAATCGGTTGTCTACTAATTGTCCTTACAAAACACTCAAAAGTCTATTTTCTCTCAAAGTTTCATAAGACTATCCCCCAGTAAAATTTCAAAACCCAACACCGTTAACCACCTCCTTCCAGCAGACTAATCACATCAAGAAAGGGGTGAATAGATAGATCAAGGGATGTTCTATCATGTCCTGAAAACATATAGCAAATAGTCCAAATAATCATGCATAAATTGCACTAAATTAACAAAAATGAAAATATAATCCTATATCAAAAATTAATCCAGTAATAATAACCAAATATTAAACAAACTTGGCATGGATAGCCTAAGTTTAATAGTTATTGCTATAAACCCTAGCCCTATTCCAAAATTACAATTATAAATGAAATTTTACCCAAAATTAACCATTACAATAGGATAGGATATGATAGGATACTAAGATTAGGATTAGGAAATCTTACCCAAAATTTAATAATTTTATCTAGATTTCAACCAAATTAGGAGTTAGGGTTAGAAATTTTACCAAATTTGTCGGAGAAGGACTGTCAATCAGAGCCAACAAGATAAGAGGGATGATAATTTGTCAGAGAATGGTTGTCATGCTTCTTCTAAACGAGCACTAAGTTCATCCCTCTTTCTCGTCTATGTATCTCTTCTACTTCTTCTAAACAACGGCTATTTTTTCCGGTAAGTTCTTAAAATCTTTCTCCTACTTTCATCCAGACACTTCTATTATTTTATGTTTTTTATTATTTTGATCAAATATAGACTTCTACTTTTTCAAAACTTCTCTCCTACTTTCGTCCAATCATTTCTATTATTTCATATGTTTATATTATTTATGTGTTTATAGTATTTTTATTTATATATGGACATATAGATAATTTTATTCGTGTAAAAAAAAATTCAGAACCGTTCGTTAATGAATTACCAAGCATGGGTTGGAGTAGTTTAAAAGTCGCTACTTATAACCACTCTAAATCGAACCACTCATAACTGCTCATAATCGGTACTCTAAAAATACCTTATAACCACTTACTCTCACAATTGCCAAGCATATCCTAAGTAAAAATAATTTTTTCTGTTAAAAAAAAGACAAAACATTTTAAGTTTTAAGTTCAGTCCATAATAAACTAAAATGTTAGCTCCCTCCTTGGTTTTGTTAATTATATTAAGCGAAGGGGGTTTTCCCACCTCTTTTCATTTTTATTTTCCCTACAGGAATATATCTAGCAATGAATTGCATTGTTCATATAAAGATAAAACTCTGCATATATCTGATAAAATCAAGAAAATGAATCAAAATTATTGGGAAGAAAAGTATTGACAAAATGGAACAAGAAATGGATGCCAGATTTCAATAATAGTGATAGATCAACTGAAGATTAGGGATATGAGAGAGAGAGAGAGAGAGAGAGAGAGAGAGAGAGAGAGAGAGGGGGGGGGGGGGGGGGGGGGTACCTGACGGTGATCGGCGGTTCTTGAAATCTCCGGCGAATCGCCGACGAGGGATTGAGAGGACTGAGGAGTCTGACCTAACGAGTGTTAATTAGTAACCAATAACTCCACAAGGCTGTTGATATTGACAAGGGCACTACTAAAATTACTAGAGACTGTCCAAATATTTACCATCGATAATTACAAGTTTGTCACTCCCAAAATTTACTCGGAATTGTCCATTCTTGAATTATTATTTTTATAATCAGAATTGTTAAAATTTTGACAGTCCTACTAATTGTTAGGACTGTCAAAATTTTGACAGTCCTAAAAATATATGTTAATTTTTTAGGACTGTCAAAATTTTGACAGTCCTTCCAATTGGAAGGACTGTCAAAATTTTGACAGTCATAAAAATATATGTTAAATTTTTAGGACTGTCAAAATTTTGACAGTCGTTCCAATTGGTAGGACTGTCAAAATTTTGATAGTCATAAAAATATATGTTAATTTTTTAGGACTGTCAAAATTTTGACAGTCTTTCCAATTGGTAGGACTGTAAAAAGTTTGACAGTCCTGAAAATATATGTTGAATTTTTAGGATTGTCAAAATTTTGACAGTCCTAAAAAATCAACATATGTCAAATTTTGACAGTCCTTCCATTTTTTTTCTTCTTTTTTGGTTTTCTGTGTGCTGTTATTTTTCTTTGTCATTGTGCTATTATTCATGTCCTCCACGACGCTGGAGTGGAGGACCTGGTGGTAGCGACGGAGGAAGGAGGGGAGGGAGGAGCGGCGGACGTCGAGGGTGCCGAGCACCGAAAGGGGGCACGAGACGGAGGAGCGGGAGGGAAATGAGGCGGGGGAGGAGGTGGAGGCGGCGACGGGAGGCGGCGGTGGAGGACGGGGGAGGAGGTGGAGGAGAAGGGCTCCGACAAGAAAGGGTGGAGGGATGAGAACTCCGGTGGAGATTAGGAGAGTTTGGGCTAGTATGAGTAAACTTTTGGACTAGTATAAGTAAACTTTTGGACTAGTATGAGTAAACTTCATTCATTAATGGGCTAGCCCTCCTGGGCTAGCCCTAAGTAAACTATGTAGTGCCCTTATCAACACCCCACCATAATTATCGAAGTCAAGTGGCTTTTTGTGGTCAGTGAGAAGAGGTATAATCTTTCTGGCTGGACAAAGGTCTTGAAATCAAACCGCGAAGGAGGTGTAAGAGCAGTGGGCCCAAATGAAATGCAACGCGTAAGTCTCATTTATAGTTTCAAATTTTAGATTTTGGGTCTCATCCCACCTATGTGAGCTATAGATTAGGTTTGTAATGCAACTTTCTACATTCTAGATTATATTTTTTTTTTACATCAATTTTTGACCACATAATATTTGGGACTGTAGCTCACTTTATTATTTCCTACTATTCTTATACAAATCCAACCCATTCTACATTTATCCTTTTTTTTTTTTTGAAAATTTTGAACCACAAATTGTATTGGAGAGTCCCCAACTACTAATGATCCTCTTCGACGGATTTCTGTCCGGCCTAAATGGTTTGTCCGGTCTAACTAGTTTTTAGATGGTGATGATTTGTTTGACCCATTTATTGAATATTAATAACGTGAACATGCATTACACGTGCGTAAAAAAATTATTAAAAAAAATTTAAATATAAAATTATTATAAATATTGTCGTTCATAGGAATCAAACTCAATCAACTAAGAAAAATACCTCCCACCTTAATCACTTGAGTTAAAATTATTTAGTTATAAATAAATAATATTAGATATTAAATAATTAGTTATTTAAAAAGAAAGTTAATAGATTATTTATATACAACTTAGTCAGTTCAATTTTGAGTTGTTTTAAGTCCCGTTATAAGCGTAGAGATCTCTGTATAGCTCCCAATTTCAAAATAATAAAAGTTTGAGTCGATTTTAACTTGGGAGTTGAGATCAGCCTCGTCATCGTATCCCTCCCCTGACCATGGCGAGTTCTCAACCCCTTGCAGTTTGCACTTGCAGGCCTTCCAGTTCTCCTTAGAAGCTTTGTTCACTTTTGCCGATGCCCCCATTTCTGATGGCGATTGTTCCTCTGGCTATTCCTCTCTCCAATTTAACCTCAATCATCTTCACCACCACAAGTAATCTGCATCTGTTCCATGACCCTATCTTAGTTTTTTTGCTATGGATTTATCCCCCTCATCTCTATGCTCTACTTCATCTTACCAAGTCGTCCTTGAGAAACTAGAATAAACTCCCATGTGAGTACTCCTTCACTGAAGCAGATTTTTTGATCCAGTTTTACGGACTACCGGTGAACTTACTGACGATCGACTTCATCACTACTCTCGGATCAAGAGTTGGTACTGTCACCCCTCCATTTTGTATATTTCGTGGCCGTCTGGGTCACGGTGTTCCGAAATGCAAATTCTTCGACGACTGTGCTGCCATGATTGATGATAGCTGGACACCTTTATTTGTTGTTGTTGGAGTCCAGTTTGGATTTGATAAATTTTGAAATCCAAATATGGTCAAAGATTTGATTTGATATAATTTAAAAAAATTTAAGATTTGATTAGATTTCATATTTGTATCAAATATTGACGGAGGCACAAATGATAGCACAAGTTGGAGATTCGGGATGCTCGTCCATAGAAAATTTAAGAGAAAGTCCGTGCTTTGCTCTTAGGACTTCGTCATCCACAAGACAGAAGGAAGAAAGAGATCTGATCGAGAAGTCGTCGCATTCGCTCAGGAAGATTGTTACGGGTTGGTGAGTGATTTCATTTGTAATATCTTTTTTATTCTTGTTTGAGTGTGGTGAGGGGGTTGAATCTATTAGGATAAATGGTTCAACATTGATTTTGTCAATCTTGTAATTTTATCTGAGTTATAAAGGTTAGAATTTGTCCAGGTGACGTAGTCACCGCCATATACTTGTTTTTATCTGTATTTGGTGTTCGTTAGAGAGGGGTTGATTATCTCAGGTTGGTTGGCCTAAATTTTTCGCTGCGGACACTCTCAGACACGATGTCGAAACGCTTTTAGGACGTGTCTGATTTCCAACAGTCGCAACCATTCTCTAGGTTCAAAGGCATGCTCGACAACCCTATGAAGAACGGGAATGTGAAATTTCGTCAAGAGAGGTTCAAGACTCTCCCCTCGTACCAATTTGAAGGCTAAGATTACTGATCCTAGTTATCCACCAAACGTACAATCAGTGCAGTGATTGTAGTGAGACGGGTAAGCTCCTGGTGAACGCACTATCGACTGAACTCGGAAGTTCCCAATCTTTGACTACGGACCACGGCAGTTCTCCGGCATGTGCCGCACACAAACCACCAACTACACCGGTTCCATCCACTTTCCCGCATCACCCACCCCCTATTTCCAAGACGCCATCCACTCTAAAAACGGTTAAAAAAAACCACTGCAACCGTTATAAATACTCCGGTTCACACTTCACCATCCCCTCTTCCAGACCAACACCTGATTATAACTCCCTCTTCTACGCCCAAGTTCAACCCAACAACATCTGCACTAACCGTGGATATTCCAAATGTATCCCTAATTGTCTCCTTCCTACTCCGACCATCTTTACACCTCTGGATACCCAAGACACGCAAGTATGCATCAAAGCTGATCATACCTCGTCATCCATGTCAACCTTGCGTAGCTACCTCTACAAATCCAGCTTCGGCCATCCCTGCTTCCAAACCTCCACCCCAAAACACCCTACCTTCCACCGAAAAAAAAACTTTGATACATATGGCTGTATCAATTTTTTTTGATACAGCCACTGTATGACAAGTGGACTCCCATCTCTCTTCGTAAAGCGTACAAGTATATATATATATATATATATATATATATATATATATATATATATATATATATATATATAAACTTTGAGTTTGAATCCACTTGTCATACAATGGCTGTATCAAAACTTTAATACAACCATCTGTATCAAAGTTTTTCTCCCTTCTACCTATGCTCCCATTTCTAAAAACACTGACAAATCTCCAACAACGACAAACATCCAGTCTCCGTCAGTTCAGAAAACATTTATTTTTCTTTTGGCAGATCAGTCCCAAACTACTCACATTCTTCCTTCGCATATATCTTGGACAAAACCCCAAATTGGAATTGCGTTAAAAGGCCAATGCAGAGAAGCTTGAAACGCCCTATAGATGATACCAATCATGATATCCGCCCTGCCAAGAAGTTGGCGACTGACAATGACAAAGAAATGGTAGCGGATGGCCATATGCAGCTGGAAATTCCATGATCCTATCTTGGAAATTGTCGGGGATTGAGGAATAACCTGATAATTCGATCCTTGCAATCATTCCTCCGGACGACGCGGCCGTTAATTGCAGAGATAGCAGAGACCAAGTGCTCGGATAGTTATGCCCTCTCTCTAACAAAAACAAACTCAGATTTGATTCTAGTATTGCCATCTCTTCTACAGGCTGGTCAAGTGGTCTCTTGTTTTTATGGAGCAGTGATGTCGAGCTATCTATTATCTCGGCATCTAAGAATTGCATTCATATATACTGTTGAGTTATGGGGGACTTATTTAATCCCACATCGGATAGAAAATAAGAAGGAAGCTAGCCTCATCTTATATATATGTACCCCCTCTTTTGGAAGTAAATTAATTATTTTCTCTCTACATGGTATCAGAATCAAAGCTTTGAATCCTTTTTTCAAAAAAAAAATTTCAAAAAAATAAAAAAAAATTCTTCCCCCTGTCTCTCACCAGACCCCCCCCCCCCCCCGCATTCCTCTACCCGGGTGGAAGCCCCCCACCGTCTTCCTCTGTGTGTGGAAGCCCCCCCGGGTGTCGTCGACGTTCCCTGTGGGTTCGCCTGCGGGTGTCGTCAAACCCGTCGTTGGATCATAGATAATTAGAGAGGAACTCTTGTGTGATCCTCTGATTTCGATCTCAACGTGGGTTCTGAGATTAGAGATCATACTTCCTGGAAAATTTTGCACAAATCTCTATTTCTAGTCCTTGTTCCGGCAAGTTCTATCCATCGTGCATTTCTCATGCCACATGAGTTTGGGGTGTACAGATAGATGGAGAAAGTCGTGATCGCATGTAGGAGCATGACATGTATTTGAGTTGCGTTTGATCTCGTCCCTGTATGCAACTGTGGAGATGGGAATACCTGTGACTAGTCAGGAGTTGAAAGAGAAACTGGAGGGGGTGACCAGGGTGTTTCAGGCCAAATTAGAGGAGACATCATCCAGTAGGGCAGTCGTGCCCACACCAAAACTGTCACAGGTGATAAAGAAGATAGAGTTGCTGTCCAATGACATCAAACTTGAGGGGTCGAGAAACTACCTAAGTTGGTATAAGAGGGTGCTGCTGAACCTTCGGACCAAGGGATTTAAAAAATATGTGAAGGGAGATGTACTGAGACAAAGGATAAGATGAGTGCTGAGTGGAGCACATGGAGTCACCTTAATTCTCTTGTGGTTAGTTGGGATGGTGGAGTCGATCTGCAGTGCAGCTGATGTCTGAACGATATTGGCTCTGGATCTGGGAGTGTCATGATGATGATGGAAGTTGAGGAGAAGATTGATGCTACCACACAGGAGGAGAAGACATTACTCCAGTATGCAGCGGAGCTACGTCGCTTATGGGCGGACTTGTACTACTATGATCCGCTATCATTACAAAATTCGGCAAATGTTCTCCTTGGAAAATAGTACCTTGAACGTAGGCGTATGTCTCATTTTCTCAAGGGTCTGAACCCGCAGTTTGAGGCTAGGAGGGCAGCAATGCACTACCAGAAAAAGTCCAATTAGCGATGTCAAAAAATGTCGCTAAATGACAAAAAAATGTCGCTAATCACGTTTAGCGACGTAATTAGCGACGTTTTACAGAAGTCAGAAATCAGCACGTCGCTGAAAGGAAAAACGTCGCTAAACCGACGTTTTTTAGCGACTTAAATATGTCGCTAAATTAGCGACGTTTAGCGACGTTTAGCGACGCAGTGTCACTAATTAGCGACGTAAACAAACGTCGCTAAACGTCGCTAATTAGCGACTTATATAGCGACGTGACATCGACGTCTTTAATGACCTGGCAGTACTGCCATGTCAACAATTTGCGATGTACCGCGACGTATTTAGCGACATGTTTAGCGACGTCATTAGCGACGTCTATTAACGTCGCTAATTAGCGATGTATTTAGCGACGTGTATAAACGTCGCTAAATGTCGCTAAACGTCGCTAAATACGTCGCTGATTTTACAGAAAAAAAGAATACTTAATTGTTTCCAAACTATTATTCCTGTAATTTATGAATTTCTAATTAAAAATAGACCCGGAGCAATCCTCCGTTGAATTCTCTGCGTTCGCCGACCCCTTCGGTGGAACACTCAACACCGGTAAATTAACATTATTTAATATGAATAAAAAGTATTACAGTCATACAATACACACAAATATTATAGACAGACCTGGAGCAACCCTCCATTGAATTTTTTGCGTACGAAATAACACAAAAAGTATATAAAATATCACAGTCACACAAAATACATAATATATAAGTATCACAGTCACACAATGGGCATAATATGTAAGTATCACAATCACACAATAACCACAATAAAAGTATATGAAACATCACAGTATCAATCTCGAGGATATCCAATACGCTGAGGCACATACCAGTCCCTCAGATACTGCGCATAAACAACGTATATGTGATCAATCTCCGCTATAGGTGCTGGGTGACTGGAACTCCCCGTCTGAGATACAGCAGGTGGTATCTCTTCCTCCTTAACAGTAGGTGGCATCACTTCCTCCTTAACAGTAGGAGGTGTCTCTCTCATGGGTGCCATCTGGTAAGATAGATGAAAACAAAAAATATAATTGATAACAGATATTACTTAAGACATACCCTTAATAATGCGGAATGGAATAATTAGATGACTCACAAAGCCGATCCCAAAAAATTAAAATAAAACTCTGTTTTTGTTGTTGCAACAACCTTACAAGGAGCTCGTTCCCTTTCCAAAATTTTGTGTTATGATATTCAACCTCACTGTGTATCAATCCAAATTGATGTCATGCAACATTTTGTTTATCCAAATTCAACCTACATAGACTTGTGTTATGATATTCAACCTCACCGTGTATCAATCCATAATGTTCCAATTTTTAATCTCTGATTACAAAGAAATTGTACTGATTGACATAGCAAAAATTCTCATATTGATAATTTTTACTATCTTGATTTGTAGTAACATGTTAGCTCATTCTTTATCTTATACTCTCTTTTCTCGATAGTTCAGTCAGCTATTTTCCATTGAAGATATTTACATCATAATGAATTTATTTCATCATGGTGTTGATATTTTATGTACTCTTATTGCAAATAATATAATGATATGGAAGGATTGAGGAGTATTTGCTGTTGGTCTAAAGGAGTACTTAGATTACTTTAAAAAAAATTGACATATGATATGGAAGGATTGAGGATACAAGGCTATATTGCAAAAGGGGGTGACAAGTCTAATGACATATCCTCTAATTAAACCAAGTCAACGTTTCATTCTCATATAGACTTGTCTAGGTGAGGCAGCCGGTCGCATTTGGATGACAAACTTTATATCCAGGTCTGACTCATGATCCTGCTTGGTCAAAACTTTAATTCTTACCGTTTCTTAGTGTTTTTTGAGATATCTCTAATTTCTTTGTATTATTTGGTATATTTTGATCTATATTGTTATCAATGCAAATGAATGATTTAACTCTAAAGACATAAAATATGATCACGGATACCTATGTCCTCTCTATAAACGCTCATCTTGGGTAATAATTTTTGTGTTTATTCCCAACAATAAGGCTGCTGCACATGGATGATAAGTCTGATGGAATATCCTGTAATTAACCCAAGATAATTTCTTATTCTCATATATGCCATTCTTTTTCAAACTTTGGCTTATCCTGACACATACTTATGAATGTGATCATAGTTGATAGTTGTCTACATTTTGCAAAAAAAATCTTAGAATATCTATGAAGTCATTATATGCCCAAGTTGGATTACATTAGCCAAATAAATTGTATCATTCTGGACATTCAAAGACATGAATTAGACTCAGGCTCTTGCAACATTATTTACAAGAAATCCTAGCTAGAGAATCACGATTCATCAATATCAGATATCCTTCATTCATAACCCCAAGTCGCCGCTGGAGGGTTATGAATGATTTTGCCCATTTTGTGGCCTTAATAGGAGGATTTCCAGTAATGTAGTGCAAGGGTTACTATATAGTTGTCATTATATCACTGTATACTCCCATATCAATCTTGACATGGGACAATGTCTGGTGTACTTGTTTAGATCAACTACCTAGCATTCTATTCTCATGCGATATCACCTAGTCATCAGTGTTTAACATCATGATAATCATCAGCCAAGCCTTCTTCGTAAGACCGGGATTGGCTATGAGCAATGAGAAAGATGCCTAAAAGAATTCACTAAGTTTTTATGATCGGCTGTTAAACTGACATCAAGCCGCTATATTAGTGCCAAATTCTTTAGCCAAGTAGCTATGAGCAAGAGAGTGCCTTTACATAAAACCTAGTAGTAACCAGTATTAACAAATAAACCTACACTATGAAGTACTAAAGTATTCATGTAGGTAATAACACCATAATTATAAACTCTCTGGGCAGAAATAGAACAATATGAAAACAACCTTAGTGTCCAAACAGGGAAAAAGAAAAGCAACTTACTCATTTATACTATGTGTACTCAAGATCACTACAGGGTGTACATAGATCTTCATAGTACTCATTTATACCAAACTAAAGAACAAAACATGCTTCAAATTACGATATCACTTTTTGTAAATAAGTATTATCAATCTTCCGACCGTAAGATAAACTATTAACATGACTACCAGCAATCCACAAGACAACGTCGTGCTACCCATTTTTGTATGAAGCAACATACCTTGTAAGTCACAGCTTCTTCAAGTTTACTGTAAAAGAATGTGTTGAATATGTAGTACTCCTATCTTCTCTTATCAGAAGGAGAGAGAGATCTTTGAAGAAATCTGCAAAACAAGGACAACAACAAATATTATAACATAATTTACTAAAAATATTTATATATATATATATATGGCAGAGGAATATCATCAATAATTTTGATGCACAAACAATAAGCATTTCATTTAAGACGTCACCAGAGCCTACTTCAGTATACACCTGTAGGCATAAGCTTTTTTCTTGAAAGACATGATAATGACTTAATAAGTTACAACTATAGCAATAGGTACTACATATATGGAATCAATATTTACATACACAAGCATAACAACTATGCCTCTTAAGTTCACTAGATAGCTGGCTCACGGATATGGAATCAACATTTCGCTGCATAATCAATCATTCTTCAGGATGAAGAGATTTGAGAAGGATGCTATTCATATAAATTAGCAAGTTGCAGGACCCAGTCTGCAGCTGAGTTGATGCTTGAAAGATACGAATTATAGGTGCATTTTTATTTTTATGCTTGAAAGATATGAATTATAGGGAGCCATTTTTCATTCTTTCTATTTCCTACTATATAGATATATGTATTATATTATATACTTAATGTTTTATGAGAAATTCACAACTAATTTGTAGTCGATTAGTAAGTGACACGGTTTTAAACAAGGGGTCTCAAGCTCACTCCTCAATGCCCCTTAAATTTTAATTTACACCCCCACCCCCACCCCCACCCCCAAACTTATAATATACTAATGCATGTTTCAACCTTTTGAAAAGGCACATATGTCCTAAGCTTTGCTAAAATTGCTACTGTCCCATGTTTGATTCATACCTTCGCATAACCACGACTGTTTTGGTAACATAGATTGCACATAAATTAAAAACGGAACAAAATATTGTAATTGAGGATTGCCTCAAGTTATGCAGCCATTGAATATTTACCAAAATCACATGTTTCCCAGTCATGTCAACACAATAGTGTATGCCCAAACATGTAATATATCATAAAAGTTCTTCATTTCAAAAAATTCTGAAGTAGATTGTTGATTTCTGGGTATGTTTTATTCTACAATGTCAAATGCAGTTAGATATGTTTCAGATTTAGGTCATCCATATTTGGGAACGTATAAAATGGTATCAGAGCAGCATATAGATCCAATCATGGAGGCAGCCAAAGATCCAAGCATGAGCTGCCATGGATCTCTCCATGAACCTCCACCGATTCGAGTTCCAATCCATGGCGAAGCTCGGGTATAAACTTTGAAAGAGTACACAGAGGATCCGAGAAGGAGCTGCAAGGGATTTCCTCGTAGATCACCACCAAAACTTTCGATCATCAATGGCGAACCCATGGACCAGTGAGGGAGGATCGACTGCAGTCGTGGATTACACTAAGCCCTTATCACAAAAACCCTAACCCTAATCCCAGATCAAAAATCCTAACCCTAATCCTAACCCCAGGTCAAAAATCCTAACCCTAACCCTAACCTTAACACTAGGTCATGTGTATGTGTGTCGTGTTTGTGTCAGTGTCTGTAACGTGTGTGTGTCGTGTCAGTGTCAGTGCCATGTGTGTCATGTGAGAGAGGGAGAGAGAGAGAGAGAGAGAGAGAGAGAGAGAGAGAAAGTTAGGGTTTACCTAGAGGAGGAGGAAGAGGAGGAGGGGCGGAAGAACGCGGCCGGAGGGGGGAGGACACGGCTGGAGGGGAGTCGCCGGGAGGGAGGAGGGGGAGCCGGAGGGAGGAGGGGAGCCGGAGGGGGAGGACGTGGCCGAGGGGGTTCGCCGGAGGGAGGAAGGAGGAGCCAGAGCGGGGGAGAGATCGAGAGCGGGTTTGAAATTTGGGAGAGGGAGAGGGAGAGATCGAAGGAAATGGGGGGAATCAGCCCTAAGTAAAAAATTTAGCGACGTTTTAGCGAGTCACGCCCCGAGGCGTCCCCCGAGTCGCGACCGCCGTGCGGGCCTGGGGTTGCGCCCGCACAAGGCTTTAATGATTTGCATAGCAAGCACATATTCAGAGTACGCAGATAAATTGAAACACAGATTTGAAACATAGAAAAGTTATCTTTATTGATAATGAACATCTATTATAAACTCTTGAATGAGTTAGCTAATATGCCGAACGGCTTACAAAAGAGATGACTCAAAATGAGATAGCAGTCCTGTACATTACATCCTTTTATAAACTCAAAACGATAAAGACCTCCAGGCTGGAGGACGGCTTTGCCACGGAGCTGCATTTGTGTATGAAGAGTTGCAGCTCCTGTCTTCAAATGCTTCAGGGGGCGCGGTGAAGATGCGCCAACAGTTGGACTGGATCGGGTAGACGACTTCGGCTCCTCGCTCGGTTCGCCTTGGTGTGGAGAACCTGTTTCAACGAGGGTCAGCATATCGAAACATGCTGGTGAAGGCGAGCTAGCCTGACTATACCAATCAACACATTGTTTAGTGAAGCATGCATATTTTTGTGGGTTTCTATCTTGCCTTAGTTCATTTACAAGTAAGCAGCATATTGAATTTACTGAAATGAACGTGCCACCGTTAGGTAGATTTTACCTGACCGTCTGAATTACCTGCACAATACTTACCCTGCCTTCCCTGCCACGAAGACACAAGTTAGTATGCAACAGGTTTAAATATACACGATGATCACTGGCTTGATTGCCATAATAGACACTAGTCTGTGACGAAGATGGTTTGCTACATGCAAGAACGTTAGGCGCCGCATACCACCCTGTCCTAGTACGTGAGACTAAACGTTAGTTCCGTCCGGAGCCGGAACGGTGCCAGTGCCCCAGCAGCCGCCCGCAGGAACTATACCTTGTGCACAAGTTGTCCGTGATCGCACACTAACAATCATTCGCCCGGAGGCTACGTTGACAAGCATTCGCCCGGAGGCTACGTTAACAAGCATTCGCCCGGAGGCTACGTGAGTACAAGACAAGCGGTATTGCATGATTCATTTTACATTGCAACTACGTTATATTCATGCATCAGGATATACGTTTAAACTTGTATCTATGCATTTGATAAACATTTCCGAACGAACAAGCATGCAAAGATATAACCGTTCCCAAGTTTCATTGACAAGCATAAGTACCAAGTCTATTCTCTTTTATCTTGGTTTCTTTTAGTTATTACTTGGTATCGTTTGATCGGGGCAAAGGAGTGAAGCTTGGAAGCAGGGCTAGCTAATCGGGTTGGTAGCCACTCACTTAGATTTTTGGAAAGAAGAAGGAAAGAGGCGCTTCACGACTCCGCTCGTAAGCCGCCTACTGCTCGTTCACCTGCACACGAACAACTCGATTAATACTTCTTTCTCTCTTTCCAATCTCGGAATAGAAGTGCAAGTCAATGAACGAAAACAATGAAAACCATCGAAACCGTTCAAAGAAAACAAGCAAATCCCAAAACCAACTCAAAGCACGAAAGCAACAAGCGACATCGAAAACTGAGGCAATAAAAGATAGCAGCGGAGAGGTCCCTCCTGACTCTGCCGCTAAGCTGATCCTTGGGGCGCAGTCCACTGAATATGGGAATCGATTCCGAAGAAACAAATCCATAACGAGGACGAGTTCTTAATTCAATCTATCCCGATCGAACGATACCGTCTTGTGTTTCTTAGCCGCGCTCTCCGCATCGGGAGAACGGGGCGCTACATCCTACCCAACTAATTGGAAGTTTCGTCCCAAAACTTAAGAACAGGACCTACCATCAGGGAACGTTACGTTGGGGATGTTTAGCAGAGTATTTGGGGCAGTCACGAATTCTGTGGTTTGCATCGCCACAGATGAGGCATAATCCTTGTTTCAGACGACATTCGTTGACCAGGTGCCCTGGCCTCCTACAGAAGTGACATAGCTGCCCTCTCTGCGGACCACCGTTGTTGTGGCGCTTTGTAGCGGTGTTTCCTCCTTCGTTGCTTTGGCGTTTGTGACTGGATGTATGCACAGCGCCGGCAGCAATATGAGGATAGAGTGGTTCGAGCGACAGGGCGTGATTCATGACTTTACGCATCGTACGATATTGAGGAACGGCTACGTGCGAATGGATGGCAGGGCGTAGTCCACCTTCAAACCTTCTAGCTTGACTCGCTGCATCAGGTAAATAGGCCCTAGCGAATTTGGAGAGTCGGTTGAATTCGGCGGAGTACTCCTTAACTGTCATGCTGCCTTGCCGCAGCTACACGAACTCGTTTTCCATTTGATGTTGTACTGGAGGGGGTATGAACTCCTCTTCGAACGCAGCACGAAAAGTCGTCCACGAGATCGCCTCCTCTCCGTGATCAAATTGGAGAGATCGTCGATGCACGTCCCACCAATCGTGCGCGTTGAGGCGGAGCTGTAGTTGCGCGCAGGAGACACGCTTATCTTCGGGGACCTCTAGCAGAGCGAAGTGATCTTCAAGTTCGGCCAACCAATCTAGAGCTACGACTGGGTCCTCAGTCCCGTTGAATGGGGTGTTGCAGACTTTCTTGAAGTGGCCAAAGTCGAAGGCAATCACGTCCCTCGTCCTTGGAATTTGCTGCGTCTCTACTTCAAGCACGGGCTGTTCCACCGGAGTCGCTGGCGTTGCCGCGGACTGGTTGGATGCCAAAGTCTGAACGATCTGCTGCAGGGTATCTACCTGCTTTTGTTGGACTGAGAATCGTGCTTCTATATTGTCTTGAAACTTGAGCTGACTCTCTTCCACCCGCTTCTCGGCCCGTTCATAGCGAGCCTCGTCCCTTTGTTGGTTTGCCTCCAACATCTGCAACATTCGTTGGACGGGATCGATGCTTGGCACGGCTCGCTGGCTCTTTGAACTTCCCGAAGTATCCGAATTACTTTCTTGGCCTTGCTTTTCGTCCGGAGTTTGCGCTGCAGATTGCGCTGGAGCCATTCCTTCAAAAGAAGGTAAATTACATTAGGATCATAATGTATTATGGACTTATTGCATGAACGTATCTCATTTTGGCTTAGCGAGTTCAAGAGTTCGCACAGGAATTTGATCGTTAAAGGAACTTTTCCAGCACGAAGTCTAAGGAACTTTGAATCTGTGCTCTGATACCACTATGTCACGCCCCGAGGCGTCCCCCGAGTCGCGACCGTCGTGCGGGCCTGGGGTTGCGCCTGCACAAGGCTTTAATGATTTGCATAGCAAGCACATATTCAGAGTACGCAGATAAATTGAAACACAGATTTGAAACATAGAAAAGTTCTCTTTATTGATAATGAACATCTATTACAAACTCTTGAACGAGTTAGCTAATATGCCGAACGGCTTACAAAAGAGATGACTCAAAATGAGATAGCAGTCCTGTACATTACATCCTTTTATAAACTCAAAACGATAAAGACCTCCAGGCTGGAGGACGGCTTTGCCACGGAGCTGCATTTGTGTATGAAGAGTTGCAGCTCCTGTCTTCAAATGCTTCAGGGGGCGCGGTGAAGATGCGCCAACAGTTGGACTGGATCGGATAGACGACTTCGGCTCCTCGCTCGGTTCGCCTTGGTGCGGAGAACCTGTTTCAACGAGGGTCAGCATATCGAAACATGCTGGTGAAGGCGAGCTAGCCTGACTATACCAATCAACACATTGTTTAGTGAAGCATGCATATTTTTGTGGGTTTCTATCTTGCCTTAGTTCATTTACAAGTAAGCAGCATATTGAATTTACTGAAATGAACGTGCCACCGTTAGGTGGATTTTACCTGACCGTCTGAATTACCTGCACAATACTTACCCTGCCTTCCCTGCCACGAAGACACAAGTTAGTATGCAACAGGTTTAAATATACACGATGATCACTGGCTTGATTGCCATAATGGACACTAGTCTGTGACGAAGATGGTTTGCTACGTGCAAGAACGTTAGGCGCCGCATACCACCCTGTCCTAGTACGTGAGACTAAACGTTAGTTCCGTCCGGAGCCGGAACGGTGCCAGTGCCCCAGCAGCCGCCCGCAGGAACTATACCTTGCGCACAAGTTGTCCGTGATCGCACACTAACAATCATTCGCCCGGAGGCTACGTTGACAAGCATTCGCCCGGAGGCTACGTTAACAAGCATTCGCCCGGAGGCTACGTGAGTACAAGACAAGCGGTATTGCATGATTCATTTTACATTGCAACTACGTTATATTCATGCATCAGGATATACGTTTAAACTTGTATCTATGCATTTGATAAACATTTCCGAACGAACAAGCATGCAAAGATATAACCGTTCCCAAGTTTCATTGACAAGCATAAGTACCAAGTCTATTCTCTTTTATCTTGGTTTCTTTTAGTTATTACTTGGTATCGTTTGATCGGGGCAAAGGAGTGAAGCTTGGAAGCAGGGCTAGCTAATCGGGTTGGTAGCCACTCACTTAGATTTTTGGAAAGAAGAAGGAAAGAGGCGCTTCACGACTCCGCTCGCAAGCCGCCTACTGCTCGTTCACCTGCACACGAACAACTCGATTAATACTTCTTCCTCTCTTTCCAATCTCGGAATAGAAGTGCAAGTCAATGAACGAAAACAATAAAAACCATCGAAACCGTTCAAAGAAAACAAGCAAATCCCAAAACCAACTCAAAGCACGAAAGCAACAAGCGACATCGAAAACCGAGGCAATAAAAGATAGCAGCGGAGAGGTCCCTCCTGACTCTGCCGCTAAGCCGATCCTTGGGGCGCAGTCCACTGAATATGGGAATCGATTCCGAAGAAACAAATCCATAACGAGGACGAGTTCTTAATTCAATCTATCCCGATCGAACGATACCGTCTTGTGTTTCTTAGCCGCGCTCTCCGCATCGGGAGAACGGGGCGCTACAGCCAATAATGACGTCGCTAATTTAGCGACGTCTTAAACGTCGCTAATAACTTCGGTGAAATGTCCAAAAATATACGTTGCTAAAAATGTCTCTAAATAAAATATATTAGCGACGTTTAGCGACCTAAATTGAACTTATAGCGACTAATCTTTTAAAAACTGAATAAAAGTCGCTAAACATCGCTAAATGTCGCCAATTAGCGATGTCTAGCGACGTTTTTACATGGAGTCGCTAAATTAGCGACATTTTTACATGGAGTCGCTAAATTAGTGATGTTTTTACATGGAGTCGCTAAAAAACGTCGCTAATCCCGCTTATTCTAGTAGTGATGTGTCATCTGTCATCTTTTCTGTCCCTGGATGAGGCTGTTGCATCGATGGAGCAAGAGAAGATCCGACAGAAGGTGATGAAAGGTGATACCTCACTAGCTGTCCATTCTGCATTGGTGGTTCCTAGTGCTCCCTGCAGCAATGACATGGAGTGCTACAATTACGGAAAGAAATGGCACCCCAGCTACAACTACCCTAAACCCCACAATTATGGTCGTGGCCGAGGAGGCAGAGGACAGAGAGGTGGACATGCAGGTCAAGGAGGCAGGGAATGCGGATGCCGAGGAGTTGCTCACCTAGCTGTGATGGAGGAGACCACTACCGAAATGACTAGAGCTGAGATGATAGAGCTGGAGGAACTACGTCAGTTCAAGCTTCAGGTTGAGAGTTCTAAGAGTAAGGGATTGGCTACTCAGGATCTGGATAACACTACATACCTTGGTAACTTTACTAGTTACGTTGTTCATATGGGCAAAGGTATTCCGGTTCAGGCACTTGCATCCACTAAATCTCATACTGGTTGGATCATAGATTCAGATGCATCTAGGCATATCACAGGTGCATCTAGTGAGTTTGTATTATATTATCCGAGCAAGCGTATGCATTCTGAGATAGTTCAAACTGCTGATGGGACATCCTAACCCATCGGGGGTACTGGCTTGGTTCATTGTACTCCATCTGTTATCCTGTCATCTGTATTGCATGTTCCTTCATTTTTGGTCAACTTACTTTATGTTAGCTCTCTTTTTGATCAATTGAATTGTACTATTCTTTTTTATCGAGATATGTGTTCTTTCCAGGAGAAGGCCACGAGAAAGAGGCTTGGGACTGGCATTAGGCGTGATGGTCTTTGGTACCTAGACCGGGAGGCTGCAATGCTTGCTGCTACTACTAGTAGAGGTCCAGAGACAGAAGCAATGCTACAACACTGCAGACTGAGGCATTTATCTTTTGATAGTTTGAATAAGTTAGAACCTGAGATAATGAATAAAGTAGACCAAAAAAAATTATTTTTAATACTTTGAACTTTGAAAGCATTTACGTTCTACTTATAAAATGGTTGGTCTTCGAAGTTTTGAGCCATTTGCACTTGTTCATTCTGATGTTTTGGGACTGTGTCCTACTACTTCTATCAGTGGATTCATATGGTTTGTTACCTTCATTGATTGCTACTCACGTATGACCTGGATCTATATAATAAAGCAGAAATCTGAGGTGTAAAAATGTTTTCAAGACTTCTCGGCATACGTGAAGACCCAGTTTGGAGTACATGTGAAGATTCTTTGAACATATAATGGGACCGAGTACACCAATAAGAAGTTTGCTAATTTTATCTCTAGTCAGAGAATTCTTCATCAAACCACTTGCCCAGACACTCCTGCTCAGAATGGGGTGGCTGAACGCAAGAACATATATTTACTAGAAGTGGCACGTTCTTTGATGCTGACAATGAATGTGCCAAATTTTTTGTGGAGTGAGGCTGTTATGACAATAGCTTATCTAATCAACATAATGTCGTCAAGAGTATTAGGGATGAAGACACCATGTGAGATTCTCTTGGGCTCTAATATTTTTATTGTTCCTCCTAAAGTGTTTGGCTGTACATACTTTGTGCGAGATCACAGGATATTGGTGAGCAAGCTAGAGCCACAGACAGTTAAATGTATCTTTGTGAGCTACTCAACAAGTCAGAAAGGATACAAATGTTGGTGTCCCACTGAAAGAATATTGTTTGCCAATATGGACGTGAACTTCCGGGAGTTTGAACCATTTTATGGGGAGAAGACGGAGTTAAGTTCCTAGTTCGAGGATGGCTCTACCGATGCTAGTAGAAAGGGGGAGAATGAGAGTGGCATCGTGGTTGGTATGATTCTATGTCCTTTTGAGTCACCGATGAGTAATGGTGTCTCAAGAGGAGCCAACAGTCAGGGAAAGCTGAGAGTATATAGGGAGCATGAGTATCAACAGCAGGAGCAGTAGGAGCAGCATCAACAGGAGCAACAGCAACAGGAGCAGCATGAGCTTCCTCCTGATGTCCCTATGCTAGTACCCACAAATATTGATGTCCCAAGTCCCTCTTCTCCAGGACCTTCTTCGGCCCTTCCATCTGAGTCACCTGGTAACAATTTCTTCCCTGATACTTCTAATCCTCCTGTCTTGCTTCGTAGAACTTCTAGAGTCAATGCTGGAAAACCTCCAGCTAAGTTTGACAGTTGGGACACTGATATTGCACATTATATTTTATATGCATCTACTCCACCTGCATATAAGTCCTTTTTTGCATCATTAGATTTAGTGCTTGTACCTAACAACTGGCAGGTAGCTAAGCAAGATCCTAGGTGGTTGAGTACCATGCATGAGGAACTTCAGGCCTTAAAGAAGAATGATACATAGGAGCTGGTACCACTACCAGCTGGGAAGCGTGCTGTTGGATGTAAATAGATTTATACTATTAAGCAGACTCCAGAGGGCAAGATTGACAGGTACAAGGCCATATTTGTTGCTAAAGACTATAGGCAAACTTATGATATCGACTATGACGAGACCTTTGCTCCAGTCGCAAAGATGAGCACTGTGCGAGTGTTGGTGTCATATGCTGCCAACTTCAATTGGCAACTACATCAGCTAGATGTCAAGAACTCCTTTTTGTACGAGATCTCCAGGAGGAGGTGTATATGAAGATTCTACTAGGCTTTGCTAATTCACAAGCAATGAAGACGGTATGCAAATTGAAGAAGTCTTTGTATTGGCTAAAGCAGTCTCCGAGAGTATGGTTAGATAGATTCAGGCTTGCAGTCTGTGGTATGGGGTATAGGCAGTGCAATGGAGATCATAATATATTTTACAGGCACTCCAAGACTCGTATCACTATTCTTGCAGTCTATGTTGATGATATTGTAATTACTAGAGACGATGCCGAGGAGATCCTACGGCTGAAGAAAAGGTTTGGAGAGGAATTTTAAGTTAAGGATTTGGGGCAGTTGAAGTACTTTCTCGGAATTAAAATTTTAAGGTCACGAAAGGGTATAGTACTTTCTCAGCGAAAGTACGCTCTGGACCTTCTTTCAGAGACATGAATGCTGGGTTGAAGGTTTGCTTCTATTCTTATCGAGCAGAATCACAAGTTGTGTGCTGAGGATGGTGATCCGGTGAGTAAGAAGCAAATCAAAGATTAGTTGGTCGGCTCATATATCTATGTCATACGAGGCCTGATATTACTTATGTCGTGAGTGTGGTGAGTAGATATATGCATGATTTCAGAGAGCAGCATATGGAGGCAGTTCACAGAATTCTCAGGTATATTAAAGGAAGTTCAAGAAAGGGGTTATGGTTCAGAAGTTGTGGACATCTGAGAGTTGAAGGCTACTGTGATGCCGATTGGGCGATTGTATGGACGATCGCAGGTCCACTACAGGTTACTGTATTTTTGTTGGATAAAATCTTGTATCTTGGCGTAGCAAGAAGCAAGATGTAGTGGCTAGGTCTATAGCTGAGGCTGAGTACAGGGCTATGGCAGTTAGCCTGTACGAGATGATGTGGGTGGAGAGCTTGTTGGCTGAGATGCGTTTGTTTAGAGGAGACTCCCTGCAACTTTGGTGTGACAATAAATCAATAATTGATATTGAAAATAATCCAGTTCAGCATGATCGCACCAAACATGTGGAGATTGATCAGTTCTCATCAAGGAGCAGCTGAATAGAAAAGTTTTGACTTTGAGCTATGTGAAATAAGCTGTCACGACCCGCACCCGGATATTCGGGCACGAGTACGTGGGTACGTCCAGCCTACGCCGCAGTGTTGGCGGTAGTACGCTGTCTAGATCATATTCACAGGTAATTTAAAATCTATCTCATCCACAAGAATAAACAGGCAAGGATAATCACAGGAAATAGGAATGCTAAGATTTCATAATATTTAATTTGTGACAACCAAATCCACAGTTAATACAAAACCAGAAGATAAATCGGGGACAAACCCGAGTATTGTGCTGAAAGAAAATACTAGCTAACTGGCTGACTACTCCTCAAAAGTAGTCTCCTGAGTAGGAACCGGCTCCTCAAATATACCATCTGCTACATCATATGGGCCATAAAAGGTGGGGGCATAGTCCTCATCATCGCCTAATATGTCAACGGATCCAGTCAGGAAAGGAGCAAAGTACCAAATGCACAACAAAGATTAAACTAAATATTTATGACAAGTAGAAAAGAACTGACTAAGTATCATGATAAGATATGCATAATAAGTAGTAAAATTAATTAAGGGTTGAGCACTAAAAATCAGGAATATAAGTAAAACAGGATTAATTGCTATAAACCAGGGACATGAGTAAAACAGGAATATATTGAGACAAGAAAATGGAACTGCAACAAGACAAGAAACTATGTGTGTGAAATTGTGTATTTAGAATACATAATTGGCATATAGGGGCTTATAAGGCTAATAAGGCCGTCATAGACGGCTATCAGACAGGAATAATCGAGATCCGGCTGATGGTACAGTCGTGTACCAACAGCTATTAGTCACGACAGGGGGAAGGGTAAACTACATGCCTCCTAGTATTCTCCCTCCCGACACGAAAAGCAAGACATGAAATCCAATATTCTAATACTACGTGTAAACATTCAATGGTGCTAGTAGAGCAAGGAACTAATTATCATAATATAAAGAATAACTTGAAGTGCAGGTACTTGCCTGATGTTTGGATCCCAACTAGAGTTCTATCCTCAGGAAATTTCCAAAAATGTGTCTGGATGCTAAAATAAACATTACCATCATGCTCAGAAGATATCAAATAGCTAGAAACGCCTGTCCTTGAGTCCAATTTGGAGACAAAGGCAAAAACGGCAATTTCGGGTCAAAACGGGGTCCGCATGTGGGCCCGCTTTGCACCGAAAAATGTGTCAGGGTCAAAGGTCTCCAAATTCACCAAACATAGTGTCAACAGGTCAGGAACGATGATACGAACCCAACGGAACTTCCAGAATTGGATTCCGATGAGCCGATCACAAAATCGCCCGTCGAGCGGGGCCTGTGGGGCCCACGACACGCAATTTCGTCAACGTTCTCAGAATCGAACCAAACTTGGGTCACAGGACCAGCGTATCGCTACGAGTCCGATGGCACAAGTTTTGTTTCGATCCGACGTGTGTACACAAAGTTAGGGCATAATTCAGAAAAGTCGGATACGGGGCGTTGTCCGCGGATACGCGTTGATCCCGGTGTGCACGCACACCCGAATCGACTTCCGCGAAAACCCACACGTCCGTATCAACGACGCGCACGTATCTGTGAAGACCGCGTGCGACCAAGTCGTCCCGTTTGGCGGGGCGTACCCAGTTTCGGGGTAAATCGGGGCGTGGTTTTTCCTGTTTTTGGATCGCGGTGTGCGATCGCCACAGGACGCGATGCCCCGAGCGGGTTGCACGGGCACCGAGAGGGTCACGCAGGCTTCGCGATGCAAAAGACGGAATCAAAAACGGGGTTACGAGCATAGAGATACGCGTACCTGAACAGGGTCCGAAAATCGGATTTTCACCGTGTCCGACACGACACAGGACACTGTGTCCCGTGTCCGTGTCCCGCGTCTAGGGTTAGGGCTAGGGTTCTGGCCGGCGGAGACGGCGGTTCTGCGGCGGGGGAGGCCGGCCGGGCTAGGGTGGGGTAGCGCGGCGCTCACTGGTGGAGGCGGCGGCGGCTCAGGGCGGCGGGGCGCTGTCGGGGCTGTGCTAGATCGGGGGAGCCGGAGGCAGCGGGGAAGGAGGAGGGAGGAGGAAGCCGGGGGCGGTGCGGCGAGGTGAGGGCGGAGCACGGCGAGGGGAGGCGGGTCGTGGCCGGGCGGGGAGAGGCCAGGGAGGAGGGGGTCGACCGGCGAGGGTTTTTTTTGGCCGGAGGGAGGGGGCTGACGGGGTTTAAATAGGCGGTGGAGGAGGCTGGGTGGCCGGAGAAGGCGGGCGACGTGGGCTAGGTGGCCGGGCGGAGCGGCGAGGTGGCTGGGCGGAGCGCCACGTGGCCGGAGGCGGCGGCTCCGCCGGGAGATGCGGGGAAGAGGGGAGAAGGGGAAGCGGGCTAGCGGGTGCGGCGGGTCGGGTTCGGGCAGACCCGACCCGACCCGATAGGGCGAGCGGGCTGGGCCGGCCCAATGGACTGGGGTTGGGCTTTGGGCCGGGTTTGGGTTTAATTAAATAAATAAATAATTAAATAATTAATTAATTAAATAATTAATTAAATAATTAAATAAATAGTTTTTAGGTGTTTTAAAATATGTCCGGGGCCCAATAAATTTCAGAAAAATTATCCTAAGTCCAATTTTTTATTTTACACCCAAAAATATTATTTCCATGATATTTTAATATTATTTATTATCAACTAAAAATCATTTAATAATTAGAACCCTGTTTTTAATTACAGAAAATTCCTAGAAAATTGCAGAAAATTGTGACAAATCCAAGTTTAATATTTTTGAAAATTCAGGGGGTTTACAATCTACCCAACATATAAAAATTTCGTCCTCGAAATTAAAATTGAGCCATAATCTGTTGATCCCTCGTGTACATAAGGCAAGTCAATTGCAATCTCCTTACGATAATTAAAATCCTAATCATATCCACTGCAATCACTTCAAGGTTAAGATGACTACTGTTCCAATCAAAATTCAACCTATGGTTATTACTTCTTACTTTCTCAAATTATCCACAGGCAAATTTTAAATTAAGTCCATATAACATCTTCAAGATTTGCACACGCTTATAAATTTGCCTCACGATTCTAACTATCATAGTTTCCTCTAGAAGTGATTCGAGTCCAATAATATTCCCATTCACAATTGTATGCTTCAACTTTTTAAATTCCATTCACATCCTCAATATTCCAACTAGGTAGTCCAACCATTAAATTTTAATTCTTAATTCAAATCATAAAATTGAAAAATAATTTAAATGTAGTCCACCAATGTTCAAGTCTGAAATTCTATATTTTTATCCTTTAAATTTTCAAAATTAGAATGGCTTGAACCTCTCCCAATCTAATCTTACTCGGTCACAATCTAAAAGAAATTTATCTCGAGTTGACAATGCACTGCTACCCAACTTAGAATTTACCCATCCATCACATAAGGCTATGTACCTTAAGAAAATATTTCTTAATATGTTTACTCATGTCATTCAATCTTCAAAACTTCAACGCCGATCATATCACATATGATATGTCCTTAATTTCGAAAGAATAATCCTCAAGTATGTGATCGGCCTATGGGACATATCTAGTATTCTCTGTGTATCAAACTTATACCAAGCACAAGGTTTCGTCTTTCCGAAATAAGGGAAGACGAAGATCAATAATAAAGAGTTCAAGGGAGGGGTAATAGAATAGAAGTGTCGGGATCAAGACATTTAAAGAAGTTAAATGGAAATTGTCAAAGCAGGTGCGGATTGGATCATATCTTGGTAATTTCTATTCACATGCTCGTATTAATACGGTTATGTAACCGATATGATATGCTCAGACATGTCTAGGGCAAGTATATAAACTACTAGTCACTACATATCTCAATCCACGTAAAGTATTATTTCGAAGGATGAATCAAGCGCACTATGGTTGATCAGACCGTAATACACTGATTCTGAAATGTATTATTGTGGGCCTCCCCAATAATACACTTGTCATGAACAAGCTTGATAAAGAGTAAGCTTGCAAAACTAGGCTATAGAATAGCAGCATAAGTCAAGTACAGCAAAATTAAGTACGCTAGATGATGATGAAAGGAGGCACAAATTATTTAAGTTCACGAAACAACACACAATAAGCACAATAGAAAAAGACTCTACAATCTCTACAGTTGTCAAATATAAAAGCATACCAGGTTATTAGCAAGTTCAAAATTACTAGGTTGGGGCTGAGGTCACGAACCAATAGGCACGAGCTAAACAATACTAGAAAAGGTATCTATGAATCACTTACGCGCATTAGCTACTCCAAGAGTCTGTGCGTTCTCTACGGTCACCACGTAAGCTTGTCCGAGTCCTTGAGGTGGTGTCCTCTGCTGTTGCTGGCTAGCTGGAAGAGTGCTGCTTGTGGTACCAAGGTGGTCTCGGTTCGAGTGCTGGTAGAGCATCTCGTGGTGATCTTGTAGGAACCTCGTCGCTTGCTGATAGATCCGTTACTCTGCATCCAAAATAAACGATAAGGGGCGCACAGGAATCAAGGCAGGATGCAAGTCAAAGAATCAATTCAAATCCGAGATAGATGTCAAGAACGATTCAAGCAAGTGGATGAGATCCTAAACTTATCCTTATCTTATTGCAGGCCTGTTCGGTCCCGAAGTTGAAACCGAACAATTTAGTCGTTGACCTGTATGGGCCACCACAAAAACGTGTCACGACCCGCACCCGGATATTCGGGCACGAGTACGTGGGTACATCCAGCCTACGCCGCAGTGTCGGCGGTAGTACGCTGTCTAGATCATATTCACAGGTAATTTAAAATCTATCTCATCCACAAGAATAAACAGGCAAGGATAATCACAGGAAATAGGAATGCTAAGATTTCATAATATTTAATTTGTGACAACAAAATCCACAGTTAATACAAAACCAGAAGATAAATCGGGGACAAATCCGAGTATTGTGCTGAAAGAAAATACTAGCTAACTGGCTGACTACTCCTCAAAAGTAGTCTCCTGAGTAGGAACCGGCTCCTCAAATATACCATCTGCTACGTCATATGGGCCATAAAAGGTGGGGGCATAGTCCTCATCATCGCCTAATATGTCAACGGATCCAGTCAGGAAAGGAGCAAAGTACCAAATGCACAACAAAGATTAAACTAAATATTTATGACAAGTAGAAAAGAACTGACTAAGTATCATGATAAGATATGCATAATAAGTAGTAAAATTAATTAAGGGTTGAGCACTAAAAATCAGGAATATAAGTAAAACAGGATTAATTGCTATAAACCAGGGACATGAGTAAAACAGGAATATATTGAGACAAAAAAATGGAACTGCAACAAGACAAGAAACTATGTGTGTGAAATTGTGTATTTAGAATACATAGTTGGCATGTAGGGGCTTATAAGGCTAATCAGGCCGTCATAGACGGCTATCAGACAGAAATAATCGAGATCCGACTGATGGTACAGTCGTGTACCAACAGCTATTAGTCACGACAGGGGGAAGGGTAAACTACATGCCTCCTAGTATTCTCCCTCCCGACACGAAAAACAAGACATGAAATCCAATATTCTAACACTACGTGTAAACATCCAATGGTGCTAGTAGAGCAAGAAACTAATTATCATAATATAAAGAATAACTTGAAGTGCAGGTACTTGCCTGATGTTTGGATCCCAACTAGAGTTCTATCCTCGGGAAATTTCCAAAAATGTGTCTGGATGCTGAAATAAACATTACCATCATGCTCAGAAGATATAAAATAGCTAGAAACGTCTGTCCTTGAGTCCAATTTGGAGATAAGGGCAAAAACGACAATTTTGGGTCAAAACGAGGTCCACATGTGGGCCCGCTTTGCACCGAAAAATGTGTCAGGGTCAAAGGTCTCCAAATTCATCAAACTTAGTGTCAACAGGTCAGGAACGATGATACGAACCCAACGGAACTTCCAGAATTGGATTCCAATGAGCCGATCACAAAATCGCCCGTCGAGCGGGGCCTGTAGGGCCCACGACACGCAATTTCGTCAACGTTCTCAGAATCGAACCAAACTTGGGTCACAGGACCAGCGTATCGCTACGAGTCTGATGGCGTAAGTTTCGTTTCGATCCGACGTGTGTACACAAAGTTAGGACGTGATTCAAAAAAGTCGGATACGGGACGTTGTCCGCGGATACGCGTTGATCCCGGTGTGCACGCACACCCGAATCGACTTCCGCGAAAATCCACACGTCCGTATCAACGACGCGCACGTATCTGTGAAGACCGCGCGCGACTAAGTCGTCCCGTTTGGCGGGGCGTACCCAGTTTCGGGGTGAATCAGGGCATAGTTTTTCCTGTTTTTTGATCGCGGTGTGCGATCGCCACTGGACGCGATGCCCCGAGCGGGTTGCACGGGCACCGAGAGGGTCACGCAGGCTTCGCGATGCAAAAGACTGAATCAAAAATGGGATTACGAGCAGAGAGATACGCGTACCTGAACAGGGTCCGAAAATCGGATTTTCACCGTGTCCGACACGACACAGGACACTGTGTCCCGGGTCCGTGTCCCGCGTCTAGGGTTAGGGCTAGGGTTCTGGACGGCGGAGACGGTGACTCTGCGACGGCTCTGCGGCGGGGGAGGCCGGCCGGGCTAGGGCGGGGCAGCGCGGCGCTCACTGGTGGAGGCGGCGGCGGCTCAGGGCGGCGGGGCGCTGTCGGGGCTGTGCTGGGTCGGGGGAGCCGGAGGCAGCGGGGAAGGAGGAGGGAGGAGGAAGCCGGGGGCGGTGCGGCGAGGCGAGGGCGGAGCACGGCGAGGGGAGGCGGGTCGTGGCCGGGCGGGGAGAGGCCAGGGCGGAGGGGGTCGACCGGCGAGGGTTTTTTTTGGCCGGAGGGGGGGGGGGCTGACGGGGTTTAAATAGGCGGTGGAGGAGGCTGGGTGGCCGGAGAAGGCGGGCGACGTGGGCTAGGTGGCCGGACGGAGCGGCGAGGTGGCCGGGCGGAGCGCCACGTGGCCGGAGGCGGCGGCTCCGCCGGGAGACGCGGGGAAGAGGGGAGAAGGGGAAGCGGGCTAGCGGGTGCGGCGGGTCGGGATCGGGCAGACCCGACCCGACCCGATAGGGCGAGCGGGCTGGGCCGGCCCAATGGACTGGGGTTGGACTTTTGGCCGGATTTGGGTTTAATTGAATAAATAAATAAATAATTAAAGAATTAATTAATTAATTAAATAAATAGTTTTTAGGTGTTTTAAAATATGTCCGGGGCCCAATAAATTTCAGAAAAATTATCCTAAGTCCAATTTTTCATTTTACACCCAAAAATATTATTTCTATGATATTTTAATATTATTTATTATTAACTAAAAATCATTTAATAATTAGAACCCTGTTTTTAATTACAGAAAATTCCCAGAAAATTACAGAAAATTATGACAAATCCAAGTTTAATATTTTTGAAAATTCAGGGGGTTTACATAAGCGGAGCAGTTAGCAGATTGTTTAACTAAATGTTTATGTCCTAGAGAGTTTGATACCTTTTGTAACAAGATGAGGATGATTGATATCTATCGCCCATCTTGAGGTAGGAGTGTTGAGTTATGGGGGACTTATTTAGTCCCATATCGGATAGAAAATAAGGAAGATTCTAGCCTTCTCCTATATATATGTACCTGCTCTCTTGGAAGTAAATAAATTAATAATTTTCTCTCTACATATACATCCACAAAGACTCCTTGGCCCAGCATGGCTTCTTTTCTTCCAAAACATGACGGGTTCTCCAAACAACGTTTGTATCGTTTGAAACTTTGAGGGTTGGTTCAAAAAATTTCCAAAACCGATGTAATATAATTTTGGGTGGCTTTATAAACACCCCAAATCGGTATATTTTGAACAATTTTATTACTTTATTTCATTTATTTTTGTAAAAAATCTTTCAGAACCGTTCGTTACTAAGCATGAATTGAATTGGTCTAAAAGTCGCTAGTTAAAATTACTCAAAATCGGACCTCTCATAATCATTCATAATCGGTATTCTAAAAATACCTCATAACGGCTACTCCAAAAATTGCCAAGTAGATCCTGAATAGATTTTAACCTCCACCAACAGTAATATAAAAAAAATTGATACATAGAATAATGAAAGATTTTGGACATTGGACCAACTGAATCATACATGTAAAGAAATGAGCCCCCATTAGACTTTGATCAACCAAACCATATATATGAATTTACAAACCAACACAAAGGAATTCCATCAATAACCATGCACGAGCTCGGAGCACTTGGTCTTGATCCACTTGATCCCCCGGCGGAACGAGGCCTTGATCTTCCCTTCGACGGAGTAGGCCTTGTAGCTCGCCACCCTCTTCTTCCGCTTCATCTCCGGGTCGCTGAAGCACCAGAACGATCCTCCTCCTCCTCCGCCACCGCCCCTCGACGACATGGAGTAGTCCGGAGAGCGGCTACGCGAAGGGGGCACGTAGTACGAGCCCGCGCCGTAGGGGTTTCTTCCTCTCACCACCTCCAACTTCCGGTCACCGTTCCGACGGAACTCGGGTCGGTGACCAAAGTCGGAGGAGGAGCCCATGTGAGAGGCAGAGAGCTGGGGGGAGGAGGATTAATGGTGAGAGTCTGTTGGTGGAGCTTGCTATAATTAGTTAGTTATTTTCCCGTTTTAGGAGGGAAAGATGTGGTGGGAAATTCCAGGTTTTGGTTGGTAGGTGTGACAGTTTGAGTTGCGGGTCGGATCCATTTCGGATCCAGATCCGAGTATAACGATATTGGCAAACATGCATGTCTTCACTGCCAACAGAAACCACCCTGCCAACAGCTGATCATACACTAATATTTGAACTTAGATTCCTCAAGTTGGACACATGTTTTCATCAATATAGTTTTAATCCATGCATGTTGCACCAACACAAGAAAATGATAAGCATGTCATGTCCATACCAGGTTCACAGAGTATCAGTATCGAAATCGGTATCGGAACTATTTCTATGAGTATTGAGATCGACGACGATATCGACAGTTTTAAATCGAAGTATCAAATTTATTGATATCAAAAACTAAATTATTATTAATAAATTATATATATATATATATATATATATATATATATATATATATATATATATATATATATATATATAATTTTAAGTATTTTTAGTGTTGTATCTTATTAGTTTTGAAACTGAATGAATAATAGTCACCCTTGTCGATTGCTTACATGTGATAAATACCACTACCAAAATATGATGAATTAGCGACGTTCTTTAATGACGTCGTTATATTTTTATGAATGTAACGACGTCTGAAAATAATGTCGCAGGACGTCGCTGTTAGCGACTGTCCGCGACTTTTGATGACTATAAATAATATTAAGGAAGTAGATCTCGCCTGATGTCGTAACACGTCGCTATTATTTTTATTATAGCGACGTTTAGCGACGTGGTATTCCATATAAACTCTGCGACGTTTAGCGACGTGGTATTCCTTACGTTGCTAAACTCTGCGACGTTTACCGGCATGTTATTCAGACGTCGCTAAAAGTTTTCATATAGGTTTACAGTCCGATTTCATTTTCCCCATTACTATAATTTCTAAATTTATTTCCCCCAACCCTGCGTGACCCCTCCTGCGATCCCGACCTCGACCCCCCCTTGGCTGACGGTGCTCCCCTCCACGACTCCCTCCAGCTCTGACGGTAAACCCTAACCCCCCCTCTCTCTCTCTCTCTCTCTCTCTCTCTGCGACCCCCGTAACCCCCTCCGGCGCCGACCTTCCGACCCGTGACCTCGTCCGGCACCGACTATCCGACCCCGACAAGAGGGCGATAGGGTTAGGGTTCCGACCGTTCTCCCTCCCTAGTCCCATCCGACCTTGACCTTGACCCCCCTCAGTCAGGTAACCCTAACCCTATCTCACTCTTGTTGACACGACACTAACACACTGACACGATGCATACACACGCTGACACGGACACAGCCACAAATACATTGTGTAATATATGTATATATGTGACACGACACACACTGATACTGACACTGACATGACACACATGATGCGTAATATATATATATATATATATATATATATATATATATATATATATAATTACTAGCTTGATCATCCATATATAAATATAAAAATTTATATAGGGGATTCTATCAGAATAAAGATTTCTTGACATGAAAATATATTGATACTATCCATATTCAAACTAGACCATAATATTTTATAGCAATACAATCTTGACCAGAATATCTTATAGGATTACAATCACTAAAAAACTAATTATTTGGAGCATATTTTTTTAGGGATTTGAGTTTTGGGGCTGTTACTTTCTTTTGATCAATAAACTAAATCTCCAATTAGTAAGTAAATAACATGGTTTATAAATAAAAATAATTAAGTTAAAACTATTTTATATTTTTTGTAATTAAATTAGAAGATAATAACTATTTTTTTCTTGAAATAAAATAAATAATCGTAAATATATTTCAAATCTTCTCAAGTAAAAACAATCTAAGATTCAAACTAATCCTAAAATAAATAAATAACTTGGAAGGATAATAATTTTCATACATACTAAAGTGATAAATAGTTTTTAGAAAAAATAGAAGTTACTAAGTATAGTGTTGTAGGTGGAACTCGGACATGGACACATGGACACACACACACACACACACACACACACACATACACTAACCCTATATATCAGTGAGTGTGTTGTGTGTGGAATTGGATTGGGGGTTAGTATTAAGTATAGTGTTGTAGGTGGTGCCTTTGAAAGATATATACTTGAACAATATGTATCTATCTTTGCAGAAGTAAATTAATGGATATGAATTACTACCTACGTCATCGTTCGTAGATGTACAACTGTCATCCTGATGACATGTGCGGTGTGCGGGATGAATTCATTGAGAGTGTACAACAGTTCCTGCAGTTCGTCAAGGCGTTTCGTTAGTACATGGACGACACCAAAATTAAGTGTCCGTGTGTAAGATATCACAACTTGAAATATCACCCAGTAGTGGACGTGACATATCATTTGTACTCGAGAGATTTCACGTCGAATTACTATCAGTGGACCTCACACGGAGAACTTGTGTCTTTAGCATCGGAGCCGGTGCCTTATATGGAGTCGTATATGGATGTCCACAACCACGCTGATTATGATGACGGGTGCATGAACATGATTTTTGATGCTGTCGTGCCTAGTTTCGATCCGGACAATGATGATGCAGCCTAGTTTTGTTCCTACTGATGATGGTACCATGGAGACCGAGGAGGAGACGGGCGAGGCCCAGCCCTCGCAGTATCAGAGAGATCCTCCATGGGCGCCTCCGGACGAGCATCGGATGGAGATTTGGGCCGACGACATAAAGTAAGTTAATTAGTTAACATTTTCTACGCATATATATATATATATATGTATATATATATATATATATATATATAGACTTTTCTATGAATATAATTATCTCTGTATAGATATCGTCCGTCGAGGATACAGAGACGCATGGGGCTCTTTCTGAGGTACAATTATGGTTGCCCTTGGATTAACTACTCTGATGCTCCAGACGAGAGGAAGGTGTTCTGGTTTAAGAACTTCAAGGTAAAAATATATTTGGCTTTAATATCGATCATCTAATTTATTTATATTACATAACTTACTATATTACTTCTTGTAGGACACATATTTCTACCCACCACACCGGGCCGAGGTGATCGAGGAGATGTTTACTTCCGTCGCCGCCAAGCTAATCCGGGATGCGATCAATGATCAAAAGGGCCGTGATCGTTTGGAAAAATCAATCTAATATTGGATCACGACTGAATAATGGAATCAGATGAGGACTAGATTCGACAATCCCAAGTACAAGAAAAAGTCGGAGAAGGCGAATGTGGCCAGGAAGAAGGCAAAAAAGTGGTATGGTGGGTCGATTCTGATGACGAAATATTTTTGTCACATGATAAGTATTTGAACGTGTATATATTATTTTAATCAAAGTAGGATAAAATGGTTAATTTTAGTAACAATATAGCTATTTGTAATTAAAAGGCCAGATGGATGAAGACGTTACCATGGTAACCGTCTTCCTCGCCACCCATCGGAAAGGCGAAAAGCTCATCGATGATAGGGCCACGCAGACTACGTAAGTATTACTTTACATTTTTTATTTTAATATAACTTAGAAAATATGCAAATAAATATCCATGTAGTTAGTAATAAGTTGCTTAGATAATAGGCTTATTTACACTAACTATCTCTATATTTTCGGTTTATAAAACCGTGTACCCCAGCTTTTGAACAACTTAGAAAATGCAAATAAATATCCATGTAGTTAGCAATAAGTATATTTATCGAGCGATTCATTTTTTTTTTCTAGAATGAGTATTTACGGCTCTGTGAGCAGTCGACGCAATATGCTACGTTTGCACCTCCCGAGGGAGAGGTCGGTACTTCCTCGCAGCCACCGACCCACCCAGTTCCGTCAGCTGACGAGCTATGGCAGATCGTCGCTGGTGGTCTTCAGAGGGATATATACTACGGTACGGGATCCTATGGCGCCTATGTTGCGACGTAGGGCTCTAGGACCCCCTCTTTCCATGTGCATACCCCACAACCTTCCCAGGAGTCGGTACGAGTCCAGCAAGAGAGAGTTGACTATCAGATTCTGTCTCTGTGTGACGAGATGATGAGAATGATTTTGCAGCAGCCCCAGTCCCAGCCGCAGATGGACGATGAGAGGATGTTCGCACGTTTTGATGCGCTCGAGCAAAACCTTTTGGAGCTCAGGACTATGACCGAGGCGACATAGCGAGACATTACGGATCTGGCATCATCGACACAGCGTTCCGTCACTCGGATTATAGGTGTCATGGATTCATACAATGATCGCCTATCAGCAATGAAGCAGACACGTCCTCCTGGTTTGCCGGCATCGACACCGACTCCATCGACAATACTGCCTCCTAGTTCGACATCGGTGGCGCTTTCACAGGGCCAGTTAGACTATATCTTATCCCAATTGCGCGACGGTGTTCCTCCTCCTCCTCCTGATCAATATTTGTCCTAGGTTGGACAAATAGTTATGAGTTTGTGTGAATTTGGCCCATTTTTTGGAATTTGTGTGACATTGGCCCATTTTTGAGAATTTTTGTGAAATTGCCCATTTTTTGGTCTGTTGTATATACTCTTTTTGTGACATGAGGATATTTATTTTAGACTTTTGTGTATGTTTTAATTTGTATGACATTGGCCAACAGTGACAGTAGATTTGAATGAACGTCTCTATCCTTGTACCAAGTTGTCGCAAATATGTCGCTAAAAGTCGCTAATTTGCTGACTTGGTAATCTCTGCCATGTCATCAAGACGTAACTAAAATATGTTGCTAAACATTGCTACATTCAAAAAATAATAGCGACGTATATGCATTGCTAAACGTCACTAACGGAAGAATGTCAGACGTTTAGTGACACAATGAACGTCACTAAGTATAGAAATATCTGTAAAACCCCTAATTCTGAAAATCATATTTATTATTACTTAATTAATTATTTAATTTATTTAGTAATTATGAGCTAAATAAAGGGAATAGATTTTATTTAATTTTTATTTGAGGTGTTTGTGCAATTAGAGGATTTATGGAGCCATTATAAATTTTTTTAAATTTATTCCATGTAGGAGACCCTTTGACAGTTGCTGACTTAACATATGCACCAATATAATTTTTAGAGTTTTCTATGTATTAATATATATATATAGAATTCATATTGGATCAAACCCAAACCGCAACTCCTAAACCCATTACCCGCTTGCACCCAAACCCGCGTAAAAAATATCAACAGTAGCAGTAGCAAACCAACTTTGCTATTTCCAATTCTACGCGTAAGACAACTCCGCGCGTAAACTCTCTCCACCGCTTCCTATTTCATCCGCGCATAAAAATCAACTCCACCACTTTATTTTCTTCACCGCGCGTAAAACATCCCCCGCGTATGACTCATCCCCCACCGCCTCATTACCTGTTATTACTAAACACTCCCCCAACCGCGACCAAAACCAATGATAAGAAAGAAAGAAAACAGCAGTGGCAGTAGTTTCTTAACCATTAAGTAACCCCCACCGCCTCTTGTTCTCTATATATATTACAACTCTTCCAAACCCTAATCCTACTTCTTCTTACAACAAACTTAACACTATTTGGACGTGCTATACAGAACTTTTGCTCGGCAAGTATACCTTGCCACTGTACTATTATTTACATTTCAGTTGATACATGCATGTTTAATTCTGCTTATATAGATGTTTATTTTGTAGATTTTTGGACCTACTTTATGAGACCACCCTAGTATTATGGAGCATCAGTAGATTCATTGGCCGTGATACAGTTGTTACATGAATTGTGAGTCTCATATAGATCACGGACTGCGGGACAGGTTTGGCTTCCTGTACGTATAAGCCGTGCGTTAGGGATGACTGCTGATAGAAACTTTGTATGCTAGTAGACCTGTCAGTTATTTAGAGGTTATCATGTCACAGATATGACATGCTTAGAACATGGGGTGGAGAGAACAATAAGTAAGGCGTTTGGGCTCATTTGCACTTTTTCTCCTGTACGCCCAGATTCTCCACCGGAGAAATGGCTGATGACTACAACTATATATTTTATATTACAGGCGTCCTCTGTCGTTCAAAAGACGACATGCTGATAGGACCCTGATTCTCCGAGAGAATCATGCCAATCCCATTATTGGCCAGATAGCCCACGGGTTGGAAAGTTGTTCTCAAACTGCATTCACCTAGACGGTTAGGCAACCCATTGGATGTTTATATTTCAGTACTTATTGGCATGTTATTATGTATCTTGTTACGTCCCTCTGAGGATCTGGTCCCTTTCCAGATATGGACGAGCAGGAGTATCCGCAGGAGTACGGACCTGGACCGGATACTACTTACCAGACTGAGGAGATCTTACCCTCGGAGTATCTGTGATTTTATTACCGCTGTTTAGAGATCTTTTGCTACTTCAGTATAGTCATTTTGTAGTGGTTTGTTTCCACCCAACTATCAGACTTGATACTTATCTTTGATATTCAGTTATTATTCAGTTCTCTATTTCTACTGATTATTTGTGTTGTGGATGAGATATAGATTCTGTGTGACTTGTTGTGACAGTATATTACTACTGGTGGATTGGATATTCATATACAGCGTATGTGTGTATATGATTTCCATATATTGGAGTTCATATACATACGGCTGGGCGTGTTACGTATTCCTGGTCCTACGTATTTTGGGACTGAGGCGTGACATATTTTTGGTGGTGGCCTATGCAGATCGAGAATATATTGTCTTGGTTACGTAACTGTACCAAACAAGTCTGCGTATAGGAATAGAGTATAAGAATCTCATCCACACTTGACTAAAATCTCATTCTTCCTTACAACTATCCTCTGTTTGAATAAACATGTTTTACGCCAGACTTTTTATCCTTGTTGGCGTAAAAAGCCAAAAGACTGCCTAGTTGGCATAAAAGCCAATTGACTATCTTGTTGGCGTAAAAGCCAAACTATGAAGAAGATTGTCTCCTTTACGCTACAGTAATGACAACTGTTACCCACGTTCAAATAGTTTTCCTAATCATGCGTATGACATGTCGTGCAACCACGTAGGTAACTACCCTGCGTAAACTTGATAAATAGATAACCAGCGTAGAATAGCCTGATTAGGCGTAAAATATAAGGATAGTGAGGTACGCGTATTTGTCACAGCTTTAGCTTTCCCAGTCAAGAACCAAATCTCATGCATTAAATACAGAGATATGCCTTGAGCCTTGTGCAGAGACAGCTTTTTACGTGGCATCTGATTTTGTCTCATCTTGAGCGTAAAAACTCCTCTCTGTAGGCAGCGTATTCAGAAGACTCAACTTTTCTTCCTCTTAGAAGCATAAAAATGACTTGTATCAAATATATCACTAAACGACAACCTGGGTCTCTGTGCAAAATCATCATCACAGCCGTCCTCTCGATCTTCGTGCGGTACTTTTGTCAAATGTCAGGTTCGCTGATTTATCTGACAAATTCATCCGAGTAAATACAAAGAGCTCCTCGTAACGTACTTTACGCTGCAAAGTATGCTAGACTTTACGCAGATAGATTTTTCATGCAGCGACCCTTTACGCGCAGATGTGTTACGCAGACAGATTTTACGCCGACTTCACAACTTTGAAACCTTACTTTACGCCAAAACTACTTTGATTCTCTGCTTTACGCAGATAACTCTGAAGTCTTACTTTACGCCAACTTCCTTGAATCTCTGTTTTACGCCGACGACTTTGAATCTCTACTTTACGCTTCTTTGCTTTACGTGGCTAGCCCTGAAGCCATGTTTTATGAGGACAATTTCCAGCCTATCTCATACTTCTACATTCTATTTAAATGTTTATATCCTGTTTGATTCCTATACTTCGTCTAAATCATTGTGTACATCACCTACAGATAGATGGATATGCAGAAAGGATGTACTATCGCCGATGGTGACACAATTCCTGGAGTCAATGGTCAGACTCAAGGAGGGACCTCATCAATTCCTAGACTTCCAGGACCAGATGGACAGATTCACAATCCAGTTCCATCTGATCTTCCCGTTCCACCTAATGGGACCCTTCCAGTCTCATCAACATTGCAGGACGGCCAGGCACAACTGTTCCAACTCTTCCAGATGATAATACAGGAACAACGACAATAGGCCGCCACACTAGCTGCAGAACAGAGGAAGCAAGCAGCCGGGCAGAGACAAGAATTTTCAGCAGCACTTGAAATGATGGCTGCACAGACTGTTGTACCAACTTAAGCATTAGCTCCAGTACCTCGAGCTAGAGTTGGTTCAGTAAGAGACTTTATACAGATGGGTCCGAGGCCGTACAAAGGCAATGAGAGCCCAGAGGAAACTGCCAACTGGATCACTCACACTCGAAAATTATTAGAGGCATCACAGCTACCTGCAGACTTATGGATGACAGGTGTAAGGACACATCCAGGACCAATAAGGACACAATAAGGAGAACCTATCAGACGTCCTTTAGCTCAGCAACAACAGTACCAGCACAGAGCAGGACCGTACCAGATCCCAGAGAAGCTCCATTGCCATCATTGTGGGAAACACGGACATATTAGGAAGGACTGTCGAACTCGTTAAGGGCAATGTATGAGATGTGGTTCCGGACAGCATTTGGTAAGAGACTGCCCAATGCAGCAGACAGTGACACTTTCACCGCCAGTACAGGAGCTAGCACTTCCAGCACCGCAGTCAACTCAGTAGATAAATAGACTAGGAGAATCAACTCGGCAGCACGAGGACGACAGGCTCGAACGTTTTTTGAACCTATTTCGTTGACCAAGGTATAAAATTACTTTGTTAATTTATACCTTATACCATCCCTGACACTTTTGACTGTAAATCGAGTAATTTTATTCTATGTTAGGATATATAGCTTGCTAAGGTTATAGTTGTAATCTTGAATTTTAAATTTTGTGCCTGATAGTTGAGTTGTTCATTTAGACTGTGATTATTATCCTTTAGTCGTAGATCCCATAATTTGTATCCATAACTTGATACAAGTTATATTTTATTTTCACTAGAAAGCCAGTAACCCTTTCATTCTTAACATTGACACCTTTATTCTATGAGCACTATGATTAAGACTTAATATGACCATTACTTATATAATGCAATAGGAGACCTTAATGAGTACCAAGATCTTTTCTCATATACCCTAACAAGAGTTCTATCTTATTTACAAGGACCAGGTTATTCTGAAGAATCCCCTCAAGGCAATTACAGTATTAGTTTATTATTATAAGTTGGATAGTATACCTCACAACCTAGTATCATATAGTCCTCTTGACTCCTTAATAACATATAGTAACATTAACTGTATGCTAGCATAAGAAGATAATGTTTATCCAGATTATAAAATTTAGAGGCCCATACCTTATTTGGTCAACTAGTAACTTAGACAAGGAGTTAGTATGACAACTATAGAGACTGTAGAATCTTATATTTTTGTGACTTGAATCATTTTGTAACATCTCTCATCATAATCTAGCATATTAGCATAATTCTATTTTTTATGCTGTTGTTACAGCCTAGTTTTGCAAGCTTATTCTTTTATCAAGTTTGTTCATGATATATGTATTAGTGGATGCATACATTAATACATTTCAGAATCAGTGTATTACGGTCTGATCAACCATAGTGCGCTTGGTTCGCCCTTCGCAATACTACTTTACATGGATTGAGATAAATAGTTGACTAGTAGACAAATATACTTGCCCCTAGACATGACTGACATATCACATCGGTTACATAACTGTACTGATACGAGCATGTGAATAGGAATTACCAAAATATGGTTTCAACCCATAACCACCTTGACGATTCCCAATTGAATTCTTTAAAACTCCTTGAACCTTGTACTTGTATTCTATCACCTTCACCTAGAATTCTTTATTATTGCTCTCCGTCTTCCCTTACTTCATAAAGACAAAACTTCGTGCTTGGTATAAGTTTGATATACAGATATTACTAGATATACCCCAGAGACCAATCATATTATTTGATGATTACTTTCCGAAATTAAGGGTATATCATAGGTGATATATTTTGTGTAAACTTTGAGGATTGAATAACATGATTAAATAAATTGAGGAATAGTTTTCTTAAATGTATAGCCTTAAAGTGATAGATGGATAAGTTCTAAGTTGGGTAGAAATTGCATTATTTGAGATGAAATTTTTAATCAAGAGAGATTAGATAAAGAGACCCTACCCTATTTTAATTTTGAGGACGAAATTTTTATAAGTTGGGTAGAATATAAAATCCCTAATTCTGAAAACCATATTTATTATTATTTATTTATTTATTTAATTTATTTAGTAATTATGAGCTAAATAGAGGGAATAGATTTTATTTAATTTTTATTTGAGGTGTTTGTGCAATTAGAGGATTTATGGAGCCATTATAAATTTTCCTAAATTTATTCCATGTAGGAAACCCTTTGACAGTTGGTGACTTAACATATGCACCAATATAATTTTTAGAGTTTTCTATGTATATATATATATATATATATATATATATATATATATATATATATATATATATATATATATATATATAATTTCTATTGGATCAAACCCAAACCGCAACTCCTAAACCCACTACCCGCTTGCACCCAAACCCGCGTAGAAAATATCAACAGTAGCAGTAGCAAACCAACTTTGCTATTTCCAATTCTACGCATAAAACAACTCCGCGCGTAAACTCTCTCCACCGCTTCCTATTTCATCCGCGCGTAAAAATCAACTCCACCGCTTTATTTCCTTCACCGTGCGTAAAACATCCCCCGCGTATGACTCATCCCCCATCGCCTCATTACATGTTATTACTAAACACTCCCCCAACCGCAACCAAAACCAAGGATAAGAAAGAAAGAAAACAGCAGTGACAGTAGTTTCTTAACCATTAAGTAACCCCCACCGCCTCTTGTTCTCTATATATATTACAACTCTTCCAAACCCTAATCCTACTTCTTCTTACAACAAACTTAACACTATTTGGACGTGCTATACAGAACTTTTGCTCGGCAAGTATACCTTGCCACTGTACTATTATTTACATTTCAGTTGATACATGCATGTTTAATTCTGCTTATATAGATGTTTATTTTGTAGATTTTTGGACCTACTTTATGAGACCACCCTAGTATTATGGAGCATCAGTAGATACATTGGCCGTGACACAGTTGTTACACGAATTGTGAGTCTCATATAGATCACAGATTGCGGGACAGGTTTGGCCTCATGTACGTATGAGCCGTGCGTTAGGGATGACTGCTGATAGAAACTTTGTATACTAGTAGACCTGATAGTTATTTAGAGGTTATCATGTCACATATATGACATGCTTAGAACATGGGGTGGAGAGAACAACAAGTAAGGCGTTTGGGCTCCTTTGCACTTTTTTTCCTGTACGCCCGGATTCTCCACCGGAGAAACGGGTGATGACTACCACTATATATTTTATATTGCAAGCGGCCTCTGCCATTCAAAAGACGACATGCTGATAGGCCCCCGATTCTCCGAGAGAATCATGCCAATCCCATTATTGGCCAGATAGCCCACGTGTTGGAAAGTTGTTCTCAAACTGCATTCACCTAGACGGTTAGGCAACCCATTGGATGTTTATATTTCAGTACTTATTGGTATGTTATTATGTATCTTGTTACGTCCCTCTGAGGACCTGGTCCCTTTCCAGATATGGACGAGCAGGAGTATCCGCAGGAGTACGGACCTGGACCGGATACTACTTACCAGACTGAGAAGATCTTACCCTCAGAGTATCTGTGATTTTATTACCGCTGTTTAGAGATCTTTTGCTACTTCAGTATAGTCGTTTTGTAGTGGATTTGTTTCCACCCAACTATCAGACTTGATACTTATCTTTGATATTCAGTTATTATTCAGTTCTTCATTTCTACTGATTATTTGTGCTGTGGATGAGATATAGATTCTGTGTGACTTGTTGTGACAGTATATTACCACTGGTGGATTGGATATTCATATACAGCGTACGTGTGTATATGGTTTCCATATATTCGAGTTCATGTACATACGGCTGGGAGTGTTACGTATTCCTGGTCCTACGTATTTTGGGACTGGGGCATGACAATATCAGCAACGTTTGACGACTAAATTTGTGTCGCTCATATGCCGACGTTGCGCCATAGAACGTCGCTAGTTGGTGAAAATTTTGCGACGTTCATACGTCACTAAGATACGTCGCTAGTTACGACATATAGCGACGTATTTTCCGTCAGCAACTAGCTAGACCGCGACAATTATAAAACGTCTCTAATAACGTCGCTAATTAATTTCAGCGATGTAATTTTATAATTTAGCGACGTTTTGTAGCGTCGCTAACCCCGCAATTTTTAGTAGTGTACGTTTTCTTCTTTTACATGTTTTTACAAAATTATTATGTTTTTATACTCTTGTTGATTAGTCTTTTCGTTAATTTTTTTTTTGCTGAATTGATCGAAAAAGATATTTCAAATATCGGTATCGGTCAGTATCAGATTTATATATCGAATCGAGATATGTCAAACCGTATTGATATCGACCGTATGGCTTCTGTATCAGCCGATACTGTAAACTATATAGCGGGGTCAGCACTAAACTACTTACATTATCCTCATCTGTACTATGATGTGGTATATAGCTGTGTCTGCACTACTATAACTATATGGAAGTCACAGAAGCAACTAAGTATAGTGTCGCGGAACACTGCTCATGAAGTAAGATCTCGTTTGGTTCGCGGAATCATAGATTTAGAAAAGAAAATTTATTACTTTTCTATGTTTTGGTGTCAAAGAAATTGAGAAGTAAAAAAAAGTAATTTCCAACGGAAAAAAAAAATTAGAGAAAAAAGTGGTTTTCGGCATCCAACCAATTATTCACTCTTTTACCTTTAAGTATTTATTTTCTCTTTCAATTCTTTTGACATTTCCAAACAAAAAAAAATATATTGATAGGAATTGTAATTTTTCAAAAAAAAAAAAAAAAAATTTTTTTTCTTTATGCGAACCATACGAGACATTAAGAAAGCTTGCAAGATCACCGACTAAGGTCGAACCCTGGCTAGCTAGTCTTGAACAAGAGTGTATTGTGCAGCAACACAAAATTGGGACTGAGCATGAAAGTGTTTGTTGGAACACTTGTTGGTTGAGCTCGATGACCAATACTTCGACAGACGTCCCAAGAGCTTTGGAGACAAATTATGCTATAGTCTCCTTGTCGGTGAAGAAGAAAACTTCCCAACATAGTCGCCGTTTCTTTTTCGATGACTATACGTGAAGGGAAAACTCGTATTAATTTATATAGATAAATTACAAGGAATTGGTATAAATAAGAAAAGTTATGGAAAAGTAAGGAAATTGAAGTCTGGTCAACACGTAGCTTCTTTGTTATGTTGAAGATCCGAATCCAAAGCAAATAGTAGGTTAAATTAAAACTTGATATTCTCAACTATTCCAAATGTTTAACATAATACCCTCAATTTTAATAGGTACTAACTTAATGGTTTCTCTCAACTAATATCTTTAACTTGGTATCCTCCGTCGCCATACTCGTTAGTTTTAACGTTAGAAAATTAAAAAAAAAAATTAATTCATAAACTACCCTCCCCTCCACCCTCTCCCCAGACACCCCCCCCCCCCCCCCCCCCCCTAGCGTGCTCCAACTCCCTCCTCGGCCCAGCGCAGGCCCCCGCGAACGCGCACCTCCGCCGAGCACCGCCCTCGTGCGCGTGCGCCTACACCTCACGCCGTCTCCGCGCACTCGCGGCTGCTGCTGTTTTTTTTTGCGGCTATGCGGCCCTCCCTCCGGCTGCCGACGTCGAAGAAAGATGGAGGAGAAGAATATTTTTGTCATTATTTAGTTCGATTAGCACCGTTAAGAAAAAGGGTATCAAGTTGATGCTTATCAAAGTTGAGCGTATCAAGTTAAACATTAGAAATAGTTGAGGGTATCAAGTTGTAATTCAACCCAAATAGTATACTATTGTTCTGAGGAGCACTGCAATAATTAAGGTTTCACTTAAATAACTGAAAGTAATTTGGAGTATATCCGGAGATGCATACATATATATATACCAATGAAAACCGGTTCAAATGCTTAAATCGAAGTCTAAATAAACATTTAACTACAAATTAATCGCTTTCCATTAATTAAAGAATCTAACTAAGGAGTCGAGTTGGGAAGACTCAGATGGAGATCAATGCCCCAGTCCCCATTATCCACCCTTCGGTCATCGATATATGGCAGAGACGTCGATGCCGGCCATGAAGGAACAAGATAGTGCTGCGGCGGCGGCACGTGGACAGCACCTCTGGAGCACCAGAACATGCCCGCAGGGCCTGCAGGTGGCCGCGGCACAGGAGGCGGCGGCGGCGGCGGTGGCATCCTTGCTACTTGGAGCGGTTGATGAGCAGCACTACTAATTACTCGCCTCGCGCGCTGGCGCTCCTTCTTGTGCGCGTTCTGGTGGCCGCCGAGGGCCTGGGAGTTTGGGAAGTCGCGGCCGCAGTAATGGCACTCGAAGCGTCGAGCACCGCTGTCGGCCGAGGAGGAGCACTGGTCGACTGCGGCCTGCTATGTTCGGTTACGGGGACCCCGAAGAGTCTCAGCATGCCCGGTTTGGTGTCCTCCTCCTCGGCCATCTTAGAGCTACTGCAATGGAGGATCAGTGTGGGGGTGTGCTAGGGTTTATATAGTGGAAGTACCCGGGATATATTCACCTTCTGGTGGACAAAAGAACAGGAGGAGCAAAATTGAAGGAAAAATACAAGTTAATTAGTACGTATGTTGCTTTTGTTCCAAAAAGAAGTCATATATGTGCCATTCTTCATATTTAGTACACCATAATTAGTTTATTATTATCCAATCAGTGTTGGATGTAATTAGTGAAACCACAGAGCTCTTTCAAGGTCAAATCTCAGAAAAAAAAAAAAAAAAAATCTTTTCAGTGTCATTGATCTCTCCAAAATGTTCCTTCTAATCATTTCTTCTTACGTGATAGTAGCAGTGGTAGATGATGATGATGATGTGATAATTAATATGACAAATTTTAAAATTAAAATTAACATTCAATAGAATATTAATATTAATATTAATACTAAAAATTAAATAATTAATTTTTTGGATTAAAATTTATCATGTTAGATTTTATATAATACTATTTAACATGTCATATCAGTTTCTACATAAGAAAAAATAGTTTGGTGGAGGGATGAATAACATTACTTTCTACACAACCTCGTTGGAAACAAAGATTTTTTTTTTTTTTTTTTTTGGATTTCAAGATACGGTAATCCAAACCACAGTACACTTCATTTTAAATGGAATAGTTAATTTCAGGGAAAAAAATAACTATACCAATGTTATTCATTACAACGAAATGTTCTGTGCAATAATTTTAAGAACACTCATATGCCTTCTTTTTCTTGCTCATCCTCTTTAGCTTTTTCTAAGTTGATTGGTAACTGAGATGCTATTGGTTTTACCCCAGGTCGATCGTAACTCTGATATTCTGGAGAGGATAGAGCTAGAGGAAATTATGATCATGGGAAGCTTGCAGTTTGCTGATTCTCGGTTGGATCGAAAAGTTTCTGGACTTCACTGTGGCATTATATGGACTTCAGTCTGTTTTTGTTGTTTGCGTGCCTCAAATGTATTCCTCGCGGAAGTTCTTTCTAAATCCAATTATTTTTGTTAAAGTATTAGTTTATTGGACTTTATAAGTCCCACATCGAATAGAATAATAGAGAGAGATGATGTCTCCTCTCCTATATATATTTAATCTATCTTAATGAATGAATCATCCAATTTATTCTTTTCTATATGGTATCAGAGCCAAAACTCTGAATCATTTCTCCACATAAAAAAAAAAAAAAAATCATTCCCCCCACCTGCCCCGTCCAGCCTTTCCCTTCCCCTCCCCCCCTCGACTCCCTCTGTTCGAGTGGGCGACTCATTTCCTCCGTTGGGATCTTCAGAGGGTAGACAATGATTTTTTTTCATGAACCTCTGACTCTCAACGAATGTATCAGAAGTTAACAGAGAGCATACCTGTAATTTGTTTTCATGAACCTCTGACTCTCATGAGGGTATCAAAAGTTAAAAGAGAGCAGAACTGGGTTTGCGTGATCTCTGATCCGGTATCCACATCAGGATCTAATAGAAAGTAACTTGTGTTGGTTCTCTTTCCTTGCTTGTGTGACCCACATTCACTCTCTGCTTTCCTTGCTTATCTGACCCACATTCACTCTCTGCTTTCCTTGCGCAAGCCGGTTCTGGCTACGTTGATCGCGCATTTGCAGAGTTTATGTGATTATCGGTTCGGGACGACCAAACGACAGTCGAATCGAGAATATTGAAGGATGATGAACGCTGAGGCTAATAGCAGTGCTACTAACACCAGTGCTGAAAATACAGTGGCGGGGACATTGGGTACTAGCACGACGGTTTCATCGGTTCGACTTGTCGATAGACGATTGGATGGACCAGATGGTTACTCGACATGGCGCAAAAAGGTCGAGAAGACGCTTCGGGGAATGCGGTTGTCAAAATATCTGACAGACAGTAGCCCAATAGTGAGTGATCCCACATATGAGCAGTAAGAGACTGATGACAGTCGACTCTTCACACAGTTGATGAATTCGATGGAACCATTTGTGGAGGACATGGTTCAGAACACGGACTCGGTGAAGGAGTTATGGGAGATCCTTGCAACAACATTTGATGGCAAACACGATTTTTCTAGCATCTATGACTCGGTCGTTGGTGTCTACCGAGCTGATCAAGGAGAAAAGTCACATAAGGACCATTTTCATGACTTCAAAGCACTAATTGATGAGATGGATCACGTTCTACCTTTGACGACATATATCAATGAGGCAAGAACTCAATGCCAACAACTCTATGTCATGGCGTATCTTGCCTCCCTTCGTCCTGATGTATATTCTGCATGGTCTCAGATCATTACTGAGGCTGAGATTCCGTCTTTGACAGAAGCACATTTTCGTGTCCTACGGGCAGCGAAAGTCATTGAGACTTCTTCGGGTGATGCCCATGTGTAACCACCACATTTCTAAATGAGGGTATTTTTGTCATTTTGCATATTTTATTTTTTAGTGAATTAATATTTATATATTGTGCTAATAGTTATTATTATGCTTTGTACTATTTGTTTTATAGTTAGTGGGCTAGTCTATTTATTTGGACTTGACACTAGTGAACCAAATTAGATTAGTCATGACACTTTGAGCACAACATTGGACTTGGATGTCACGACCCAATTCCGTAGAATCACTTGAGGCGTCCCCCGAATCGTGACCGCCGTGCGGGCCTGGAGTTCCGCCCGCACAAGGCTTTAATGATTTGCATAGCAAGGACATATTCAAAGTACGCAGATAAATTGAAACACAGATTTGAAACATAGAAAAGTTCTCTTTATTGATAATGAACATCTTTTACAAACTCTTGAACGAGTTAGCTAATATGCCGAACGGCTTACAAAAGAGATGACTCAAAATGAGATAGCAGTCCTGTACATTACATCCCTTTATAAACTCAAAATGATAAAGACCTCCAGGCTGGAGGATCGCTTTGCCACGGAGCTGCATTTGTGTATGAAGAGTTGCAGCTTTGGACTTCAAAAGGCTTCAAGGGACGCGGTGAAGGTGCGCCAATAGTTGGACTGGATCGGGTAGACGACTTCGGCTCCTCGTTCGGTTCGCCTTGGTGCGGAGAACCTGTTTCAACGAGGGCCAGTATATCGAAACATGCTGGTGAAGGCGAGCTAGCCTGACTATACCAATCAACACGTTGTTTAGTGAAACATGCATATTTTTGTGGGTTTCTATCTTGCCTTAGTTCATTTACAAGTAAGCAGCATATTGAATTTACTGAAATGAACGTGCCACCGTTAGGTGGATTTTACCTGACCGTCTGAATTACCTGCACAATACTTACCATGCCTTCCCTGCCACGAAGACACAAGTTAGTATGCAACAGGTTTAAATATACAATGGATCACTGGCGTTTGCCATAAAGGACACTAGTCATAGACGAGAATAGGTTGCAGCGAAAGTACGGTGGGTGCTACAAGCCATTCCGTCTAGTACAGTTGACTATACAGTAGGGTTCCGTCCGGACCGGATCGGTGCCAGTGCCCCAGCGACCGTCCGCAGAAACCAGTTACCTTGTGCACAAGTTGTCCGTGATCGAACAGTACGTTTGCTAAGTTAACAGTTCATGCAGTTGAGACAAACAGTAGTACGGGACAGTCGGTATTGCATGATTTATTTAACATAGCCTCTATGAACAGTTTAGCGCATACAAGGTGTTCCATACTTAGCACGATTTATAGAACAGTTATGAACGAACTAGCATACAGTATCATAACAGTTCACATATTTGATTGACAAGCATAAGAACCAAGTCTATTCTCTTTTATCTTGGTTTCTTTTATTATTACTTGGTATCGTTTGATCGGGGCAAAGGAGTGAAGCTTGGAAGCAGGGCTAGCTAATCGGGTTGGTAGCCACTCACTTATATTTTGGAAAGAAGAAGGAAAGAGGCGCTTCACGACTCCGCTCGCAAGCCGCCTACTGCTCGTTCACCTGCACACGAACAGCTCGATTAATACTTCTTTCTCTCTTTCCAAGTCTCGGAATAGAAGTGCAAGTCAATGAACGAAAACAATGAAAACCATCGAAACCGTTCAAGGAAAACAAGCAAATTCCAAAACCAACTCAAAGCACGAAAGCAACAAGCGACATCGAAAACCGAGGCAATAAAAGATAGCAGCGGAGAGGTCCCTCCTGACTCTGCCGCTAAGCCGATCCTTGGGGCGCAGTCCACTGAATATGGGAATCGATTCCGAAGAAACAAATCCATAACGAGGACGAGTTCTTAATTCAATCTATCCCGATCGAACGATACCGTCTTGTGTTTCTTAGCCGCGCTCTCCGCACCGGGAGAACGGGGCGCTACATCCTACCCAACTAATTGGAAGTTTCGTCCCAAAACTTAAGAATAGGACCTACCGTTAGGGAGCATTTCGTTCAGGACGACGGTTAAGGCGGCTCAGTGGACAGTCACGAACGGTATGGTTTGCTTCACCGCAAACTAAACATAACCCAAGTTTCAGGCGGCACTTATCTATTGTGTGCCCCGGCCGTCTACAGAAATGGCATACTTTGTCTAACTTTTCTCCATGCTTGCCACCGTTGTTCGGACGCTTTGCAGCATTGTTTCCTCTATCGTTGCTTTGGCGTTTGTGATTGTAGGTATGCACAGCGCCGGCAGGAACGTGAGGATAGAGTGGTTCAAGCGACATGGCGTGATTCATGACTTCACGCATCGTACGATACTGAGGAACGGCTACGTGCGAATGGATGGCAGGGCGTAGTCCACCTTCAAACCTTCTAGCTCGACTCGCTGCATCAGGTAAATAGGCCCTAGCGAATTTGGAGAGTCGGTTGAATTCGGCGGAGTACTCCTTAACTGTCATGCTGTCTTGCCGCAGCTGCACGAACTCGTTTTCCATTTGACGTTGTACTGGAGGGGGTACAAACTCCTCTTCGAACGCGGCACGAAAGGTCGTCCACGGGATCGCCTCCTCTCCGTGATCAAATTGGAGAGATCGTCGATGCACGTCCCACCAATCGTGTGCGTTGAGGCAGAGCTGTAGTTGCGCGCAGGAGACGCGCTTATCTTCGGGGACCTCTAGCAGGGCGAAGTGATCTTCAAGTTCGGCCAACCAATCTAGATCTACGACTAGGTCCTCAGTCCCGTTGAATGGGATGTTGCAGACTTTCTTGAAGTGGCCAAAGTCGAAGGCAGTCACGTCCCTCATCCTTGGTATTTGCGGCGTCTCTACTTCAAGCACGGGCTGTTCCACCGGAGTCGCTGGCGTTGCCGCGGACTGGTTGGATGCCAAAGTCTGAACGATCTGCTGCAGGGTATCTACCTGCTTCTGTTGGACTGAGAATCGTGCTTCTATATTGTCTTAAAACTTGAGCTGACTCTCTTCCGCCCGCTTCTCGGCCCGTTCATAGCGAGCCTCGTCCCTTTGTTGGTTTGCCTCCAACATCTGCAACATTCGTTGGACGGGATCGATGCTTGGCACGGCTCGCTGGCTCTTTGAACTTCCCGAAGTATCCGAACTACTTTCTTGGCCTTGCGTTTCGTCCGGGGCTTGCGCTGCAGATTGCGCTGGAGCCATTCCTTCAAAAGAAGGTAAATTATATTAGGATCATAATGTATTATGGACTTATTGCATGAACGTATCTCATTTTGGCCTAGCGAGTTCAAGAGTTCGCACAGGAATTTTGATCGTTAAAGGAACTTTTCCAGCACGAAGTCTAAGGAACTTTGAATCTGTGCTCTGATACCACTATGTCACGACCCAATTCCGTAGAATCACTTGAGGCGTCCCCCGAATCGTGACCGCCGTGCGGGCCTGGAGTTGCGCCCGCACAAGGCTTTAATGATTTGTATAGCAAGCACATATTCAGAGTACGCAGATAAATTGAAACACAGATTTGAAACATAGAAAAGTTCTCTTTATTGATAATGAACATCTTTTACAAACTCTTGAACGAGTTAGCTAATATGCCGAACGGCTTACAAAAGAGATGACTCAAAATGAGATAGCAGTCCTGTACATTACATCCCTTTATAAACTCAAAATGATAAAGACCTCCAGGCTGGAGGATCGCTTTGCCACGGAGCTGCATTTGTGTATGAAGAGTTGCAGCTTCGGACTTCAAAAGGCTTCAAGGGGCGCGGTGAAGGTGCGCCAACAGTTGGACTGGATCGGGTAGACGATTTCGGCTCCTCGCTCAGTTCGCCTTGGTGCGGAGAACCTGTTTCAACGAGGGCCAGCATATCGAAACATGCTGGTGAAGGCGAGCTAGCCTGACTATACCAATCAACACGTTGTTTAGTGAAACATGCATATTTTTGTGGGTTTCTATCTTGCCTTAGTTCATTTACAAGTAAGCAGCATATTAAATTTACTGAAATGAACGTGCCACCGTTAGGTGGATTTTACCTGACCGTCTGAATTACCTGCACAATACTTACCATGCCTTCCCTGCCACGAAGACACAAGTTAGTATGCAACAGGTTTAAATATACAATGGATCACTGGCGTTTGCCATAAAGGACACTAGTCATAGACGAGAATAGGTTGCAGCGAAAGTACGGTGGGTGCTACAAGCCATTCCGTCTAGTACAGTTGACTATACAGTAGGGTTCCGTCCGGACCGGATCGGTGCCAGTGCCCCAGCGACCGTCCGCAGAAACCAGTTACCTTGTGCACAAGTTGTCCGTGATCGAACAGTACGTTTGCTAAGTTAACAGTTCATGCAGTTGAGGCAAACAGTAGTACGGGACAGTCGGTATTGCATGATTTATTTAACATAGCCTCTATGAACAGTTTAGCGCATACAAGGTGTTCCATACTTAGCACGATTTATAGAACAGTTATGAACGAACTAGCATACAGTATGATAACAGTTCACATATTTGATTGACAAGCATAAGAACCAAGTCTATTCTCTTTTATCTTGGTTTCTTTTATTATTACCTGGTATCGTTTGATCGGAGCAAAGGAGTGAAGCTTGGAAGCAGGGCTAGCTAATCGGGTTGGTAGCCACTCACTTAGATTTTGGAAAGAAGAAGGAAAGAGGCGCTTCACGACTCCGCTCGCAAGCCACCTACTGCTCGTTCACCTGCACACGAACAGCTCGATTAATACTTCTTCCTCTCTTTCCAAGTCTCGGAATAGAAGTGCAAGTCAATGAACGAAAACAATGAAAACCATCGAAACCGTTCAAGAAAAACAAGCAAATCCCAAAACCAACTCAAAGCACGAAAGCAACAAGCGACATCGAAAACCGAGGCAATAAAAGATAGCAGCGGAGAGGTCCCTCCTGACTCTGCCGCTAAGCCGATCCTTGGGGCGCAGTCCACTGAATATGGGAATCGATTCCGAAGAAACAAATCCATAACGAGGACGAGTTCTTAATTCAATCTATCCCGATCGAACGATACCGTCTTGTGTTTCTTAGCCGCGCTCTCCGCACCGGGAGAACGGGGCACTACATTGGACATGTTAGACGCATCCATTTTATTTAATTAGGAGATTAGAATTAGTGTTCATTAGAATTAGAAGCTTTCTAATATAGTCCTCCCTAATTAAACACCTCATGACTAATTAGTGGGGGGGTAGATTGGACTTTTTGTGTTGCTTGGAGGGGAAGAATAGGGCCGACCACCTATTTGAGAGAAAATTTCTCTCTCCAACTCATTTCTTCATTCATTTTAGATCTCCAATTTATTAGATCCCCAATTTACTTTATTCCTCCACCAATTCACCCTCATTTTCTATCATTTTCTCTCATTTCCATCAATTAAAGAGTATTGGAGCTTGGATTTGCAATGAGCACTTGAAGAAGAAAAATTTGCAAGGAGATCGTGTCCTAATTGTGTCCATTGAGCATTTTATTGGAAATCCATCTTTCAATAGGTAAATTCTGATTCTAATCCTTAATTTAATCTCTAATTCATACATTTAACCATTAGAAATCATCAATTGGCTTAGGGCTACCCATAGGATCAAGAATTAGGTTCATATGACTTGTATTGTGGAAGTTTTATGGTGATTTATGTCCAATTAAGAATAATTACGAGATTGACACATCAAGTGTTCGTCATGAGACCAATTAGATCTAATTAGACTTAGATCGGGGTTGTGGGACTAAGTACGTATCCACAATTGGACACGAGTAGAGCGTATCATAGTATTTTATGATACAATGTGATATGGGACTCATTTATGGGTGACTTGTATATTTTCTCTTCAGTTCTTAGTGTAGCAAGTTGTATTAGTTATGTATGTATGTAATTGATAGGTGTTATTGATATTAGTGGAGTATTGGGTGTTTTGGTACCCTATTGGAATGTGTATCATAGAATATTCTAGTGTGATACTAAGGTGCACACTAGGTGTTTGAGAGATTGCCACTAGAGCATAGGTTAGTGTGTTTATGTGTGCATTGGTGGTGATGAGTCATTAGTGTGCCTGTGTGTTATGAACAGGAAGTTAGATAGATGGGTATCATATTTCCTATGGAGAGTGTAGAGCTAGCTGCAGTATGATGTATCAGAGATACCTGGAAGTATTGGGGAAACGTGTGGCTAGGAGGATGTAGGGCTAAATCTGAGATCGGGTTGTGTTAGTTAGTTTAAGGGTTAATTTGTGTATCAGTGTCAGTTGTGTTCAGTACATAGAGTAAAGGGAGAGCAACAATATCGATATCAGTAGCAGTGACAACAACATGGGCTCGGGTACCAGCTGGGTGACTGTGATTAAGTAATTGAGATGGGGGTGAGCAGTATTACTTGTTGTGGTATTTCTGTTGGCTGGAGGGGGGCATTCAGTTGCAATCACATGGGGGCTTGGGTAAATGTAGGTTTGTTTCAGGAAACTTGGGCTTGGAAGTGTATAGATTTTAGGGAAGAAAGTTGAGTTCAGGTGGTTGTGGTGTGAGGAGTTAGAGAGTGTTGCATTAGGGTGTCAATGTTTATTGACTGTAGGAATAGGTGGGTTGTGTCAGGTGTTGTTATGGAGTTGCTAACTGCTGTACTTATTATTGTGTTGCCATGGTGTTGATGGTTTTTTATCCTTTGGGGTTTACACTGCTAGATTGATAATGTATGCATACAGTGGAACTGGGAATATGGTGAAGGAGAATGCTTGAGTACTATTAGCAGTAGTAAATGCAGAACAATGAGAGTGTGAGTTCATATAAGGAGTGTTTATTTATGTGTTCTACAATTGTGGTGTTTCAGATATTTCAGTATGTATCAGTGTAGGTACAAGGCCAGGCTCGGGTGCTCCTTATGTCAGACAATGTTTAACTCGAGCATATGGCTCATAGTTGCTGTTTATGTAAGTTGTGTGAGTGAGAGGTCTGTTCAGACCTGGGAATAGAACTAGATAGCAGTAGTACCTGCAAGGTTGGTTGCACTGTCCTTAGTTACAGTGCAACAAGTGCAGCAACAATAGATGTAAGTACTAGTGTTAAATGTGAGTAGGTACCTGTGTGTTTCATTGTGCTAGTAAGGATAAGTGCATATGTACACTTGTATGTGCAGTGAGCAAGCTCAAGTGATGATACATAGAAGAGTATCAGTTCGGGTGTGAGTATGTGAGGGAAATTGTATAAGGCCAGGTTGTGTATCAGCATGATTGAGGGTATCAGTACAAATACAAATTTTTTTCCAGAAAAAATTGATAATTGTATCTGTGAAGTGGATGTGGTTGATATGATATGTAGGTACAGTAAACTTGTTGCAACAACATGATTCTATTCCAGCAAGCTTGCTGAGGGGTAAGTTGTGCACAGATGTGTGGCTAATTGTAATAGCTTGAGGCTTCAGATTCAGAGAGATGAGGGGATGAGTAAGTGCACAGTTGAGTATGGATTATCAGTGAGTTTGTGTACTTGAGTGTAGGTTGGTAGTGATAGGCATATGAGGGTTGTATTAGTATTGTGGGATACCAAGCATCATTATACTTGGGGAAAAGTGTTAGGGGGGAAACCAACGTATTGAGATTTATGATATCATAAGTATCAAAGTATGTGAGATAGTCGAGTATTATGATACCTGGGCTAGGTTGGTATAGGTGAGGAGTGACACATGGGAATCATGTGAGTGTAGAGATACCTAGTTATGGGATGAATATCTGATATGGTTATGTCAGGTATATATATATATATATATATATATATATATATATATATATATATAAGCTTGGTATTAGTTAGGTAGTAACTAGTATAAGCTAATTACCTTAGATTGACCTAGAAATGACTTAGAGATCTAGTTGCAAACTAATATAGCATGTTTATGATTTCAAAACACTTTTTGACATGATATTCATATATAAGTGTGTGTGGTACCAGCTCGGACACCGAGTTACACCTTTTGCAAAGGATCACAGGAGAGTAAAATTTTTGATAGTTTCTATTATTTGATAATTACTATAATATAAGTATTTAGTGATATTTTACCTGATTTTTGACACGATGGTACACAAATTAGTATACTTGGATACTCGTTATGAGATGTTACTCTTCAGTGATTGCCTTGATATTTCTCATGATTATATAGACTGTAATTATTGTGCTTGTATTGTATACCTTACATAGTGATTATCGTGTCGTGACCTGTCATGATATGGATACATTGTACTAGTCGGGGGCGAAAAAAATGCTAGAAGGATAGTGATAAAACCCTTAAATATTACATCATGTAGACAATAGCCAGTCATAAACCTCACATGTGATTGTGTTACTCCGTAGACAACAACCAATCTTAAATAATTGTATTATTGATCGTGTTACTTGTAGACAACAACTAATCATACTGTACATATGATTGTATTATATCCTTGATAGTAGAGCTTGATAACCCAAGTCGATCACATATCTAACTAGTATTTCAAACACTTAGTTTAATTACAATTCTTCTTTATATTCTAGTTTATTGCCTTTATTCTATTTTATTGTGATCAGTTTATACTTTATTGCTATAGATTATCTGTCTTATTTCTACCACAACATGATATTGTTTATTGTCTCTCGTCTTGTATTACATTCTCTATTTCTGTTTATAGTAATTATCAACTAATTAGAACTGCTATTGGATTGTACTTTGCCCCAATCCTGACTGGATATATTTTTTAGATGATTGGTTAGAGCTGATGTGTCCCACCTACTACGGGCCACAAGATGGAGAGGCCGTTGAGACTGCACCATATAGCCTCTTGATATAGTACCACCACTTGGAGAGTTTTAGATCATTTTTTATGATGTTGTATTTTATCTTAGCTAGACTTTATGACATGTACTATATTTGAGATCTTTGAGTTGAGATTAAACTATTAGACTTGGACTTGTGATGTATGACGACTCTGTATTTCTTTTCTTCTATTTCATATTGTGTCATATCTTCCTCTAGTTTTATATTATGGTTGAGTATTGATTATCATTATCATATATCATTGTCGACTCTGTATTTATTTTCTTCTATTCTATATCATGCCATATCTTCCTCTAACTTTATATTGTGCTTGAGTATTGATTATCATTATCATATATCATTGTCCTCCATTTGGAGTTGAGATGGCATAACAAGTACCTTATATATATTGTGTGAGATGTTTATACACTACTAGAAAAAGCGGGATTAGTGACGTATTTTAGCGACTCCTGGTATAAACGTCGCTAAATCAGCGACTCCATTAAAAACGTCGCTAAACGTCGCTAAATGGCGACATTTAGCGACGTTCAGCGACTTTTATTAAGATTTTAAAAGATGAGTCGCTATAAGTTCAATTAAGGTCGCTAAACGTCGCTAATATATCTGATTTAGCGACATTTAGCGTCGTAATTAGCGACGTATATGTCAAAAATATTTAGCAACGTGTTTAGCGACGTCTTTGACATCGCTAAATTTTAACTTAGCGACGTTTTTATTAGACGTCGCTAAACGTCACTAATTTTTGGTTAATTAGGGCTCAGATTCTTTTTCCCCATCTGTCGAAAATTTTGAAAGTTTTCGATTTCCCCGCCCCCCCTCTCCGGCGACCGGCTCTCCACGGCTGCGGCTACTCCGGCACCCCTCTCCTCCTCCTCGAGCTCTAGGTAATCTCTCTCTCTCTCTCTCTCATGTGACACTGACACAACTGATGACTGGACAGACATGACACACGCACACAGACACGACACACGCAGACAGACACTGACAGACACACACGACACACACACACAGACGCAGATATACACACACACACACTCACATAGACACTGACATGGGACTGATTTACACAGGGAGTCGGGTTCTTTACTGTGTCTTCACTGTATGTGCACTGTGTTGGTACTGATACCTCAGTGTATCAGTCAGTGGAGAGCTTGGATTTCTTTGTATGGGTAGTTCAGTAAAAGAGGAGTGAGGGTTAAGGTTTTTCTAAGTATTTAGCTAAGTTTTCAATCATGAGATATTTGGTGGTGTTGAATGTGGGTAGTGTTGTTTTACATGAAGGTAGGGCTATGTTGAGCTTAGTGTATCAGTGAGTTTAGTTTAGTGTATCAGTGAGTTTAGTGTATCAGTGAGTGAGTGAGTGAGTAAGTTCAGTGACTTTATATTTTTGTGTGAGGGAGGGAAAGCTCGGGCCGTAAAACTGTGCATCAGTATGCCAGTGTATCAGGGGGGAATCGGTTTCACTATGGTGTGCACAATGTGCCTCGACCACACTGTGTATCAGTGTACTAGTGGTCGAGGGGGGATCGGGTTGAGGAGCTTGCGATGAGCAGCAACGTGGAGTCAGCCTCGAGAAGGAGCAGTCATTGTACCCAGAAATGCACAGGGGTGTTCGTGCAGTCAGTGACAAAAGAGATGTACAACTTTATGAAGTGGATGCACAGCAAGGTAGCTAATTGCAATAGCAGCAGCAGTAAGAAGGGCCAATGCAACATTATGCTTGGGTATTGGTGTTGCAGTAGGAGTTCAGTGTATCAGTCGAGCCCTGCAGCAATGCAGCAAGGGCACAATATAAAGGGAGAAGTTCAACAGTAGGAAAGTATCACCAGTGTGCAGTCAGATGTGCACAGCTATCGAAGAGCCTGCTAAGGGATACAAGTGTGACGGATTTGGTCGCACCCATAACTGGACGAAGAGGAGTATATTCTGGGATCTGCCATATTGGAGCACCAATCTGATCAGACATAACCTTGATGTCATGCATATCGAGAAGAATGTGTTTGATAACATAATTAATACTGTAATGGAGGTAAAGGGGAAGACGAAAGATAATCCGAAGGCCAGGTTGGACTTAGAAGAAATATGTAGACGTCCTGCATTGCATTTGATAGAGGAGGAAAATGGAAAGTTAAAGCAACCTAAGTCGGTTTTCTCACTGGATAAAGAGGATAAAGGTAGACTTTGTAGGTGGATTCAGGGTCTAAAGTTTCCAGACGGGTACGTGTCGAACTTGAGAAGATGCGTCGACCTCAAGGAGAACAAACTGGTGGGTATGAAGAGCCACGATTGTCACGTATTCATGGAGAGGTTAATTCAGATTGCATTTCGGGAATTCTTACCGCAGGTCGTTTGGGACCCATTGACAGAGCTGAGCATATTCTTCAGAGATCTTTCTTGTACTAAGTTGCTCGTCGATCGTCTAGAAAAGCAAGAGAGGGACATTGCGGTAACACTATGTAAGCTCGAGAAGGTGTTTCCTCCTGGATTCTTCGACTATATGGAGCATTTGCCAATTCATCTTTCCTATGAGGCACGTGTTGGTGGTCCTGTCGGTTATCGATGGATGTACCCCTTCGAGCGGCATCTGAATCACCTAAAGAGAAAGGTGAAAATAAGGCACGGGTTGAAGGCTCTATTTGTGAAGCTTATGTTCTCGAGGAGATTACAAACTTTTGCTCGACGTATTTCAAATCGCATGTTGCTACTAATAGGACAAAAGCTCCCAGAAACGATGACGCATATCAGGAATCTAATGATGCAATACTCAAAGTATTCAATGCGTCCGGAAAGCCTTCGGGAAAAATGAAGAAGAGATATTTGAATGACGATGAGCTAAGGGCTGCTCAATTGTATATATTACTCAATTGCGACGAGGATGAAGTGGAGAAGCTAGAGAGGTAAGTAATTAATACGTCCACATTTACATCATCTCAATGTAATAGTATAAGATACTATTATGCTACTAATCAGCAGTTGCTTCATTATTTTTCAGCACATATAATGATGAGTTGAGGTCGGTTAGACCCTACATAACAGACGAAGAAGTAGAACAAGATATGAGATGCCATTTTCCTTCTTGGTTGAGCGCATATGTAAGATGCTTGGTAATTACTTTTTATTTCTGCACTTGCAAAACAAATAACTTACTATCGCTACTTTGGTATTTAGGTCGATCGTCTAATATCACCCGAGACTGAATCTATTAGAACTCTAGCCAAGGGACCAATTACTGCCGTAAAAATATGGCCAAGTTTCTGTGTAAATGGGTTCAGGTTCAAGTCAACAAATGCTCCTATCAGAGACAGCTTTCTGGATCTTGATTCCACGGCAAACAGTGGTTTGTGTATCAAATCTTCAAACTACAAAGACGTCAATCCGGGCAATGATTTTTTTGGCATCTTACGAGAGATTGTGGAGTTGACATATAATTATGGCACAGAACCTGCTAATATCGTGCTATTCAGGTGTGAATGGTTCGATCCGATTCAAGATCAAGGTTGGAAAATTGACAAGCATGGCCTTGTGGATATAAACTACAAGCGTAGATATCAAGGCTACGAACCATTTGTCCTATCAAGTCAGGCTCAGCTCGTGTACTTCATAACTTATCCTAGACGGGGGACAGCGAGGTCGGATTGGTGGGCAGTATGCAAGACTAAAGCTAGAAATACCTTTGACATTGACGAAATAGCTTATCAGGAGGACGATCTACCTCTTGTAACAAATATTGTAGATGTGGACTCAACGGAAGTTACTCATTACACGAGTAATAATGTAGAAGATGTAGAATTGTCCAAAGAGGACGATGAAGTAGATGAAAGTGAAGACGAGGAAGAGGAAGAGCAGGACGACGAAGGCGAACAAGATGAATTTTCTGAAGATGATTGAAAATAAAAAATATTGCATGTAGAATGTAACTATATTTTGACTGTAGAATGTAGATCAAGGTTGGAAAATTGACGAAGTAGATGTACCCATTAACGAATATATGTATTATATTTTGACTGTAGAATGCTTTGAGATATGCATCACATTTCGACTGTAGAATGTAGTATATATTTGTGTTTCTCTATATTCATCTTATGTTGTTATCAGATATGACAGGACGACGCGGAGGATTCGGCAGGTCCCGAGGTAGACAGAGTGCCACTCCGGTACTGCCTACTGTTGGTTCCGGATCATCGTCGCCCAGTACTCCAGTATATCGATCACTCACATCTCCGACTGTTGGGACGAGTAGTTCCTGGAGTGATAGTACACCCTCGTCCAGCGTTTCTCCTGCTGACGGAACCATGGGGACAGATGAGCATGTCGAGGAGGCCGTTGACCGTCAGATTGCGTCTCTCCGTGACGAATTGCTGCGAAGTATGGAGGAGCAGCCCCGGTCCCAGCCGCAGGCGGACGATCCGATGTTCATCGCACAATTGGATATGCTCGACCGCAGCATAACGGAGCTACGGGATTTGACAAATGATATTAGAGCCTCCAATGACCGCAACATCATGGAGCTGCAGGCGTCACAGCTATCGATGGGCGAGAAGCTGACGAGGATGCAGGATTCAATGGGTCATAACAGTACGAGGCTGTTATCTACCCTGGATTCTTACAACCAGCGACTCGCAGACTTGGAGCGGGCACAGCCTCCACCCACGCCACTGCCTTCTCCATCAACATCGGTGTTGATTCCACGAGACGAGTATGAGGAGTTCTTATCCTTCAAGCGCGTCGGTGGTCAGCCTCCTGCAGATCCGCAGTAGTATAGTTATTTTTATTATTATTTAGGATGTGATTGTATATTATGAATTATTGATACTTCAACAATAGGCATGATGTTTGATGCTTCTTGTGGTCTTTAATTTTTTAGTTAATTTAATTGGATTATATAGTTATCTTGCATATCCACATTTGTCCTATACTATAATAATTTTTTTATGTGGCCCGATATTTCGTACGGGACTTTGCGTATACTTTGTTGCACGTCTTGTGGGCCCACTGTCCCCCTCAACTCCCACCATTAATAAATGGAAGGAATAATACGCCTCTATGGCTTGATCCATTGATCTTCCGCCACCTAGTCAGGAACTTATACCTCTCTTCGGTAAATACAATGGTCACTCGAGTTCGATTTCTATATTATGAATTATTGATACTTCAACAATAGTCCTTGGTATTGGATACTTATCTCGTATTTGTACTGTTCATCTTATATATTGTTAAACTTTGGCTACATCTACAATTCCAGCATTGAATACTTAATTCCAACATTGAATACTTACTTGATATGTCCCCACAAGGCACAATACAATGTCTAATATATATAGTTCCCAAAATATTAATATATCGACCTGACTGATGTTGAACATTATAACGAAACATTGGAAAATACATATTAATTATATGCATTTTGGGAGAGAAAGAAACCATGGCCTTGAGAGCATTAAAATGTCTGGAAGAACTTAATCTCATACATGTTATAATAGGCATGATGTAATAAATAGCAAGTGGAGAGAAAACAAATAATTGCATATAATCTTCAAACCAGGATTTTAAAAAGCTAACCGAAGATTGATCTGGACAAGACACTGGATCGGACCAAATCGGTTCAACCAGTAGATTAATCTAAGTAGCCCCAAGTTCAATTCCTTCTTGATACTATTTTTTTTAAATTAGCGACGTTTAACGACGTTTAGCGACGTTAAGTTACGTCGCTAAATAAGTCGCTAATTAGCGATGCTGTAACAAGTCGCTAAATACGTCGCTAATGACGTCGCTATACGTCGCCAATTGCTGACATGGCAGAATAGCCAGGTCATTAAAGACGTCAGTGTAACGTCACTATATAAGTCGCTAATCAGCGACGTTTAGCGACTTTAATAAACGTCGCTATTTAGTGACTCGGCGTCGCTAAACGTCGCTAAATTTTGCGACACATTAAAGTCGCTAAAAACGTCGGTATAGCGACGTTTAGCGACGTTTTTTTTTTGCGACTTGGTTTTTTCCGACAACTTTATAACGTCGCTAATTACGTCGCTAAATCAAATTAGCCACGTCATTTCGTTTTTTAGCGACGTTTTTAGACGTCGTTAATTTGACTTTTTCTGGTAGTGATATAATATTATTGACCTAGACAACGTTCTACCACCGTTGATGTGGCATAGGCTGGGTGTACCCATGTACTCGTGCCCCTACACCGAATGCAGATCGTGACATATTTTTGTGGTAGCCCATGCAGGTTGGCTTTGCAATAGTACGATATCGTGGTATTGCAATGGCTTAGTTGTACTACTATGAGCCTTCGATAGGATAGGATACTAGGATGAGAAAACGAATACTCAATCACCGCTAGAAAAAAATTATAGCCTATTGATTCTTACTATCTTTATCATTCCGAGTATAGGTCCCTTTGAATATTATTGTCCTTCTTTGATGATATCGTATCTTGCTCAATATTGATTCCTTTGTTTGAATCTGTCGTCAGATGACAACAAAGACGAGATCCCAGTGCTCTAGCACAGTGTCATCGATGTCGGTTACTTCGCCATCTTTGAGGAAGGCAGCAACAACCACTACTCCACCAGCTTTAGCTCAGAGGGTCATTTCACCGGTCTAGGTAGGAGGGTCAGCAGCAGGTTTCAGAGGTGCTCTATCTATAGTACAAAAGGCAATGCCTATAGTTTTTGAGGAGCTTCTTGTCATGCCCCAATCCCACAAGGTCCGTTCTTTCTCGCTTGGGTCCTTGCGGGATCGACGGTCCTCGTACGGGCATAATGTCGTACAAGTCTAAGCTGCACTTGCACAAGGCCAAAGCTTGAACAAGTAAGTTATTCAAGACGGAAGCAGCGACACATATTGCAGAAAAGTAAAGAATACAATGACATAAGGAAACAAGCATCTTTATTGATATTCAAAGTATTATAAGCGGAGTTAAGCCGAGGTTACAAATTCGCTCAAGCACTTTCTCAAATACAATGACATCGCTCCATACATTATATCACTTTATACAAAAGCAGTTTAAAGCACAACTCAATACGGCTCAAGGCATCGACACCAGATTTTTAGGTCCTGGGGATGAGGCATGGGTATCGCTTCCTCGGACGATCCAGCACATGCGAACAAGCAAACTGTTGGTGAGTCAGCACTTTAGAGAAAGTACTGGTGAGTATAAAATCAACGAAAAGAAGCAACACTCCCTGAAACCAACACTAAGTAAGCATGTGGCAAAATATTATATTACTAGCAATCTTACTACTTTTATCAAGGTTTATTTCATGCAACACATGGTTAGAGTCAGTTTACTTCTTTCAAAAATATAGCTTTGGAAACAGTTTGCATATTCAAAAATTTAAGCATACAATGGGGACAATGTTCTATCGTGAAGTACGCAGCATGTATCGTGCACCATATTTACTAACTCTTTAGGAACACAAGTTATTCTAGTGGACTGATCAATTCATTACTCAGGGGCAACAGTTAAACATCAAATGAAACATGAAAGTTTAGGGACAAAACGAGATTCAAAGCATAATCAAAAATCAATGCATCACTTATTCAGTGATTCTTATCCTTCGCGGAACGGTTATCCTGCAGCAGACATACTAGTTAGCAACAATTTTCATAAACATATATGTTCTTTCCTGTTCGTCTCTACATCAAACAGTTAGGTATGCAAGAAGGGTAACCTAGCATGCACCCTAACTACATGATGGTCCATGGGTAGTCCTATGATTAGTAGGGGTGACTTAAGGTTCAGCTCTGCACTAGCACGCGCGTGTGTCGGTAACTGTGACTCAAGGTTTATCTCTTCACCAACACACAGGAATACTAGCATCTGTGACATCATGGGTTCTGCACAACACTAATAGACAAAATACCCCAGTAGATCCTGTAGGACCGTATCCTCAGGATGTAACAAAATCTCTTCTGGTCTGATCGATTTTCAGTACCCCAGGAACCGTTCGAGAGATGACCCTTGTGCACAAGTTGTCCGAGACCAATGCATGGCATGAAACATTTATGCAAGCAAGTAATGATCAAGTAAAATATATTAATCTTATTTCACACAACGAATAACACATCCCACTAGATCACAAGGACCGTACCTCAGGGCGCACTATTAGTCTCTGCTTATACGAATCAATAACTTTTTGTAGTTCGATATCAGGAAATAGGCAAGCGAAACATATATTAGCACGCGCGATAACAATTTTATAAAAACTAGCATGCAATTTCTATCTCCTTCAGTACGATAGGGAACATGCAAGAAAACTCTATATAAGCAAGCATGATAGTCGTTCTTCTTTCTCTTTGTACTAAAGCATGCAATTCTACTCTTACTTAGCATGTGACAAAGGGGCTTGTTCAAGTAGTTCCTTTACTTATCTTTTTACCATGGCAAGGGTTCGTTTGATAGTGATGTTAGTGTAAATAAGCATGCAACATTTTTTCTCTCTCTTTACTTAGCATGGCAAGATTATATATCTTTTAGACAAGTAATACAAGTTCTTAATTAAGCATGCAGGTTCTCGTTCTATCATTTTCAATGCAAACATTATCTTATTAAGCAAACAAGCATTGCAAAAACTCAGATACATTATTAAGGCGTGCAAGAATCAGAGAATGAAGTTCTGTCAACTCACTTAGATCAATCGTCTTGTGTTTTGATCGGGAACTCTTCGAGAAGGCTTCTGCTCAAGCAAGCAAAACGATATCACTTATACATAGTATCTATGCAGAGTGGGGCACTACACTTCTACCACCCCAAGTACCACCTGTTGATCCGACGCAGATATTCATACTCTTCCATCAGATAATGGAGGTCCAGCGGGCTTAGACGAAGGCTCAGCACCGCCAGTCGGACGTCATGAGGCAGTGCATCGAGAATGCCCATCAGCTAGGACTCATCACGATAGAGAGAGTTACGACAGTTCAGCCACAGATCGTACCGTCTCAGCCTGATTCGCAGCAGCCGAGGCCAGGTACCATTATTGATTTCAAGAGGATGAGGCCCAATGACTTCAAGGGCACCGGGGGAATTTTATATGCTGATGATTGGATAGAGGGTATTGAGCAGAACCTGCAGCTGGTACAGGATTCTAAAGAGTTTACAGATAGAGACGGCTGATAGTCAGATATTCGATATATCCCTTACATGGTATCACACAGATCCGAGGATTGTGGCACCTGGATTGACCTGGAGAGCTCTTCAAAGAGAATTTCTTTCTGGATGTGGCTCATAGTGCATTAGAGAGCCAGTTTTAGGATCTCGTCTAAGATAGTATGACGGTGGATGAGTATGCCGTGGAGTTCTGCAGATTAGGCAGATTTATGAAGGGGCGAAATCCCCTAGGAAAAGCTAAGAAATTTTAAAAAGGTTTGATCAGAGAGATCAAATTCCATACTAGGGGTCACCGTACTGCTACATTCGAGGAGATATTAATGGATGCACAGAGGACATAGAATGACTTGGAGCTTACATCCAAGAGGATGAGAGATCTATCAGAAGGATTTAGCAGAAGTACGGGTCCAGCTAAGCGATCCTATTTTCAGCAGTCGAGAGCATATAAGCATCATCAGTTTCCTGTGCCAATCAGGGCACCAGCTCAGCAGACACATCAGTTTCAGAGGCTAGTTTATCAGGCATCATAGCGGCCTCAGGGTCAGATACAACAGGCACCATCCTGAAACTATTATAAGAAGCCTAGACATGTTTGGGAGGACTATAGGAGAAGGCTCAAGGTGTGTTTGTATTGCGGATCTTCAGAGTACCGAGTGAGGGATTGTCCCACCAACCCTTATGGTTTAGACCGTAGTGCAAATTCGGACCAGAGAGGTGGAGTTAGGCCACTTGTAGCACCGCAGATTGCTCAGCACCTACAGAGGGAACCACCACTGCAGGGCTGGGCATTTGTGATGACGGTAGAGGAGGCCAACGCTACAGGTGATAGGTTAGCTAGTTTTGTTCTTTCTTCCTTTTTCCATCTATTTAATTTTATTGCTTCCTTAGTACCTTATAAGTTTCTTGTGCTATATAGTTAGTATAGCTAGTAGTATAACCTTGACAGAGACTGTAATACCATAACATACGGAGACCAACCCCATGTATATTGACCATAATTAGTGATCTTTTTAATTTGCATGCTTGTATGATTTAGATTGGACTGGCGGTTTGACCTAGAGGAGGTGCGACCATCTATTAGAATTGAGGTCAGATATTGGAATGAGATAACTTGAATATATGGCCAAGGTACTGGTGTTGGGGAAATCAAGTTAGTATGGGGTTAAAATATTAACTTGGTACCATTGTGTATGAGTTATATATATACTAATATTAGTTAATATAAGTTTGGTATTAGTTAGGTAGTAACTAGTATAATGTAATTACCTTAGATTGACCTAAAAATGACTTAGTGTCACGACCAGCACCCGATATAGGGACACGAGTACGTAGGTATGTAGCATAGCCTTCCTTGAACTCGCAATACTCCATTCTCATCCACTGCAAAGTCTTTTGCCTTCCACGCTAGAATCTGCTCACGTATTTTCCTTAGGAATGGATCTTCTCTTTTAGTAGATATGACCCTCTCTATCAGGTTAGGTACAAATTGCATCTGAGCAACCCGCGCGCCGCAATACCGAATTCGGAGTTCGATGCCCAACTTTTCTAAGTCCCTTTGTAACTTGCTATCAACGGACAGAGATCCCGCAAAGACCCGACTCAACGTATCAGCTACTACATTTTTCTTGCCAGATGTATAGTCTATCGTCAAGTCGTAATCCTTTATCAATTCTAGCCAATGCCGCTGTCGTAGGTTTAGATCCGCTTGGTGAATAAGTACTTTAAACTCTTGTAATCGGTATAAATTCGGCAAGGCACCCCATAAAGGTATTGTCGCCACAATTTCAACCCAAACACAATCGCTGCCAGTTCTAGATCATGCATGGGATAATTTTTCCCGTGCTTTTTCAGCTGTCTGGATGCATAGGCTATCACTCTGTCTTGTTGCATAAGTACACACCCTAGGCCCTGCCCTGATGCATCGCTAAAGATTTGGAATCCCGAGATCTAGTCTAGTAGTGCAAGTAACGGGACAGAAGTGAGGCAATGCTTTAACTCTCTAAATGATGCTTCGCAGTCAGAGAACCACTCAAACATGACTCCCTTCTGTGTGAGACGAGTCAGAGGTGCTTCTAATTTAGAAAAATCCTTTATGAACTGCCTGTAGTAGCCTACTAGTCCAAGAAAGCTTCGAATTTCACTAACGGATGCAGGTCGCTTCCACTCGACAATGGCCTCTACCTTCTTTGGATCGACTGAAATGTCTCCGACAGAAATGATGTGTGCAAGAAAAGATACACTGCTCAACCAGAATTCACACTTACTTAGTTTCGCATATAACTGGTTGTCTCGAAGGGTTTGTAGCATGGTCCGCAAGTGCTCTGCATGCTCCGTCCCATTCTTCGAATATACCAAGATATCATTGATGAACACTACTACAAAGCTATCAAGATACGGTCGAAATACTTGGTTCATCAAACCCATAAAGGCAGCAGGGACATTGGTCAAACCAAACGGCATTACCAGAAACTCATAGTGGCCGTAGCGAGTGTGAAAGGCTGACTTTGGCACATCGTTCGGCTTAATCTTGAGCTGATGGTAACCCGAACAGAGGTCAATTTTTGAGAATACTGTTGCAGCTTGTAACTGATCAAAGAGATCATCTATTCTGGGAAGGGAATATTTGTTTCGAACAGTTGCTTTATTTAATTTCCGATAATCGATGCAGAGTCGCATCGAGCCATCCTTCTTCTTAACGAACAATACCGGTGCACCCCACGGAGACACACTAGGACGAATATACCCACGATCAAGCAGTTCCTATAGATAAATTTTTAACTCTTTTAGTTCTGCCGGTGTCATTCGATACGGAGATTTGGAAATGGGTTGGGTTCCTAGAAATGTGTCGATAGTGAACTCTGTCTCTCGATCGGGCGGCATACCGGGCAACTCGTCTGAAAATAAGTCAAGAAAATCTGCCACAACGGGAATAGACTCAATGTTTGTGCAATTTAGCCAAGTGTCTTGAACGGACGCCAGATACCCTATACAGCCGGAGTGAATCATTCTTCGAGCAGACATTGTCGAGATCACCACGCAGGCATTCTACGCTTTCGACTGTGGACTGCACAAATAGCAAAATTTGATCTCGCCAGGAAGATAAAACACGACTTTCTTCTTCGCACAATCGATAGTAGCTGAACAAGCGCTAAGCCAATCCATTCCCAGAATGATGTCGTAGTCCCCTATGTCTAGAACTATTGCATCAAGTGACAATTTCCTTCCTCCGATGCAAATATAGCCGTCACGGCAAACTGAATCAGCAGGCAAGCTCGTGCCTGACGGGGTACTGACGCTAAGCCTTAGGCCTAACGGGATTTGAGTGAATTTGTGTTCCCTAGCATAGTTTGTTGACACAAAACTGTGTGTAGGACCTGAATCAAATAACACTCATGCAGGTACATTATTGAATAGCAACATACCTGACACCGTCGTGTTTGATGCGAGTGCCTCATCCCGAGTCAAGGCATAGACTCGGCCCTGAGCGTTTTACGGTATCGTTTGGTTCGCACGAGGAGCTTGCCCCTGATCTTGAGGCGCACGATTTTGTTGCTGCTGCTGGTTTACTCCTCCCGCACGACAATTCGCTGCCATATGCCCTTGGCGACCGCATTTGAAGCATGATCCATTAAATACTCGACAGTTTCGAGCGATGTGTCTGGCACGATTACATCTGTGACAGACGAGCTTGCCACCCCTCCCTGGGTTTGCACCCTGATTACTATCGTTGTTAGAGCGCTTGGGCGCATTGTTACCCCCTGTGTTGCTTGGACGCTTGTGATTGATATTTTGCACAGCGCTGGTGCGAACTGGTGGGTACTGCGGTTCAAGGGAGAGGGCGTGGTTTAGGGACTCACGCATGGTGCAGTACTGAGAAACAACGACGTCGACACGAATGGAAGGTCGCAGTCCTATCTCAAATCTTCGTGCACGTGTCTCAGCGTCATAAAGGTGAGACTTAGCAAACTTTGCAAGTATGTTGAATTTCGAAGCGTACTGCCGCACGGTCATGTCTCCCTGTTGCAGATGTGTAAACTCGTCTTCCTTCTCGCGACGGACGACGGGTGGAAGATACTCATCTTCGAAGGCCTTACGGAACACTGACCAGGAGATGATCGTTGTGCCACCTTCACTCAATAAAGCTTGTTTGTGCATATCCCACCAATCATGGGCATTTAAACGAAGCTGAAGTTGGGCGCAAGCGAATCTCCTGGTTTCGTCCATGCGGAGCACTTTGAAGTGGTCTTCTAACTCGACCAGCCAATCCAACGCCAAAGAAGGGTCTTCGGTCCCCTTAAAGGTAGTATGGCACATTTTCTGATATCTGTAGGATGGATCCCTTATCATCTGAAAGTGGAGGTTCCGGAGAGTCCTGAGGTCCCGCAATATCAGCTACAACTGGCGCTGCCACGACGACCGCGGATGCAGAATGGTTGTTGACGACTAGCGTCGTCATAATCGTTTGCAAGGTATCTATTTGCTTCTGCTGTGTTTTGGCCTGAGTCCGTTGCGCCAAAAAATGTGCTTCAATTCGAGACTCAAATTGACTCTGTCGTAGTTCTGCTTGTCTCTGTTGCGTTTCTATCAGACGCATCATTCGTTCGAACGGATCAACAGAGGGCGCGGCAGCCAGACTTTCTGAGCTGCCTGACGTGCTGGAACTACTCCCTTGCACTTGTGCCACCATCTGCGCTTGTGCACCCGGTTCATAGGCTGTTCCTTGAAAGAAAAGTAACTTGTATCAGTCTCAAAGTATATTATGGACTCACTGTATGGAACGCATCTCATTTTGGGCCAAGCGAATTCAAGTGTTCAACTGAAAGGGACAGGGTCATTTTTAGAAAAAATTTTGACACGAGATCAAAGGGTCTAAAGCTAGGCTCTGATACAAGTATGTCATGCACCGATTTTGCTCAATCGATAATCGTCTCCCGAGCGTGATGCCGTGCACGCGTAGGGCGCGCGTGCACAAGGCCTAGGCATAAAGATAATCTTTAGAGCATATGCAACAGAGCAAATAAGATAACACACATTTGAGGCATAGAAAAGTTTTCTTTCATTGATAATGAACATCTGTTTACAGACTCTTAACCCAAAGTAGTAAAGATGCCGCACGGGCTTATAACTTGGACACAAAATGAGATACCCGATCCATACATTACATCCCTTACTAAAATTCAAAACACAAAACACCTTGGGTGCGAGTCAGCACCATCGTCGTATGGCTTCCAAAAGTGAGAGCGAGCTCCTTGCTACTTATGTACTGGAGATACCAAAAGTCACGACACGAATGCGTCTTGATTCGGGAAGAGGTTGGAGAAAACTTCAGCTCCTCGCCACGTCGTCTTGGCTCGGGGAACCTGCTGCAACGAGAGTCAGTACTTCAAAGAGTACCGGTGAGGGGGAGCTAACCCAACTTAACCAAAATCTACAACGAGTTCATATGAGCATACAATATTTATTATCATGTAATATATCTATCTTGCCTTAGTTTAATTCTTCGTATAAGATAGAGTAAAATAACATAACCAAATGTGCCACCGCTCGGTGACTTTATATGTACCGTCTGAGCCACCTGTACAAAACTTACCATGACCTTCCCTGCCACGAAGACATAGTTAGTCTGCATAGTTTAAATATACATACCAATCATTTTGGTCGGATCAAGGATGGGTCGGCTGTCATTCCGCCTCGGGTAGCTAGCCTTTGGCGAACGCACGGACACATCCAATGCTAGGACTACACTAGCAAAATGTTCTACCCGGGTCGAAGCGGTCCCAGTGCCCCGGCGACCGTTTGTAGAACGACACCCCTTGTATACAAGTTGTCCAAGACCATGCCTCCTCAACCAACTAAGTTATCGTATGAAACACACATTCAAGCAATACAAGCAAACGAACATAGTGTGTTTTCCATAGTCTAGGCTAATTTGTATAAGGATCATATTTATTTTTCCTTTGCACCATACCATGAACAGTTATAGATAAATAAATCTAACTACAACTGATACAAGAATAGTTATGTATATGACAGGCATGCACGCTACAGTGTGATCGTTCAGAAAAATTATGTATGACAAGCATTATTAGTGTTTCAAGTCTACTTCTTTTCTTTATTCTGACTCAAGCTATTGTTTCTTTGTATCGTTTGAACAAAATGCACAATGAGTCAATTTATTTAAAGTGAAGACTTGGAAGAAGGGTGTTAATCAAAATAAAGCCACTAACAAGTTGGTGAACTGGAGAGAAAAAGGGAGAACTTTAAGACTCCGCGCGTGCGTCGTCTACCCGATCACCTGCACGCACCAATAGATGATCAATATCTCCTGCTTCGGTCTCCGAGGTTCGATATGAACATGCGAAATCCTAAGAACGAAGGCAATAAAATCCATCAAAATCGTTCAAGAAAATGTAAGTCATAAAGCCAACAAGAAAGCAACCAAGTGGCATCGAAAACGGGCAAAAAAACTAGCACAACGGAAATGCCCCTCTCGACTCTGCCGTCGAGTCATTCCTTAAGGCACAATCCGTTGAATATGGGACCTGATTCCGAAGAAATCAATCCATAACGAGAAAAGAATCTTGATTCAATCTGTCCCGATCAAACGGTCTCAAGTATTTCTTGGCCACGCTCCCCGAATAGGGGGAAGGGGGCATTACACGTTATTCGCGTATTCGTACCCTCATTCCAGGTGCGGGTCGTGATACATTTTTATGGTGGCCCATGTATGTCAAGGTCGCAACTAGTACGATATTGTAGTAGTGCTCAGACTTAGAGTACTACTACGAACCTACTATAGGATATATGATATAGGATGAGAGTATACTCAATCACAACTAGGAATATTTTCAATCTATTGATTTTGCTATCCTTATTATTCTGAATATTTGCTTCTTTTAAAATATTATTGTCCTTCTTTGATGATATCATATCTTGCACAATATTGATTCCTTTGTTTTGATATGTCTTCAGGATGCCGTCGAAGACCATATCCCAGCACTCTGGAGCAGTTTCAGCGAGGTCGGTTACTTCTTCACCTCCAAGGCGAGCAACAGCTACTGCTCCACCTTCTCCATTTTCGAGGGTCGCCTCACCGGTTCAGGTGTGGGCTTCCGCCTCTTTTGGGGGCACTCCTCCTCCAGTTCAGAGAGCTGTCCCAGTTACTTCTGAGGGACTTCCTCCACCACCTCCAGTGTCAGTCGATGCTACGCAGTTATTCGCACAATTTTCAGAGAGATGATGGAGGCCCAGATGGCCCAGGCATCATACTAAGAACATAATCTTCAATACCCTTGGTGCTATCGAAGGGTTACATGTAATATACCTTTGAAGTGTTTGAACCTAAAACTCCGAGCATAGATTTCTTTCTATTTTGGCTAAATTTCAACTTGATACCCTCAACTATTCACGTTTTTTCAACTTTATACCCAAATCTTTAATATTAGACGTTGATATCTCAACTATAATGGTACAATTTAATATCCTAATAGTGTTAACGAAAAATTCTAAATGACAAGAATACCCCTCTCATTTACGGTCATTTCAAATACTCCCAGAGGGGATTAGAGAGTAATTTGGTCAAAAAATTATTATTTATTTTTTACTGAAACGAAAAAATTAACCTCTAACTAACGGAGGGTATCGACTTGAAAATATTCAATAGTTGAGGGTAGTAATTAATACGCTATTAAAGTTTAGGATACCCAATTGAAAACTTGAATAATGGAGGGTATCAAGTTGAAATTAAGCCTTCTATGGGTGAAAAGGATGGAAATCATTGATCACATTCAAGCTTGACCTGTCTACTAGAATAGACCAATCTGCTTCATGAAATCAGATTTCTTTGAGCATGTGATCATTTGGCAAACCATCCAATTTGTAGGTAGGAACGAAGGACGAATGCAAAGTTCCTGAAAGTCCATCAATAACGCACCTGGGCATGCAATCCAAACCATGTGCTAGCTCTTGGCCCACCCTCTTCTTTTCCTCAGCAACGCAAGTTGTTGTCTCGCAGCAGTAAAGATCCATATCATGTCTCAAAGCGACTAAACACGAGTTCGGCCACCTCCACGCAGCACGGGGAGGACAAAGAAAGAGGAGACAACAACAGCTGTAACTCTGTTACGTACGCTTGAACTCGGGACAAATATGGGAGGGAAAGTAGTGCGGAAAAGAACACTTCGCCACCGCTCAGCTGAAGCGCCCACTCTCGGAGTACAATGACGTGAGAGCCTTTGAAATTAAGGAACCAACCGGTGATGGAATCAAATCACAACGAGTGCTGTCATTTCCTACGGAGTAGTCACTGAGCAAATAGCTCAAGTCTTTTCTATGACAGATGCTACAGCTATAGCATTCCTGTTTCGCTTAAATCATTCGTACAGCAACGAGGGGCGAATCCAGAAACTAAAACTAATATAGAACTACAGCGAATTTGGATGGACCTAAAAAAAAAATCAAAAGTACAAAAAAAAGTTAAAATTTTTTGTTGGATACGTCCCTGATAGCAATTATCTGAGATCTATATACCCAGATCCTACAGTGGGTCCTCCTCCGTGCACGACGCGAAAGGTTAATGTTTGTGTCGGTGTGTGTTACCGACGATCGTTGAAGAGTCCTCTAACATCGGTTCGGGATACCAAGTACGAGCCGCATGTGGGATTTGAGTTCTTAAATGCTATGAACTTATTTGTCAGATAACTGTTGGGAATGCGGTGTGATCCAAATCATAGTTGGTCCATGAGATACGATAACAATCTCCATATTAGTTTGAGGTCTTGCTCCAACCTTAGGTCTGATCCACCTTCAGACCACTCTTATAGAGGACCCTCCTACTACTCCACCTTGAGAATAGAGCTCGTATAATCCAATTATACACATGAATGCTTAGCACAATCTGTCTCGAACCAATTAGAACCATCCAAACCAGTCTCGTAATCTCGGGCTAAAGTTGGCGAGTTGGCTCATGAAATACGATATTAGATTGGACTCGTATGCCTTACAAGAAAATTATCATGTAAAGTCTTAACCAATCTCAATTATCTATATCTCATTATCCCACTTCTTATCATTCTTATCTGATATAAGACTGAATTATCAATTCTATTATTATCACGTTTTGAATGCTTAACCGAAAACAAAATACAATCCAACAATAACACACATAAGGTTATGGGTTTGAAATCTGCCAAATGTGCAGCGACAATAAGAGTTCTGAACTCAATTAGAATTGCACTATCACAAGGCTCAATACTTAATGTGAGACGGTGATCGACCCATATCATGTAACAAGAGGATTTAGTCTGGATTTAGTGATTTTATGTTCAAATTAAAACAAAGTTTAATTCCTTTGCACTAGGAGCGGAGGGTTTTTTTTTTTTTTTTTTTTTCATATCATGACACGGTCACATCTCATCAGCAAAGTAGCGCAAGTGTAAGTGGATGTCGGCCACCAATGCTCGATATCTTTTTTCGGGTGCATGATCGTAGTGTCTTCCATAAGGCAGTCCTGAATAATTGAAGATCCTGAACAAATCTTAAAATTTGATTCTAAATTTATTTATGAGAAAAATGTGTATATAGTATCAAATTTTATTGATATTTTATTCACAGCATAAAGTTTGAAAATTTTGTAAATTGAGACCCAAAACATCATTCCGATCGACGTAACAGCTGATTCGACTGTAAAAAAAATATGTTCAAGGAAAACATCTTTCAGAAGGACGTATATTGAACAAAAACGCCATTTTGAATGGTGTATTTTGTGCATAATGAATTTGTTTATTACTTTTTTTGTTCGTTGGATACGACTTAACGAGGAAGAAAAAATAACATATCCGTCTTTGGAACTTTCAATCAACATATCCTTCCATTCAACTCTTTTAAAGGTTATTCTCTGTAGCACTAACAAAAGTCATCTCTTCCTTAGAACTTTCAGCGTGTGATTTAATCATTTTCTTCCATTCAACTCTCCTAAAGACTCTGGCCAAGGGCCCTCACAAACTCCAACCCAAAGAATCAAAGTTGTCAAAATCGAATTGGACCGGCGGTTGAACCGGGTCGAACAAGATCTGACCAAAAAATCGGTCTAATCTGATCTGAATTAATTTTTTTTAGAGAATCGACATTTTTTTTCTGAACCAAGATTTAACCAATGAACCAGCCGAACCGGTTCACAATTGAACCAGCCATTTTGATTTATTTATTTTTAACTCAAGAAAGTTTATCATGTGAGATTTGGACTATTTGGTACTTGATTTGGTTTTGAGAGACCTTATATTTGTAAAACTAAACCAAACCAAACCATACATACTAAGAACCAAATTAAACCAAACTAAGAAGTAAATGTGGATATCTTATATGATTTGGTTCTCGTAATGGACCTATTTGAACTCTGGTTGAATTCCTGTCCGACCTATACCGTAAATTTCGGGTCAATCATCAGTCCGATTTTTAAAACATTGCAAGGAACCCATATTCGCTCCCACTTTCACCACACAATGGAGGAAATAATATACATTCACCCCAACTCGAACCTGGTTAGATGAGTGAAAATGTCTCCCACCTCAGCCACTAGAGTTAGAGGTGATTGGTTCTCTCCCTCTCTCTCTCTCTCTCTCTCTCTCTCTCTCTCTCTATATATATATATATATATATATATATATATATATATATATATATAGAGAGAGAGAGAGAGAGAGAGAGAGGGATAAACGGGATATGAGACATAGTGCTCATTTTCTTAAATGAGCCATGCACATGTGGACCAATAGGAATAGAGTATACTAGTGCACATGGGATATAGGAATTTATTTCTATTGGTCCACACGTGCTCCACATGGAAGGGCGGAGCCAAGATTTTAGTTTACCCTGGGCTGAACTTTATTAAAACATCTTGATTTTTTTTAACAAATGAATGGCATGTCTATATCGTCATGTCCATATCTCATCTTGTCAATACCATATTGTGTATGACCAATGTAGAACCGTGTCCAATATACAAAAAAAATAAAAACCTGACAAAAATTTATATTCCTATTCACTCTAGTTGATTGTAAGTTCTTCTATTACTACTTTCCGCTCACTATAAAAAATCTATCCAACCCTCCGCTCCTACAAAACCAACATAAAGTGTATGAACCTGATGATATTAATACTTATTGGTATGATTGTAGTGATGATAATGTTAATCCATCTAGCTCGGTTTTAGAATTCCGAAATGCAACATTTATCATTTTGGAACATAAATGTTCCTCGATTCGGAACGAAATTCACAGAACCCAATCACTAGCGATTGAGCAAATTATTATAACTATGATTTGATCAATGAATCATTCTTAGTCAATATTTGTTTAACAGAGGAAATAAGGAGAAGCCATCAACTTCTTCGGCACACAAAGGTTTGTAAAAAAAAAAATTCCTTTAAGAAGATATAGCATGGAGCATAGCTTAAAAAAGGATTATGAAGCAAGCATTTCATCAAACATATGGTGGAAAGAGAAAGAAAAAACTACCAACCTCTGATTTCTTCTTCTCGGACGATGACATATTTTGCACGCAATGTCTCAACCTCTTGCTATCGTTTTCACGAGGGCATCCCTTGCCCCATCGACTCTCAGTGACACCGCCTCGGGAGCTTCGTCTTGTGCAGGGAGAGGAGGAGGCTGGAGAGAGGAGGAGTGGATGACTCGGGAGGTACGCTCATGTTGGAGAACAGCTTCATCTTCGGCCTCATCATTAATGGCGGCTTTCTCGAGCTCTCTTTCTTTGTTTGGAAATAAAAATGGGTCCTTCCTCTAGAGACAAAGGAGATAGCAATGGACTAGTTCATTGATAGGCTGTGAATTGTGATGGGAGAGAAAGCGGCAGAAAATTCTACCCCAAATTTTAAGCTTCGTGCAAACGAGGACCCCCAAATTTCAAGTTTCCTGCAAGTGGGAACTAGGCTGGTGGGCTGGGATCTTATAGGCTACATATATAGAAGAAAAAAATTTGGAAATTTGGGGTGGACTGGAGCCCACCCCAGCCAACCAATACATCCGCCAATGTCCACATGTGCATGACTCATTTAAGAAAATGCGCATTATGGCTCATATCTCGTTTACCATATATATATATATATATATATATATATATATATATATATATATATATATAAAGGGATCAAATCTATCCCATTTTTTGTCCACCCCATACATCCTCCCTATTCACATCATTGGATGGGCTCTAAGTCATCTAATCTTAACCGTTGATTTATCAACGGTTAAGATTAGATGACTTAAAGCCCATCAACGGTGTTAACAGGGGGTGTTTTGGGGTGGACAAAAAAGGGGATGGATTATGATCCTAACCATATATATATATATATATATATATATATATATATATATATATATAAATCCATGTGCGTTGAATGTAAAATAATTTTTTTCTTTTGACATTAATATAAAATTATTTAAATATATTTAATTTAAAATTTATTGTATATATAATTTTATATTTTAATTAGAATTTGTTATATGTTTGATTATAATTTAATTATAATTAGTTATGGATATATTTCTACTTTTCATAAAGTGTGCTGAAAACGGTTACCTATGTAATATTATCTAATTATAAACAAAAATATCTTGTAACTTATGTGGTTAAGATGAGAGGTATTTTTTCATGTTTGCTGAGTTCGAATCCTTATAGTGTTACTTATAATATATTTAATTTCTTTTTCATAATTTTGTATATAATATTAATCTTTTTTTAAATAATTAATTGATGATATATATACATACGGATTAGATGGCTCACTTTTGAGCCGTTTTGAAGTCTCATTATATATATATATATATATATATATATATATATATATATATATAGTGTAAACGGAATATGAGTCATAGTGCTCATTTTCTTAAATTAGCCATCCGCATGTGGACCAATAGGAATAGAGTATACTAGTGCACATGGGTGCACATGAAATGTAGGAATCTATTTCTATTGGTCCACATGTGCTCCACGTGTGCATGACTCATTTAGAAAAATGAACACTATTGTCTATATCCCGTTTACCTCTCTCTCTCTCTCTCTCTCTCTATATATATATATATATATATATATATATATATAGAGAGAGAGAGAGAGAGAGAGAGAGAGGGGGGAGGGAGGGAGAGAGAGTGCCAAGCTAATCTAGCCCATATTGTGGTCGAGGAAGGAGCATCTCTCATGAGGTTGTTAGTTCGAACAACATGAGTGACATATTAATTCTCTTGTAGAAAATTAATGTGTGGTGCAACCAGTTGCAGTTCGGGTCGAGGGCAGGTGCGATTGCAGTGCGGTTCGAAGATAGTGCCGGTTGTAGCCTTCTGGTTGTGGTTGTATGACCTTCTAGAATAAAATTTGGGTTCCTGGAATATTTTTGAGATTGGAATAAAATAAAGACTAAATTTGGGTTCCGGGAATATATTTGAAGAAGATAAAATAAACCCAAATTTAGCCCTCAGGCTATAGTTGTAAGACCTTCAGGCTATGGCTGTAAGACTTTTAGTTGGCCACTCTCACGCTCGCATTTATTGTTTTTCTTCCTAAGAAATAAAGACTAAATTTGTCTAAGCTTAGATTCCAGGAACCCAAATTCATCTCAAAAATATTACTGGTTTAGCAGATTTAATTACTCAGAAAAAGTACCCCATGTTAAAGATGGCATACTAACATAATATGGCAATAAGAAGATGTTGGCTGTGTGTGTATATGTGTTTACACACGTGATCAAAAGTTTTATTTCCTCCTTTGCATTTATCTTATATCGGTTGGACCACTCCACCTTTATATATATATAATAGTTCTTACTTTTTGCTTCTTTGTGGTCTTGTGTGGGAAGTTCTATGGGCCACACGCGTGCGTCGCCGCCGCCGTCCGGCACGGTTCGGCACGCGTAACGGGTGCGGATACGTGCCCACACCTGCGGACGCCGAATGCCGATTCGATTTTCTCTTCGGGATCGGATTGAGACACTAAATATCTTTTTGTTCCTCTTTGTTTTAAACTCATTGGAGATTTGAACGTTGGGCACTATGTCCAGGCTCATTGTGCACCTGTAACGTTTCATTCCTTTTGTTATTGCTCCTTAATGGCCTGTTTATGAGCCATTTAATATCATGTCCATTGGTTGTGTCTAGGAACTGCCTATATATTGCGGTCTCCTCCTTCTTCATTTTTTACACAAGTTTATCCTCAACGTGAAACCTCTTTCTCTTGTTCTTTTCTCAAAACACATTCTCTCCTCTGAATCCTTGCCCTGGACAGAGCTAAGTTCGGTCTCTCTCTCCGAGTTGTGTGCGACGAAGAGAACCCGGTAGTCAGAGAATTTTACCACTAGGAGCTTCCGAGAAACGTCTGCACATAGACCTCGAATTAACTCTTAGGACAGTTCGTGCACGACTTCCCTGAAGGCCGGTAACATTAACTTTTTTATTTTTATTGTTTACAGATTTCTAAACGAAAATAGGAGTTGGATAAATTTCTAACATTCTAAGAGTTAATCTGATTTCCTGTTAGGTAAAATAATAGTAAATCGTAGAATAATACAAGTGTAAGATACATTACGTTACTACAACAAAAATAATTTGCTTGCTATAAACTTCATCTATTGTAGAATTTGCTATCGCTACATTATTGTAGAATTTGCTTACTCTAACAAAACAACCTTTGTTACTTGTTCAAATTTGCTTATTGTAATAATTTCGCTTGGTGTCAATTTTATTTCTTGTAGTTTTTTTTTTATCAAACAAAACAACCTTCTGAAACCAAATAAAATTATTTGCTAAATTTCTACTTTAGCAATAGAAATTTGGTTGTTTGCAACTATATTATTCATAGTTGTTTAAAGACACTATAGCAATTTTGTTTCTAGCAAATAATTAAATAACTTTAGTAGCTTTTCATTTCAATAAGATTCTGTAACAACTCGTATCAATTTTAAATTTTAATTATAATTAAACAATTTCTTACATATCAAGTTGTTTATATACCTTGCCTTGTGAAAATAGTGTTTGAGTATATTTCTACTGCAACTTAGAACAATAGAAATTATTTTCTACAAGTAAAGAAATAGTTAAAGTGAAACTGCAAATCCCTTTGAGTCTGGATTCTAAAAGTAGAGATAAATTTGGGAATAAGCCGAAAGGGTCCTTCTGTCAACCAGGGATAAATAGTAATAAGCGACATGGTACTTAAGTGTCTTTGGACCACCGCTAGCTGGGAACCGGTCCCTACAGCTAACCCAAGTTAATCAGCACTTGATAGACTAAAAATTTCGTAAGGTTGATTAGAAAGATCACTCAAACTATTCTTCTAAACACTAGACTTTGTTATTGAGTAAAACACATATTTTGCGGTTTCAGACTATTCACATTAGCAACCATGACTAGCAAGGATGAGACTTTTACTGCTAAACCTGGTAAGTTCAACGGGACCTACTTTAAGAGATGGCAGAGTCAAATGAAGTTTTGGCTCACAACTTTAGGGCTGATCTCAGCCATTAATGGTTCCACACCCATCACAAATGATTCTGATGACACCGAGTCTGACGTAGGAGTGTCCAAATCCACCAGCTCCTCTAAACCCAAAACTCCTAAGGAAATAGACTACAACAGCTTCCATAGAATTCTAAGCACTTTGTCTGAATCATTATATGACATATTCTTTGAATATAAGAGTGTTAAAGAACTTTGGGAAGCTTTGAAAGATGAATATAGCTGTGATGATGCTGGAATTGAAAGATTCAATTCCTCCTCATTCAACAGAAACTTTATGGTAGATAATAAACCTATGAATGACCAAATACATGAATTCCAAACATATCTTAGGCATATTTAAGCCAAAGGCACTTTCTTCTCTACTGAGTATAAAATAGTCTGCTTAATAGACAAGCTTCCTCCTTGGTCTGATGTCAAGAAAGACCTTATTCATACTCAAGGTGACCTTATATTTGCTCAAGTCCTAAAGAAAATTAGAACGGAAGAACAAATTAGGCTAAGGTCTAACCCTAAGTCTGAGTCTAAAGCTAAAGTAAACCTAGTATAATCCCAAGGCAAACCCAAGCCTCATCATCATCACAAACCCAAAAGGAACATTTTAAGAAGAAGCAGAACCTTAAGCCTCACCACCAAAACCATCAACACCATAAACCAAGAAACTTTGGTCAGACTCAGGATCAGAAGAGATTTTATTTTGTGTGTGATAAAACAAATCATATGGCCACCAACTATTTACATAGGAAGAAGGAAGCTGTCCAGACTTCTTACAAAGGGAAACGTCCAGCCAAACCAGAAGCAAACATGCTTTTCAATGGCTCTTCTAGTTCCTTCAGGTCTGTAAGCTATCAACCATTAGTCAACATTTTTTACCATTCAGACGATTGGTGGTTGGATTCTGGAGCTAATGTTCATGTTTCCTTTGATCGTTCATGTTTTTTAAACTATCAAGAATTAGGCGGAGGAGGTGTAACTCTAGGAGATGACTCAGCGGCACAGATTATAGGAAAAGAAAGAATATATCTAAAGATGACATCAGGAAAAACTCTGACACTTCATGATGTGTTGCATGTGCCTCTATCCGAAGAAATTTAGTTAGTGGGTCTCTTCTTTTAGCTTCAGGGTACAAGATTGTTATGGAGGCAAATAAGTAGTGTTTTCTAAGAATGACTCTTTTATTGGAAAAGGATTTGTAAGAGATGGTCTTTTTATTTTGAGTATCGTGAATAAAATTTCACATCCTTCTTTTGTTGTTTCTAATGTAGAATCTTCAAATGTGTGACACAGTAGATTAGGTCATGTGAATCTAGGTTCCCTAAAAAGGATGATGAACTTAGATCTTATTCCTAAGACTCCAATAGATAATAAACACAAGTGTGAGATCTGTGTTCAAGCCAAACACACTAGGCTACCTTTCAAATCTGTAGAAAGAAACTCTGACCTTCTAGAGCTAGTTCATAGTGATGTGTGTGACTCAAATAGGATTTTGACCCGAGGCGGTAGAAAATACTTTGATACCTTTATAGATGATCATTCAAAGTATTGTTATACATATCTTCTCAAAACCAAAGATAAAGTTCTAGACAGATTTAAGGTCTATAAATCTGAAGCTGAGAACCAGTTAGAGAGAAAGATTAAGATTCTTAGATCAGATCATGGTGGAGAGTATACATCAAATGATTTGACCAATTTATGTTAAGAAAAAGGAATAATCCATGGGGTAACTGCTCCATATTCACCACAGTCCAACAGAGTTGCTGAAAGAAAAAATTGTACTCTGTTAGACATGGTGAATGCCATCCTTCTCAGCTCAAGTGCTCCCGATAATTTATGGGGAGAAGCATTACTATCTGTCTGTTACATCCTTAATAGGATTCCTAGTAAGTGTAATGATAAGACTCCCTATGAATTATGGAAAGGTATAGCTCCTAGGATCCATTATCTCAAAGTTTGGGGATGTCTAGCTAAAGTAGGAATTTTTGAACCTAAAAAGAGGAAGATTGGACGTAAGACTGTAGATGTTGTATTCATAGGATATGCCCTAGACAGCAATGCCAATAGATTTCTTATTACTCACTCAGAAGTAAATAAAATCTCTAACAATACTATTATAGAAGCTAGAGATGCAATCTACTTTGAGAATGTGTTTTCCTTTAAAGATAGGATTTCATCCACTCCCTCCAAACCTTCTCTTGCTCCGTCCACTAGTTCCTATGCTCAAATATCTACTTTACAACCTGAACAAGATATAGAACCTAGAAGGAGTAAAAGAGAAATGATTAAAAAGAATTTAGGAGAAGGATTCTTTACCTTTTTGGTAGAGGGTGATCCCTCAACTTATGAAGAAGCTATATCTTCTTCTTATGCCCCTTTCTGGAAAGAAGCCATTAACAATGAGTATAACTCCATAATGGAGAATAGTCCTTGGTTTCTAGCAGACTTATCTTTATGTAGCAAACCCATAGGATGTAAGTGGATGTTCAAAAAGAAACTTAGAGCTGATGGTACCATAGAGAAATACAAGGCTAGATTAGTAGCTAAAGATTTTACCCAGAAAAAGGGACTAGATTATTTTGATACATACTCTCATGTAGCTAGGATCACCTCTATTAGAACCCTTCTAGCCTTAGCATCCATTCATAATATGTTAATCCATCAAATGGATGTAAAGACAATATTTCCAAATGGAGACCTAGAGGAAAAAATCTACATGGAACAACATGAAGATTTCATTGCTAAAGGCCAAGAAAAGAAAGTTTGCAGATTAATTAAATCTCTTTATGGCCTAAAGCAAGTTCCCAAGCAATGACACAACAAATTTGACATAGTCATCTCAGAATATGGTTTCGTGCCAAATGAGTATGACAAATGTATATACTCCAAAATTATAGATGAAAGTTGTGTCATCTTATGTTTGTATGTGATGACATCCTTATTCTTGGATCATCACTGGAATTGATAATTAATACCAAGGACTATTTATCCAGCCAGTTTGATATGAAAGATCTAGGTGAAGCCAACTTGATTCTAGGAATGTAAGTGTCCAAATGCAAAAGGGGCTACACTCTATCCTTAGCACATTCTATCAAGAAAATGCTAAAAAAATTTGAGTATTTTGATAAGAAACATGTCCTTACTCCTTATGACAGTAGTGTTGTTCTCAAGAAGAATGAGGGTTCTCCTATGGAACAACACAGATATTCACAGATGATAGGTTCTCTCATGTATATATTAAATAGGACCAGACCTGATATTGTATTTACTATTGGAAGACTAAGTAGATATACTAGTAACCCAAATCAGTTACATTGGACAGCATTAGAAAGAGTATTTAGATATCTTAGGGGTACTCTAGATTATATGTTGCACTATACTAGACACCCTGATATCATAGAAGGTTATTCAGATGCAAACTGGGTAACTGACTCACATGATGTAAAATCCACTATTGGATATGTTTTCACTCTAGGAGGATGGGGTTAAGCCCATAAGTAAAGTCACCAGCAGTGGCAACTCAACCGAGTCTAACTGAAGATCCCAAGAGGCCGGTTCAATGGGTAGGAACAAGCTGGACTTAGGTGAGTTTTATGGAACACTGACCCGAGATTAAAATATCATTACAATAATGTCCAAGTCGTTGTACATGCGTACAATGATTCTCCATCCCTATGGTAACAGTGTTCTTGAGTGATGTTAGGATGAGTTTTAAAACTCTTAATAGGTCCAAGCTGATATGCAGGGTTGACACCTATCACCAACCCTTAAGGACTTACCTATATGAGAGGTCGTGAAGACCGCGACTATGGGACAGGGCGATCCCAGACAACTCTCATAAATTTGAAATAAGTGCGCATGGCCAACCAAAAGCGCCACCCGTTAGACCCAAGAACCTCTAGCGTACTATGTGTGCTATTTTCTAAATCTGGTACAAGAAATCTGATTCAAGGCATAGTCTATCAAGAACTTCTTCAGACAAAGACAATAGTCACTTAGTGAGATTCAAGGTTGTAGTCCAGCTCATCCATGCATAGTATATACCTGCCCAGAAATTCTTTACTCTTAATTTTTTTGTCACATCTATTTCGAAACTTGACCTTTTGGGAGGAAATTGTTAGCTGTGTGTGTACATGTGTTCACACACATGTGAGCAAAAGCTCAATTTTCTCCTTTGCTTTTGTCCCACATCGGTTGGACCACTACACCTTTGTATGTATATAATAGTTTTTACTCTTTGCTTCCTTGTGGTCTTGTGTGGGGAGCTCTATGGGCCACACGCGCGCGCCGCCGCCGCCGCCCGGCCCTGCTCGGCTCGGTTCGGTTCGACCCGCGTAACGGGTGTGGGTACGTGCCCGCACCTGCGGGCGCCGAATGCCGATTCGATTTCCTCTTCGGGATCGAGTTGAGACCCTAAATATCTTTTTGCTCCTCCTTGTTTTAAATTCATTGGAGATTTGAACGTTGGGCACTATGTCCAGGTTCATTGTGCACATGTGACAGCTTCTGTAACGAATCATATGACAGCAATTTTTTCACGTTTCTTTCATTTTGTTATTGCTCCTTAATGACCTGTTTATGAGCCATTTAATATCATGTCCATTGGTTGTGTCTAGGGACTGCCTATATATTGCGGTCTCCTCCTCCTTCATTTTTTACACAAGTTTGTCCTCAACGTGAAACCTCTTTCTCTTGTTATTTTCTCCAAACACATTCTCTCCTCTAAATTCTTGTTCTGGGCAGAGCTAAGTTCGGTCTCTCTCTCCGAGTTGTGTGCGGCGAAAAGAACCCGATAGTTAGGGAGGGATTTTACCACTAGGAGCTTCCGAGAAACGTCTGCACATAGACCTCGGATTAACTCTTAGGATAGTGCTTCGTGCACGACTTTTCCGGAGGTCGGTAACATTAACTTTTTTTTATTTTTATTGTTTACAGATTTCTAAACGAAAATAGGAACAGAAGAAAACATGAAAAACAAGTTCATTCAAGTACCGGATTGTGTTGCGGTCATGGTTGCACACTCACTCGAGCGAGCGAGCACCCAAATTAAGTACGTCCCCCCATGTCGATCGACCTTGAGATGCTGCTGGACTCGTGAATCACCAAGCCAGAGCTGTCTCCATCGAGTATCGACATGACCAAACATGGTGCAAAAAGTAGGCGGCAGGGCATCGATCGTCCACCGCCATGCGTTCGCTCGAAGTATGATTGGAGGAGGAGACAGACAGCAAGTACAAAAGAAACACCAGCCCCAAAAATCATCCAATTTGCATGACAGGAGTCCAGTCCACAAGTGCCGTCTTTTCCCCGGGCGTAGTCACTCACCGCCCAGTGAGTGGCCTGAGGTTTCAACTCGAGCTGTTTGTTATGGGGAGGGACAGTCACAGACAGCATCATACTCAAGTAACATCATGCATATGCATGCATGCATGCATGGTGTGTGCATGCGCTTGTTGGATCGACTATCATGCGGAACACGACACCAAAGGGAAGGCCATGGGAATCATCCATCAACTGGCTTATGAAAGATCGGACAGAAATTTCAAAGTGCTTGCATTAATTGTTGTTGGTGTTTTTAGTAGTACACCCACTCATTGTTCTTTCTTGCTACTTTAGTAAAAGAATGGACAAGGTGTACACAAGAATCTTCAGAAATATATCTGGAGGAGGAGATGCTCAAGTGGGGGGCCTTCACTATGTTAAAGATAGCAGGCAATGTCTCTATCAGGATGATTGAAGATCCAAAAAAATGTAAAATTAATTTGATTGCAATTTGATTGTGCCTTATTTGATGAATAATACAAATTGACCCAATCGAACTAAAAGAAATAGAAATAAAAATAAAAATAAAAATAAATTAGAAAATTATATTTATACCCCTGATCCGATCTGTGGCGTACAAGCGTGCAAAGTTCTAAATACGCGGCTAATAAACACGCATTAAATCGCGCACCCGACCGAATTAAAAAATTAAAAATAAAAATAAAAAAGATTTAAAAATTACCTTTATATCCATGGTCCGCTCCGCGGGGCACGTATCGAACCGAATTTAAAAAAGAAAAAAATAATAAAAATAAAAAGGTTTTAGGAAATTATCTTATATTCCTGATTCGATCTGCGGCTGCGCACAAGCGTGCTTGCGTGTAATTGAAGATATAAATAAAGAGTAATGATATTCGATTCCTCCAAACCATTCTTTCTTATGTGGCAACTGACGTGGCATGTTAAATAGCAGCTAACATGGCAGCTAACATGGCAAATTATAACCCCCAAAATTAATTATCTAATTTTTTAATATTAATATTAATGTTAATTTTACTTTTAAAATTTATCATGTAAGCTGCCACATTAACCGTCACGTCATCTGCCACATAAGAACGGATGGTTTGGAAACACTTTGGAAGGATAAATAGTATTATTCATAAATAAATTAGCAATTCAAATATTGTGTAGTTTCATAAGGAATAACAATTATTGAGTATATATACTCAAGGGTTATTTAGTTTTAGAATCTCGTATAATATTAAAAATTTACATTTAAGTCTTCATATTGTCCAAAATAGAATTTGGGTAGCTCATCCTAACTATTGACTTGGGCTAACCATCCAAAATGACAGTTCTTGTGAGGGTTGTATGACTTAGGTTATTTAGTTTTGCATGATAGGGATTGTGTGACTTATGTTATTTAGTTTTGTCATAACCAATCAAAAATGAGTCTTGAGTTATTTAGTTTTGCATGGTGGAGATTGTGTGACTTGGATTATCTAGTTTTGTCATGACCGATCGAAAATGAAACATGTAATATTGTTATTTGATTCTATCCTGATCTCAGCAGCCACACAACCTTCTAGCGGCAGTTTCGATGAGGACGACTTTATGGACATCGTGTATCATCAGATGTCTCCCGGTCACATTGTTGAATGCTTGCAACTCAAAGAGTCACTGAAGGTTATGTGGTGGTTGATATCATGATAAAAGCAAACAACAATATCGCAACTTTCATTCTCGATTGGTCATGAAAAAAATTTAAATAAATCAAGTCACACAACACTCAAATATTATCGTTTCGTTTTAGAATCTTGTATAATATTCAAAATTTACGTTTAGATCTGACGGTCAGCCCAAGTCAATTGTTAGTTCAAAATCTAAATCCTCTTCTGAACAATATGGAGGCCTAAACGTAAATTTTTAATATTATCCGATCCTCTAAAACTAAATAACCACATATATATATATATATATATATATATATATATATATATATATATATATATATATATATATAGAATTGTATATACTTCAAAAGAAAAAGGGAAAAAAAACAATGGTTGAGCAAGTGCAACCATATGTATATGTGTGTGTAGTAGGTCCTGGGCTGGAGGGATTAAATGAATGATTCGGAAAAGAAAACACACACACAAAAAAGCACTATTGAAGACTCAAATTACACCGAACTCAACTGGCTCTTTTGGTCAGTGAGAAATATAACCTTTTTGGCTAGTCGGATGGTCTTGGATTCAAACTGCAGAAACGATGTGGAACAGTGATCCAAATGGACATGCAATACAGTGTGCACAAAATATCGTCGGACATCTAAAATAAAAGGACTAAAATTACAAAATAACAGTATTTTCTACTGACTTCCTCTTGACTTGTTTATACGGTCACATACAATAAGGAAACTAATATAATCCTAATTAAGATTTGAACCTACTTATTTGCACATAAAATCAAATCAACAATAATTAGGTTACTAAATTCAACAAGAATGAGAGGATGAAACTAGTTGGGAAAATATACAAGATACTTACTGATCAAAACTTAATTACAATGCTATTAGTATTAGACCTCTTACTGTTAGGTCTTGTTTCGATCGTACAAAGGGAAAGAAACGAAATCAAATTTTTTGCTTTTTTCTTTTCTTTGGAAAAATATTGCAATTCCTATGGATTTTTTTTTTTTTTCGTTGTTTGAAAATGCCAAAAAAATTCAGAGAAAAAGTGAATACTTAAATATGGAAAAGTGAATCCTTGGATGGATGGAAGAAACTAATTTCCCTTCTATTTTCTTTTTCATTAGAAATCACTTTTCTTTCCTCCTACTTTTCTTTGGCATCCAAAAAAAAAAAAATTACTTACCCAATGCCATGGTTCCGCAAACCATACGAGACCTTAGTGATGCAAGCATTGTTCTTAGTTTGGGCTACAGGTTGTTATACATCTACTGATCAAATAGTGGTATCCATCCAAGGCCGCGTCCCACATTCACCATATACAAATATTAAAAATATGACATCTTTTAACCGTTCTAATAAAATAACATTTTCCTAACTCTCTTTAGGTCTTGTTACTCCAGTTTCTAAAAAACAGGAAGACATAAATCCAAAAATGGAGATTTAACATTAGTAATATGTACAGAAGTCAAAATATTTCGTTTTAGTTGCACATGCTCAGAAACAACCATTTGTCCATCACTGACCTAATCTCAGACATATGGACTGAAGTTACCAACATGTACCGAGTATTATTGGCGAATTGAGTGCTTTTCGCTCAATAACATAACATGTTGAGACTAAAGCACTGGGTGCAATGGTTAGCTTCAGACTAGAATCTATTGGTTACTAATTGCATATTCAAACCTGCCAACAAAGATGTAAGATTCAAATTACACAAACCCATAACCATAATATTTTGGATTCAGAATTTTGATTATGTGAGTTCTATATATGAATTATACAAGTTCGATACTCACTAGCCACATTATCCTTGGCTTAGAATTATTCTGAACTTCAGAATCTTTCACCACACATTTCACATACCGAGACACCAAGCTACAACAGCATATATATCATGGAAACAATCAATCTTAGTAATATGATCCAGCACATAGCTTTCCACAAACATATAAAAGTTTGCAATCCAGTACTCTCAATTTTCTAACTGCAGGAATCCACTGCTGTTCACAAACTCTTGCACCTTTCGAGCTGCAGCACTTAGAGTTGTATCACTCTTGCAGAAAGCAAACCTAACATACCTGTTGTGATACTTCTCAGCATTAAGGCCTGGGTGGAAAAATCCACGGCCAGGTACAGCAGCAACCCCAGCTTTCTCGATCAACCCTCTGACAAAATCCACCTGCCAAGTTCAATCAGACTCAGGAACTATCGACTTTTAATCTATCCTATGAGAATCTTCTTAGGAAGGAACTTAACTTATCCAAAGAGTAACAAAAAGATGAAATTAGTTTATAAACGACGGATCCATCTCCAACTAATGGTTTGACCTTTATCTAAAATAAGACTGATTGGAATATTGCTTAATGAAGTATGTAATTCAAGCCGGTACAATCTATCCACATTTTCCATTTGTTGAAGACTCTCCTAAAAGGAATCAACCAGATGATCTAATCGGTAACAATCTTTAGGCAAGCTACCATAAGAGTTACGAGGGCCTGCTCTCCCTCCGTCCCTCCATGGCTGGTATACATGCACGCACGAGTAGGGAGAGCAGTCAAGTGAATGAGCTCTCGTCTAGCCTCCGAATACGTGTATACCCTACCACATCGGTCGGTTGGTCGATTGGCGTGAATTCATTGAGTCGGATGTTAGGGATCCCATAACCCTTGTAAAAAACAATATTTTTACAGAAAAGCAGAAGCTTGGAAGCCGGGGCAGAGACGGGAGCGGGGGTGGGTGCAGGAGAAGGGGGGTGTGACTATTTAGAAGAATTTAAAGTTGGGAGCTTGTGTTTATTAATTATTGTTATCAAGATTTATACATATTGTTGGGTGCACAGCGAAAATAAATCCAGGAAATCAGAGAACACCATAAAGAAAGTTCGCAATCACAAAGACAATGATTTACATGGTTCGGTCAAGCTACCTACTTCCACGGACGAGGGTGATTCAATTACACTATGAAGAAGAAAAGAATTACAATTGCTCTCAACACTTCTCTCCTTGCTCTCAAGAACTCTCTACAAAAAATTCTCTCAAAACTTTTGTGTTTAACTTATTCGACATTTTTTTTTGCTCTTATGTCGAACTTATTCAACAATCATTGAGCACAATTTGAGATGCTCTTGTATTGAACTTATTCAACAACTTACATTGAGCATGTTTGAGATACTCATGTGTTGAATTTATTCAATAACTTACATGAGCACCCTTGAAATGTCTCCAGGAGAAACCTTTGGCCCCTTTATATAGTATACCATATGTTTATACATAAAAATACAACATTATGAAGGAATAGGAATCCAATCTTATTCTTCAAGGATATAGTCAAAAGTCAAATTCAATCTTCCTCAAATATATGGTCAAATATATTTTCATCCATAGATATTGTCACACTCGATTCCATATTTGGTATTTCTTGAATTTTTAGAATTTAATTTTTTTTGATAATGTATTCCTGCTGTATTTCTCATGTTGGTTCCTGTCATTTTATTTATTGTTATTTTTCTGTTGTAGAGAGAGACTACCCGAGACCAATAGAATACCCATTGGCATTTGTCATAGACCCGATTTAGGACCCGCATGTAGAATAGACACTTAGTTTGGTTCATTTGATTGAATCTATGACTAAACCATCTTTCTCTCCTCTTAGTATATATATGAGTATTTCTCTCTCCTCACTCATTCTCTCATTTCACTCTTCTTACTTCCTTCTTCCTCCTCTCCTTCAAGCGCCCTCTAGCCAAACCCTAGCCCTAGGGAGAAATTGCTGTGACTTTGACCGAGAGAGGTAGAGACTAGGAGCCACCCAAGGCAAATACATCTTGCTCAATGGTGAAGCCTTGATTTTCGAATTTTATACATATATGTTGTTTTAAAAATTTATTGATGGAAACTGTTCTCATTGAGTTGCTGATCATATTTAGTTCTTGAAGTTTTGGATTTTGATGAGTATATTTGAGTAGATCTGAATTTAAAATTTAGGATTTTCATGGCTTCCATGTGTTTTTTCATGTTTTTGATATACTAAAACTTGGTATTTTAGAAAAATAGTTTTTGTGGTGGATGTAGTACTTCATTTCGAGCATTTTGACTTTTGATTCACTTGATTCGGAGTTAAATAAAGTTTTTAAGAAGAAAAACAATTTTCGATTTTTTTTAGATTTTCCGCCATGGATGAACTTACTGTCTGGAGAAGACGAAGTGCTCATGCGGCCAGCATCATATGCAGCAGAGAGTGCTATGCAGCCTGAGTGCTATGTGGCCTGAACTCTGTGTCGCATATACCTTCCAGCATGCGTCCATCTTGTTGGATGCATAGTTGTTTATTACACAAAGTGTTCTGGAACTAAGTCCTTGAACTCCTTGTGTATTCACTCGCTGAACGAATGAGAAATTCGATAAAGTCCAAGGAAACACCCATGCGGCTGAGAGAGCATGCGGCAAGCGGAGTTATATGGCAGTGCCCATATGCGCCTCTTTTCTTTGTGGACGCATAACTCTGTTTTGTCCTTGCACATCTTTTTATGATTCTTGTCTTATCTCCCTGACACATTTTTATGGAATGTCACATCAATCATCTTTTATATCTCTGACACGCATTTAATGACCTATCACTCAGCACTTGAGTCCATGCGGCCAGTGGGTGCATGTGGCCATTGAGTACCATGCGGCAAGTGAGTCCATGCGGCCAGTGGACGCATGCGGCCAAAAATTCTTGTATGCACTTTGTATTCCTTTTAATTATGTCTATTTAATAACTCCGTTTAGTGATTATCGTTGTGTGCTTTCTTATGATGATGCAAGTTTATAATACTAGACAAGTTATGTATATAGTTCACGAGACAAGTTTATGTACGAGTTTACAATCCTCACGACACCGTAAAAATATTTTTGTATGAAAATCCATTGCATTTGGCATCGGGCAATCGAGTGTGAGTATTGCTCAATGTATTGCGTGTCGCGAATACGATAACTCGTGAAAAGCTCGTACTCGTGACTCGTCATTCTAGGGAGTTCTTAAGTGTCCACGACTCGAGAACTCAACATAATTTAGTAATGATTAAACAAGATAAGATTTACCTAGATCATTGGAAGGAAAGAATATTACGCTACCGGCTACCCCGATCTCTAAGGGTCCCATGCAACATGGACCAACCCTGCTAGGCAATGCGGCATTTACAAGACAAGTTTATATACAAGTTTATTTTATAAAAAAAGTTTATGATCACAAGTTGAAGTTTATGTTTACAAGTTCAATTTCTGTTATGATAAAGTAACTAAGTTATGTTATAGTGGTGTTGAATGTGCATTTAAGTTACCCGACAAGCGTACCCTTGGCCATCCGGGTTGACTGCAGTGCCGGTGGTAGCAATATTCTTAAAACATGCATTTAGTAATTAAGGCATGTGACAACCCTAGCTAGTTAATCGTAGCAAGCCGTAGAACTGTTTGGTCATGCAATGAATGATGTTACTTTCTTTATAGCTCGCTCTTCTACTTTCATTTCTCTCGACGCGTGGTTAGAATGCAAAGTTCTGCTCGGATGAAGGACTATAACCCTGGTCCTTTTTTGGTTTAAGGGTTGTGGCCCCGATCCAGAGTAGTTTCTATGTCCTCTGGCCGCTCGTACCCTTACTTTCATTTTTGCACTTGTTATCAGTTCTATCAGTATATTTTTGAGACAAGTACATTGGTATCATACAAGTCTCGACCTTCATTTATTTTTATATGTCTCTTTTCTGCTAATGTTATGTTATGTTTTGTCTATCACCTTGAGCTCATTTTTCTATCACCTTGAGCTCATATGTGGTACTTGTTGCTTGGGGTCTTGACCCCACTGATTTTGTATAGTCATATTACCCCGAGGAGAACCAGGATCCATCGCACTTTCAGCTAGATGGCCCGCACTGGTAGGACTGCGGCCGAAGCTCGCGAGTGGTTTCCTTCTTCCACCCCTCGTAGTGTTATTTTATTTTGTGGTATTTTAGCAAGAGGCGGTGTTAGGCCCTTATTTTGAGATCACTTCTCTGACTTCGGTGAACATGATGTATATATTAGACCATGGCTGGTATATTTGATCATGTATAATTATACTCTGCTAGTGCAACATTTTGTATTCACTAGCTTCATGATCATATGTGGTATGTAATTTGGGACGCCTTTTACTTTCATATATGATATACTCTTGTACTTGTGTTGATGGATTGAGATATTAGGATTTGTCGGCCTTAGGACTGACGTCATAACATGCTAGAGTTCGCTCATCTGTCTTCTTGACAACCTTAATACATTGCGGCTTACTTCGATATTCTGCAAGGTGTGGTTGGCCATGTCAGTCCTCGTATTTACTCAGTATTCTGGAAGCGGGGCGTGACAAGGTTTTAGTGGTGGCCCATGCAGGTCTGTTTTTCAGACTTGTGGGAGGAGTCAGCTTGTTAGAATCTCAATCCTTTATTTTCTTCGATTGAACTCCACTTGTAACCTGTACTTCTCGCTCTCCTTGAACTGCAAGCTTGCTTGACATGATTGTTCCATTCTCGTCCCTTGTCGATATCCTTGTGTCCTTATCCTTCAAGGACACCCCACCTACTCCTTCTGAAAGTTTTGTTGCACCGATAACTCCAGCAGATCCAGTAGTAAGCCAGGGCCAGATTCCGTTATTGAACCAAGGGCAAGCGTCAGTAGATTTTCAGCCGGCTCCGCAAGTCACGCATGTCCGACCAGCACAATCAGCTCCACCAGTCTTGCCAGAACGGCCAGTTCAGCCCACTCCGCCGTTCATGCCAACCCAGACAATACTACCAATTCTTCCAGTACAACCAGGACGAGCAGGCTCGCCGACCATGTTAGAGACGATCCAAGCCATGATGATGGTATAGCAACAACAACAACAACTGCAGCTTTAGCAACAAGTGGTCCAACTCTGCCAGCAGTTTCAGCAAGGACAAGAACAGACCAACACTACTCTTTGCCAGGGAGTTAGAGTAGCACTCGAGAACGGTGGACGTTATACTCACAACTCGGCTACCAATGTTAGTCACATGCACCCAACCAAGTTCCTCGGCACGGAGGATGCAGTTTCAGCAGATTATTGGCTCCAGGACTTTGAGGCCATCCTGGATGCAACTAAGACCCCAGAAGATGAGAAGGTAGTAGTCGTAAAGCTACAACTGTCAGATCTTGTCCGAGATTGGTGGACAGCACAAGAAATGGCGCTTCCGAAGCCCATTGACTGGAGGACGTTCAAGGAGCACTTCCAGGAAAAGTATTTCCACACTACCACCAAGTTCCAGCTCCAGCAGCAGTTCATCAACCTCCGCCAGAACACAAGATCGGTCGACCAGTATGCGGACGAGTTTTGCCGACTCAGCCAATTTACTCCCCATATGGTAGCTTCAGAAGAGGATCGAGCCAAGAGATTTGAGCAAGGGTTACACCTTGAGCTCCAGCAATTTATGGTAGGCCATAATTATACCACCTACGATGCAGTACTCAGGACAGCTAGGTCCCAAGAACTTGCCGGACAAAGATTAGTAGTAAGGACCGGAGGCCAGAAGAGGTCACAATCATCCATGAGAGGCATCAGTATTCAGAAATCACCTCCAGCACCAGCAGTCAGAACTCCTCGCCCTCTAGCACCTCCAACCTCCACAATAACCTCAGTACAATCCACCAGGCAGTCTGTATCAGCAGGATGCAGCCACTGCGGCAAGCCAGGGTACACCAGAGATCAGTGTATGAGGGCCAACGACCAGTGTCTCAGATGTGGGGCATCTGACCACATGATTTGTTTTTGTCCGTTTTTGTACCCAGAGGCTTCTTTAGTCCAACAGTTACCAGCTCCGCCTCGGACAGCGACTAAAGGCCCGCGAGGACCAGCATTAGCAGTTCGTCCACTAGCCCAGCGTCATCTCCCGACGCAGACCCAGCAGTTCCAGCAGCAGCGTCCGGCGCAGTATGCGCAAGTCCAGCAAGCCTAACCAGCAAGGCAGAACCAGCAGCAAGCTAGAGCCACAGTCCCTAGACATTGGCCTGACGAAGCATTTGGCAATCTAGAGCAGTTGATAGCCGAAGGCGCTACAATTGTGAGTGAGATTTTCGAGCTCTCTTTAGCTTGTCTTATTCTTAGGTTCTTGTTGAACGATCTCGTGTTCCGACACGTTCGAAATAAGATAGTCGTCTCGATCCTTTCGTTGAGAAGAGATGAGTTTTTATCTTACTCTTCCGTCCTCGTATCTCGTGGTACGTGATGTCTATCATGCGACCGGACTGCGAAGGAACGTCCTGGATCGGAGTCATGTCCTTGATAAAATCGTTGGTACCGACTTACCCAAGGCTTGGTTCTTGTCCATTTTTGTGAGTCAGCATATATAAGGCAAGCGAGGACGAATTCCTAATTGACTGACTCAGGGGTATATGTATCCATGTGCCTCCATTTTTCTGTGTGATGCTTTTGTGCATTTATTCATTAGTTACTTTATGCAGTTATCTTTTATTTCAGTTACTTGTTTAGTATAATTCTTTGATTTATGATGTGATTTTTTGAGCTTTCTCGTGTATTCCAGCTTGACCAGCCTTGGTGAAATTCCGAGGACGAAATTTTTCTAAGGTAGAGATGTCACACACGATTCCAGATTTGGTATTTCTTAAATTTTTAGAATTTAATTTTTTTATAATGTATTCCTGCTGTATTTCTCATGTTGGTTTCTGTCATTTTATTTATTGTTATTTTTCTGTTGTAGAGAGAGACTATCCGAGATCAGTAGAATACCCATTGGCATTTGCCATAGACCCGGTTTAGGACCCGCATGTATAATGGACACTTAGTTTGGTTCATTTGATTGAACCCATGACTAAACCATCTCTCTCCTCTTAGTATATATATGAGTATTTCTCTCTTCTCACTCATTTTCTCATTTCACTCTTCTTACTTCCTTCTTCCTCCTCTCCTTCAAGCTCCCTCTAGCCAAACCCTAGTCCTAGGAAGAAGTTGTTGTGACTTAGACCGAGAGAGGTAGAGACTATGAGCCACCCAAGGCAAGTACATCTTGCTCAATGGTGAAGCCTTAATTTTCGAATTTTATACATATATGTTGTTTTAAAAATGTATTAGATGAAAAATATTCTCATTGCGTTGCTGACCATATTTAGTTCTTGGAGTTTTGGATTTTGATGAATATATTTGAGTAGATCTGAATTTGAAGATTAGGGTATTCATGGGTTGTATTTTTTGTGGTTTTGATCTACTAAAACTTGGTATTTTAGAAAAACAGTTTTTGTGGTGGATGTAGCACTTCATTTCGAACATTTTGACTTTTGATTCAGTTGATTCGAAGTTAAAATAAAAAAATTATGAAGAAAACAAATTTTCGTTTTTTGGAGTTTTTCTGCTATAGCTGAACTTGCTGTCTAGAGAAGACGAAGTGCTCATACGGCCAGCATCATATGCGGCAGAGAGTGTTATGCGGCCTGAACTCTGTGCCGCATATACCTTCAAACAAATTTTCAATTTTTTGAGCCTTTCCGCCATAGCTGAACTTGCTGTCTGGAGAAGACGAAGTGCTCATGCGGCCAGTATCATATGCGGCAGAGAGTGCTATGCGGCCTGAACTCTGTGCCGCATATATCTTCCAGCATACGTCCATCTTGTTGGATGCATGACTGATTATTACACAAAGTGTTCAGCAACTAAATACTTGAACTCTTGTGTATTCACTCGCTGAACGAATGAGAAATTCGCTAAAGTCTAAGGAAACACCCATGCGGCCGAAAGAGCATGCGGCAAGCGGACTTATGCGGCAGTGCCACTATGTGCCTCTTTTCTTTGTGAAAGCATAACTCTGTTTCGTCCTTGCATATCTTTTTATGATTATTGTCTTATCTCCCTGACATATTTTTATGGAATGTCACATCAATCATCTTTTATCTCTGACACGCATTTAATGATCCATCACTCAGCACTTGAGTCCATGCGACCAGTGAGTCCATGCGGCCAGTGGACGCATGCGGCCAGAAATTATTGTATGCATTTTGTGTTCCTTTTAATTGTCAATTTAATAACTCATTTTAGTGATTATTGTTGTGTGCTTTCTTATGACGATGCAAGTTTATATTACTAATCAAGTTTTGTATGTAGTTCACGAGACAAGTTTATGTACGAGTTCACAATCCTCACGACACCGTAAAAATGTTTGTGTATGAAAATCTATTACATTTGGCATCGGACAATCGAGTGTGAGTATTGCCCAATGTATTGCGTGCCGCGAATACGATAACTCGTGAAAAACTCGTACTCGTGACTCGTCATTCTAGGGAGTTCTTAAGTGTCCACGACTAGAGAACTCGAAATAATTTAGTAATGATTAAACAAGATAAGATTTACCTAGATCATTGGGAGAAAAGAATATTGCGCTACTAACTACCCCAATCTCTAAGGGCCCCATGCAGCATGGACAAACCCTGCTAGGCAAGGGTTCAATGACTGACCAAGTTTACGCGTGCTGCGGCATTTACAAGACAAGTTTATATACAAGTTTATGTTATAAAACAAGTTTATGATCACAAGTTTATGTTTATGTTTACAAGTTCAATTTATGTTATGATAAAGTAACAAGTTATGTTGTAGTAATGTTGAATGTGCATTTAAGTTACCCGACAAGCGTACCCTTGGCCATCCGAGTTGACTGCAGTGTCGGAGGTAGCAATATTCTTAAAACATGAATTTAATAATTAAGGCCTGTGACAACCCTAGCTAGTTAATTGTAGCAAGCTGTAGAGCTGTTTGGCCGTACAATGAATGATATTACTTTCTTTATAGCTCGCTCTTCTAGTTTCATTTCTCTCGACGTGTGGTTAGAGTGCAAAGTTCTGCTCGGGTGAAGGACTACAACCCCGGTCCTTATTTGGTTTAAGGGTTGTGGTCCCGATCCAGAGTAGTTCCTATGTCCTCTGGCCGCTCGTCGCCGTACTTTCATTTTTGCACTTGTTATCAGTTCTATCAGTATATTTCTGAGACAAAGTACATTGGTACCGTACAAGTGTCGACCATCATTTATTTTTATGTCTCTTTCCTGCTAATGTTGTGTTATGTTTTGTCTATCACCTTGAGCTCCTTTGTGGTACTTGTTGCTTGGGGTCCTAACCCCACTGGTTTTGTATTGCCAGATTACCCCGAGGAGAACCAGGATCCACCGCACTTCCAACTAGATGGTCCGAACTCGTAGGACTGCGGTCGAAGCTCGCGAGTGGTTTCCTTCTTCCACCCCTCGTAGTGTTATTTTATTTTGTGGTATTTCAGCAAGAGGCAGTGTTAGCCCCTTATTTTGAGATCAACTTCTCTGACTTCGGTCAACATGATGTATATATTAGACCATAGCTGGTATATTTGATCATGTATAATTATACTCTTCTAGTGCAGCATTTTGTATTCACTAGCTTCATGATCATATGTAGTATGTAATTTGGGACGCCTTTTACTTTCATATATGATATACTCTTGTACTTGTGTTGATGGATTGAGATACTAGGATTTGTCGGCCTTAAAACTGATGTCATAGCATGCTAGAGTCCACCCATCTGTCTTCTTGACAACCTTAGCACATTACGGCTTATTTCAGTATTCTGCAAGGTGTGGTTGGTCATGCCAGTCCTCGTATTTACCCAGTATTCTGGGAGCGGGACGTGACAAATATGGTCAAATATATTTTCCTCCATAGATATGGTCAAATGGTCAAAGTCAATATTCTTCAAAGATATGGTCAAATATATTTTTTCTTCAAATATATGGTTAAATATATTTTCCTTCATATCTCCACCTCGGCAGGTTTTGCCACAAAACCGAGCCGACACACTTTTCAACCGCACAGCTTCACCAAATCAACCACTCGTCAATCTCGTTCCTATGGGCTCTCAAGCAACACTTCTCCACCTGACTCTGGAGAAGCATCTTTCTTCTTGTATACCCACTTGCAGCCTATAGCTCGTTTGCCTTTAGGCAATGGAACCAAATCCCATGTACAGTTCTTGTGGAGAGACTCATTATCTTCCTGCATAGATACCATCAATCTCTCGTTGCTAGTATCTTTGACAACTTGTTTGAATGTGATAGGCTCATCATCCTCCACTGGCAGTACATATGCCACCGCATTCAACTGTCCATAGTGCTTGACCGGTTCATCAAATCTATACATGTGCACTGGCTTGACCGGTCTCCTTGGCCTAGTAGTGGCCAAAGAATCTTATTACTGGTTTTGCTCTTCCTCTGGTTGTGGTTCTTGTGAGGCTTGATGAACATCTTCATAAACCTCCACCTCATCGGATGCATCCTCAGATGACTTAATCTCAACAGTTTGAGATTTGCTAGATTTACCACTATCCATATCGGACTCACTCTTCTTGCTTGAAGTCAACACTGAAGACTCATCGAATGTGACATCTCTGCTGATTAAGAACTTTTTATCCTCCAGGAAGTACAGACTGTAGTGCCCCGCTCCGTGTTAGCACTATGTAACAAGAGATATCAGTTTGCTGGCTCGAAAAGAAGTTTTCTCGAATAGCTCCTTGTTGAAACAAAAGACGATTGATCTTGGTGAGTGGGCAGAACTTAATTCTCTGATTCTTTCATGCCTAATAAAGAATCTGATTTTATAACTGCTTCTACTAAGAAGATAATGTTCATAAGAAGAATGATAGAATATGACTCTGCATGCTTAGCTAGAGAACTATATATGCTTTAAGAATGCTTGTCTGCTTGCTTAATAGAAACAATGATCATTGTTATGCTTAACAAGAGGAATTGTATTGCTTGTCTAAAGAAAGAACCCCTGCCATGCTAAGTCGAGATAACAATGTTCATGCTAAGTTGCACTACCACTGCTTATTGAATGAACCTCTGGCATGCTAACGAACAAAGTAAAAGATTGCTTGAACATGCATGTCATTTATCGTATGTTAATCAATAGTAGAACCACATGCTTAGTTAAAAGAAGATAGAAAACTGTTTTCATGCTTGTTTAAATAGAAGACTGCTTACATGTTTCATTATCGAACTCTAAAGATAGAACTGTATAAATGTTTGTACTGTAACACGAGATGGCGGCTTGTTTGCACTGAGAACAGATCCTAATAGTGCACCCTGAGGCTAGAAGTCCTTACTTACTGGGGGGTGAGACTATTAGATCTGTTAAGAGCTGCTGAACCTATCGCTTGACTGAATAGTAGTTAATAGATTGAAACGATTAAATTCTGCTTGATCGACTTGTCTGCTTGTACTGTAGAGATTATCTGATAGTATCTGTCATGCATTGCATTGGTCGGGACAACTTGTGCACAAGGGCGTTATCTCTCGAGCGGTTCCTAGGGAACTGGGGATCGTTCGGCCGGGGAGAGATATGGATACCATGAGGCTAAAAATCCTTATGTACGCGGGGGGGGGGGGGGGAGGAGGAGAGGGGTATCAACCTATTAGTGAGCTTAGACATGTAGTTCCACTTACTAATAGGCTATCTGTGTCCATTAGCGAGCTTGGGCATGCAGTTCCACTTGCTAATCCCGGAGAACCAATACTCGGGGATCATCATGTAGTTAGGACGCATGCTAAGATTTTAGCATTCGTGCATACCTAACCATTTGATGCAGCGACGAACGAAAAAGAGTGCATATATGTTTATGTAAATTGCTGCAAACGTGTATGTCTGTTGCAGGGATAACCGTTCAACGAATGGTAAGATTCACTGAATAAGTGATGTATTCATTACTGATTATGCTTAGTATCATGTACTAGCCTTAGACTTGCATGCTTGACCTGAATATGTTGTTGTCCATTTATATAGAGATGAATATCCACTAGATGCTGCTATTGCCTTAAAGGAATGAATATGGCTCACAATACATGATGCATACTTCACGATAGAGTAATCCTTATTGCATGCTTGATTGAATTGAATACGGAAATCTGTGTTCAAAGATGTTTTCCAAAAAGAAGTAATCTGACTTGATCCCGTACTGCATGAAATGAACCTAGGTAAAAGTAGCAAAATCACTAGTAATGTAATATTTTCTAACATGATTACTTAGTGTTGCTTTAGAGAGTGTTGCTTCTGTTCGTTACTTTTATACTCACCAGTACTTTCTCCAAAGTGCTGACCCCCCACCAGCTTGTTTCGCAGGTGCTGGATTGTCCGAAGAAGCGATAACCGATCCTCATCCTTAGGAGCCGAAGATCTGGAGTTGATGCCTTGAGATGTATCGAGATGTTTTGACATATTTTTTATGTATAAAGGGATGTAATGTATGGAACGATGTAATTGTAATCTGTATCATTCTAGAGATGTAAGCCAATTAGCAACCCTTGTAATCATTTCATATATCAATAAAGAGATTGTTTTCTTATACCATTGTGTTCATTTACTTTTCTGCATATTGTGTCGTTGCTTCTATCTTTGTACAGCTTATGTTGTTAGTGTTCAAGCCTTGGCCTTGTGCAAGTGCAACTTAGGCTTGCACGTCATCACGCCCACGCGAGGAAGATCGATTCAGCAAGGCCCAAAGCAAGGACGATCGGCCCCTGCGGGATCGGGACGTGACAGACTGTATCCCTTCACTCCTTATGCATATCCCAAGAAAATGGCCTTCTTGACTTCGGATCCAACTTACCATCGTTGACATGATTGTAAGTTTTGCATCCAAACACGCGCAAAGTGTTGTAATATGCTGGTTTGCCAGTCATCTTCTCATATGGAGTCTTCCAGTCTATAGCCGGAGTTGGTGATTTATTAATCAAGCACTGTGCATTGTGTATAGCATCCGCCCACCATTCCTTGCCTAAACCGGCATTGGAGAGCATACATCTTGTTTTCTCAAGAAATGTTCGGTTCATCCTCTCTGCTAACTCATTATGCTGCGACGTGTTCCTGACAGTCCAATGTCGCACGATACCTTCTTGAGCACAAAATTTTTTGAAAGGTCCATAGGTATATTCAGAATCATTGTCAGACCTCAATGTCTTTACCTTTCTGCATGTTCTGTTCTCCATCACCGCTTTCCACTGCTTGAACTTTTCGAACACTTGATTTTGGTTTTGATGAAATACAGCAAAACATAACGTGTATTATCATCAATAAAAGCAACATAGTACCATGCTCCATTCTTGGAAGGAATCACTCTATGTCTCCATACATTTGTATGCATATAGTTGAGAATACCTCATTTCTTATGCTTGCTTGTACTGAAGGTCACCCTGTGTTACTTGCCATAAACACAATGCTCACAGAAATTCATACTTGGCTTCTTCAAGTTCTTCAGAAAGCCATGCTTGCTTAGTAAGGTCAGGCCCTTCTTACTCATATGCCCAAGCCGCATATGCCAAAAACATGTACTTTCAGACGAATCAGATGTACTGACTGCTAAAGTCCCAGTCACAGTGTTTCCCAATAATATATAAAGGTTACCATGTCGGTGACCTTTCATCACCACCAAAGAACCACGAACAACCCGCAAGACTTCGCCCTCGGCAACAAATTTGTTACCATTCGAGTCAAGCATACCAAGAGAAATAAAAAAAAATTTGAGGTCGGGAACATATCTAACATCGGCCAAAGTCCGCACAACTCCATCATGCATCTTCACCTTGATAGACCCAATTCTAACAGCTCGACATGCGTTGTTGTTGCCCATCAACACAACCACCATATGTCGTCTTGTAGGAAGAAAACCACTCCCTCTTTAGGCACATATGGTAGGAACATCCAGAATCGAGAATCCAACGGTCACTCATTTTGTCATGTGCCACCGAAAAACAGACTCCGTCACTTTCGGCTTCTGAAGCACAGTTTGCTTCATCACCTTCTCTTTCTGTCTTATTCTCCTTTTTCTTGTTCTTCTTCTTTGGACAAGAACACTTATTTGCATAATGTCCTTTCTCATCACAGTTGAAACACTTCACCTTCTCAATAGGTATCTTGGACTTGGATCTGGACCTTCTACTGGAAGATGCTCTATTGTTTGTCCTCCCTCTTGTCATCAAACCTTGGGCCTGGTCTCCACCGTTTTCACCATTAGAATCCAACCTCCGCACCTCATTAGACAATAAGGCACCCGTAGCTTCTTCTATGGAAATTGAGTCATTCCCGTATAGTAATGTTTGAATAAGATTTTCATAAGAATCGGGCAAAGAAAACAATAGAATTAGTGCCAAACGATCATCATCTTCATATATGTCAACATCCTTTAAGTTAGAAACAATTCGATTGAATTTAGAAATATGATCTCGAATTGACGTACCTTCCTCCATCACCAGTATGTAAAACAACTTTAACATATAAAGTCGGTTGGTAAGAGTCTTCGTCATGTAGAGTGATTCCAACTTCAGCCAATCCCAGCGACGGTGGTTTCGTCCTTCACAAAGTAGACGACATCTCTTTCCAAACAGAGGCGAATAGCGGCACATGCTTCGAGATCCATGTCATCATAATCATCATCGGTCATGTCAGCGGGCTTCTTCGACTTTCCCCGTAAAGCCTTGTGAAGCTTTTGAGATATGAGAACGACATTCATCTGGCTTTTCCAAAAACCAAAATCATTCTTCCCATTGAACTTCTCAATTTCAATCTTGTTTGACGGAGTCATCTCAAGAATCTACCCAATTAACTTTTTCAGAGAACTCCAAAGCTCTGATACCAATTGTTGGGCGCATAGGAAAAATAAATTCAGGAAATCAGAGAACACCACAAAGAAAGTTCGCAATCACAAAGAAATGATTAAATATATTTTCCTTCACATATCATAATATTTGTTAGAATTTATAAAGTTCGGTTCAAAGTTACAGAGAGATCATTCACATGGTTATTTTTATGATGTCAAGGTAAGTAATTATTAGTTTCTTATTACTTTGATGAGCGTGTATTAAAAATTTTCCATTTTTTTTCCACTTTTTTGTTCTCTTATAAATTATGGTCCTGTTATGGGAAGCGCTTATGTCGCCAGTGAAACGCGCTCCCACAGATGGAGAAACGAACTCTCAAGTCTCAAGTAAGAACCACCGAATCAAAATTCTTACTAAGATTTGTTGACCTTATAGGAGTTTCTAACTTCTAAGAGCAGAAGTAGAAAAAAAATTAGATGACATGAGAACAAACTTCAAAACCATACAGGATGGACATATCATAGGTCGGAAATGCAAAATTTTGCGCCTCCTCATCAAATTGGTCGTCATTTGCAGTATATGCATGATATAAGATATTAAGATTTACTTGAAGCCCAGAATTTTTGGGAGCGAAAAAGATGGGCGATGTAAGCACGACATAATCCAAAGGCAGGCAATGGGGGAAAACATCATGTGAATCAGTGGAAGTAGGCATTATCACAGTGCAAATATAGTTGAGAACTAATTGTGCATTTGAATCGCTACAAGTTATATTACAAGTGTTGTGCAGTTAATTTCTTCCAATATTGTCAGGAATTGGATTTCTTTGAGATTCACATTATGCAAACTCAAATTGGCTGGAATGTGTACATGCAATAATTGCATATTTTCATAAGATATCATACTAGATATAGTTATACAGAAAGAAAACACATGATATAAGCTTCTAACATAGAGAAAAAACAATGGCGAAGCCTGAAAAAAAGAGTGGAATAAACATACATCAGAAAGTAGCCATCTCTCTGGAAGTTCTGCAAACACAAAAACAGATCCCTGCGGAATGAACTGGATTTGAAAACCAAGAGCAGATAACATGTCAACAGTGTAATTTCTCTTTCTCTCGTAGTCCTTCAACATCAATAAAGATTTCATTAGCTGCAATTTACTGTCTCATTTTAGTCTCATTTCAAAATTAAATATCATTTGAATATTAGTAATAGGCACTCACTGTTTTTAACGACTCAAAGTATGCAGGTGGACTTCTCAGGGCAGTCAGTGCAGCTTCTTGGAAAGGTGCTGGAGCTGAATCTATAATCTTGATGCTAATATTACTTATGGCAGATGCGATATCAGCTGGAGCACAAGCCCAACCAAGTCTCCAGCCTGCAAAATACTTCACAAGAAGCAGAACATTATGCTCTATAATGAAAGTAACGACGTAGAAAAGTAGAGAAGGACCAAATTACTAATTAAAACATGAAAGCTTTCGATGTTGAATAAGTGGAACTAATATCAAATAAAGATTGTTCGTCCATAGTTTAACAAATATAATACATTTTAAGTTGATTGATAATGAACTCTTATGATCATCTTCTAACGAAACTATTAAGGTTTACTAAGTGATCATCCTTAATTAGTTACTCAATGCATCATTAAACATAGTAAGAATACAGATAAGGATTTCAATGTATGGCATATTCATTTTAGACGAAGCAGAAAAAGACAATTCACAGTTCAAAATGTTATGAAACTGCTCAATGGACAAGATGTTATTAATCTTAGTAGACTTAAAAACTTTTTTAATCACTCTGCTATCCGGAATAAATGTACCATAATTAAGCGGGACATTTGGCATATGTGATAATGCTCATAGTATCTGTTGATATGGTATGTTGGGTGTCATATTTAAGTATAGTATAAGCACATGGGAATATCCTGAGGACATATTTGGGATACCAGAATATGTCACAGGATATTCCATTATGAGATTACTGTCATAATGATTGAGATCATTGTATTAATGACTGTAAGGCTATATAATGCCAATGAGACAATCAATAAAATAATCAACTAATTTCAACATGGTATCAGAGCCAAGTTTTCACAAACCCTAGCCGTCACCAAGCTTCCACAAACCCACAGGAGGATTTCCTAGATCTCCTCCACCGAACTCTTCCACGCCCCCCTCCCCCCCCTTCTTCCCTTCTCCGCCCTTCGCAGGCCGCCCTTCGTTATTGCTGCCCCGTCCCGCTACTGCTGCGGCTACTACTGCTGCTGTTGTTGCTGCGACGGCGGCTGTGACATGCGTGCTGCCGCCTCCTCCGCACCAGCACGAGACAGCGCCTAATAGGGATGCCTAGATCTGAAAAAAGGGGAGACATGTTCGGATCTAGGAGCGGACGACGAGGACGAGCGTGAGTCGTAGAGCGGACGTGACATGATTGGATAGACGACGCATCGATGGAGGAGATCATCAAGAAGCTAGATTCTGCAGAGGTGGCGACGTTGATGAAGTTGTTGACGATGTCGGCTGGTGAGAACACGACACGAACGTCGCCGGAGTTGAAGCTTCCCTCCATCGATATGAAATTAGATGGACCAGCCACCTATCTGAGTTGGTCACGGCGGGTGAGAAGAACCCTCGCAGGAAAAAACATGGAGGGGTTCCTGACGGGCGAGGCGACAGAGCCGGACGAGGGCTCGACAGGACGCGATGAGTGGAAGTCCACTCATATGGTGATCTACATCTGGCTTCTCAACTCCTTAGTACAGTCTATTGCCGCCACAGTAGACGGTATTGAGATGGTGAAAGATGTGTGGGAGAAGTTGAGAAGGACCTATGATGGTGTGGGGAACAACTTACGGGTCTTCCAGATAAAGGGGGAGATTGATGACACCGTACAGGGAGAGAAGACGGTGCAGGAGTAAGCCACGGAGTTGGAGCGTCTGTGATTGGATTATGATCACTCATCAGATCGGGCAAGCTGCGGGGACCCTAAGTGTAAGGAGAGACAGGTGTGTCTGCAGGAGAGGGCGATGAAGTTCCTCAAAGGGCTGACTGCAGCTTTCGCACAGAGGACGGCCCTACTTCTAGCCCAACCAAAGATCCCTAGCCTTGAGGAGGCTATCTCAGCCATGATCCAGGAGGAGACACGCATCAGGCTGCAAGCCGGGACAGGTGGTCCCCCCGAAGTAAAGTCAGCACTAGCGATCACCAGTTCAGGTAACACAGGATCTAAGGGAGAGCCATGGCAGCATAACCGACAGTGCTACAACTGTGGGGAGATGGGTCATCATCGGTATGCTTGTACCAAACCACCTAGGGAGGGAGATTCAGGTGGTGGACGAGGACCGTTCGGCGGACGAGGATATAATGGAGGACGTGGTCGTGGTCGAGGGGGTAGACGAGGCGGCCGAGGAGGTTATCGGGCGAACCTCCTGATATCAGAAGGGAACGGAGAAGCTGATGGCACCTTTATTGTGGAGGATCAGGCACTGGGAGACATGAGTAGAACAGAGGAGGCGTCCACCTCATTCTTTGTTAGGGGCAACGCTGCCATGTATACCCATCCATCAGAAGGTACTGACGAATCACTTGCCCTTGCGTCTATCTCTTCCCTTAAATCATCAGACTGGATTATCGACTCGGGAGCATCTCGACATGTGACGGAAAATGCTAGTGAGTTTTCTTCCTACACTCACCTAGCATCAGCAGACAGCATTCAGACAGCTGATGGCACTTTCCAGCCAGTGGTCGGTAAAGGTATTGTTAATTGTACAGGTTCAGTAAGATTATCCAATGTTTTACATGCTCCATCCTTTCCAGTCAGTCTCTTGTCCATTAGTTCTATAATCCTCCAACTTAAATGCATTGTTTCTTTTGATATTCCTAAGGTGACCTTCCAGGAGAAAGGGACAGGATGAAGACTTGGGACTGGCACTTGGCATGAGGGACTGTGGTACCTAGATCGAGAAGGACTGGACTCAGCATTGGTATCTATGGCAGAGAAGGCTGGCATGGAATGACTGCAGCAGAGGACTGAGGATACCTTGATACTCCATCATCGGAGGATGGGACATTCTTCTTTTGATACTCTAAGTAAGTTGTATTCAGAGATTTATGCAAAAATAAATAAAAAGAAATTAGTATGTGATGCGTGCGAGTTAGGAAAACTTACTAGGAGCTCATATGTTGACACGGGTCATAGGAGCACTTTTTCTTTTGAGGTAGTACATTTTGATGTCTGGGGTCCATGTGCTACTAACACTATGAATGGTTATAAGTACTTTGTTTCTTTCATTGAGTGTGCCTCTCGTGTTACCTGGTTATATTTGATGAAAAATAAGAATGATGTACCTGCTTGTTTTCGGGATTTCCATAAGCATGTCCAGACTCAGTACAAAGCAGTTGTGAAGGTACTGAGGTCTGACAATGGAACGGAGTATACCAACAGGACGCTTGCAGAATACCTGTCAGCATACGGAATACAGCATCAGACCACCTGTGCATACACACCAGCACAAAATGGAGTTGCAGAAAGGAAAAACAGACACCTTCTGGAGGTCGCAAGAAGTATGATGATCGACATGAATGTCCCACAGAGTCTGTGGGAGCATGCAGTGTTGACAGCAGCTCAACTCATCAACAGGATGCCCTCGAAGGTCCTCGGATGGAAGTCCTCATGTGAGGTATTGCAAGGCAATAATAGTGGGATACTCCCACTGAAGGTGTTTGGGTGTGTGTGTTTTGTGAAGGACAACAGGCCATCAGTTGGGAAACTTGACCCTAGAGCGGTCAAATGCATCTTCGTAGGCTACTCGGCGACCCAGAAGGGGTATGTGTGCTGGAGTCTAGTAGAGAAGAAGTTTGTCAGTATGGATGTCCACTTTCGGGAGCATGAGCCATACTACCGCCAGGACGGAACTTCACACAACACGCCTAATACTGCCAGTATTAGGCGAGAGGGGGAGATGGAGAACTTGGTGGTAACTGATTTAGAAGTTTGGCATGGAGGCACGGAGAAGGGACAAGAAGGTGAAAGTGTTAGGCCTACGGCTCAGGGAGAGTTACTTACCTACAGCAGGAGAGAGAAGCAAACTGCAGGACCAGTACCGACAGTGCCAGTGCCAAGTCCCTTGCCTGCGTTCGTCCCAACTCCTGAGGCACCGACACCAACCCCCCTTCAGGTGATACCCCCTCCTTCACAAGATATCATTCCCCCTACTTCTACTCCTCCCACACCACTATCTGTATGGAGGACCACTCGCAGCAATGCAGGAAATCCTCCAAACAGATATGGTTGGGATATTGCTCAGTTTGTTTCTTATGACCATATCCCTTCTTCTCATGGAGCATTTATAGCATCTTTGGATAGTATTACTGTACCTAACAATTGGCAGGTTGCCAAGAACGATCCAAAGTGGAAAGCGGCAATGCACGAGGAGTTTGGAGCTCTGGAGAAGAACCACACTTGGGAGCTTGTGAGACTGCCAGAGGGGAAGAGAGCAGTTGGATGCAAGTGGGTCTTTACCGTGAAGCAGAACCCAGATGGACAGGTTGAGCGCTACAAAGCTCGACTAGTTGCCAAAGGATACAGTCAGACGTACGGCATCGACTATGACGAGACCTTTGCACCAGTTGCAAAGATGAGCACTATCAGGACTCTGATTTCTCTGGCAGCGAATGGTGGATGGAAGCTACACCAACTGGATGTGAAGAATGCGTTTCTTCACGGAGATCTAGTGGAGGGGGTGTGCATGGAGATACTACCAGGATTTGGCACCAATCAGACAGTAGGCAAGGTATGCAGGTTGAAGAAGTCCCTCTATGGACTGAAGCAGTCTCCTCGAGCGTGGTTTGACAGATTCAGAAGGGCGATGATAGGGATAGGATATCAGCAGATCAATGCTGATCATACTGTGTTCTTCCGTCGGAGTGGAGGCCACATCACCATGCTTGCGGTGTATGTGGACGATATGATTATCACAGGAGATGATGAGCAGGAGATCGCCCAACTCAAAGGAAAGCTTGGCAAGGAATTCGAGGTGAAAGATCTCGGCCTTCTTCGGTACTTCCTTGGGATTGAGATTGCTCGAGAAGCAGAGGGGATTGTTCTCTCTCAAAGGAAGTATGCACTGGACCTTCTCACAGAAACTGGGATGTTGGGGTGCAAACCTGCAGCGACACCAATAGATCAGAGGTTCAAGATTGATGCTGAGGCTGGAGAACCAGTTGATCGGGACAGATACCAGAGACTGGTTGGCAAGTTGATCTATTTGAGCCACACACGTCCTGATATCTGCTTTGCAGTAAGTGTGGTGAGCCGCTACATGCATGACCCACGGAAGGGTCATATGGATGCAATGTACTAGATTCTGAGGTACTTGAAAGGTGCTCCCGGGAAGGGACTAATATTCAGGAAGAACAATCACGTGAGCATCGAGGGCTACTGTGATTCTGACTGGGCTAGTTGTGCTGATGACAGGAGGTCTACCTCGGGATATTGCATATTTGTAGGAGATAACTTGGTCTCCTGGAGGAGTAAGAAGCAGTCTGTGGTGGCCAGATCGACAGCTGAAGCAGAGTACAGAGCTATGGCCTTGGGAGTTGCAGAGCTGCTATGGTTGAAGAATATGCTGGTGGAGCTGAAGCTGGATCAAGAAGCCAAGATGAAGCTGTGGTGTGACAATCAGTCAGCTATTAGTATCGCCAACAATCCAGTACAGCATGACAGGACCAAACACATCGAGATTGATAGATTCTTCATCAAAGAGAAGTTGGATAGTGGATTACTGGAGCTTGGCCATGTTCCAACCAGGGATCAAGTAGCAGATGGACTAACCAAGGGACTCGCCTCAGTGAACATGATTAGAGGATGTGACAAGATGGGCTTAGTGAATATTTTTCACCCTATCTTGAGGGGGAGTGTTGATATGGTATGTTGGGTGTCAAATTTAAGTATAGTATAAGCACATGGGAATATCCTGAGGACATATTTGGGATGCCAGAATATGTCACAGGATATTCCATTATGAGATTATTGTCATAATGATTGAGATCATTGTATTAATGACTGTAAGGCTATATAATGCCAATGAGACAATCAATAAAATAATCAACTAATTTCAACAGTATCATCTAAGATGGGAAGTAAGAATAATAGAAGGACTAAAGCATGTTAAAGACAAAGGCACTATGCTTAACAGATCATACCTGTAACACTAAAAGTTTTAGACAGATGATGAGATAATTGTTCTCTCTTGCATTCCCGGAAGTGAGGCAATGGATATATGCTTTTGCATGCCAAACGTTATGTACTCGTATACCTAAATCATATAAAAATAAGGGCAGAATTAGTAGTTTCCAAAGAATGAATTATTTTGCATTTGCAGTGACCAGATATCAAGAATAACTTTAGGATATGAAACCGTATAGAACAAGAGAACAAAAATTACACATCATCATGATTTTTTTTAGTTACCCAAATCTATTTCATGAAATTTCTCTATCTAACCAACAACTAATATCTTTATATTTACTTGTTATTTGGCTGAGCATTAAGACTCCGATCTCAACATTTTAGTCCGGCTCTTAAGATGTCTGCGTCCCTTTCTATCACAATGGGAAATGTTAAAAGTAGGAAGTTTCTTATTGTTCCAATTTACTATGTTTATCTCTTTCTACAAAAGAAAAGAAGGAAAAAAAATCAAATTCTCTGTTTGGTCAAATTTCTATTAGCATATATCAGCACCTCAATCCACCTGGTCTTCACACACCTTGCACCTAATAAGAGCAGTAATGCTATTAATAATCATTTTACTATAACTTAACTGAACCATTTACAAACAGATCCCATCCTCTAATACTCACTTCATTATAACACCTGGTGGATATCGGAGGAGAACTAACATACTTGGAACAATCAACAATAGGATTTTATTAATAAAAACTAATATACAAGATGATACAAGCTCTACAAAGGAAACTACTAGCAAACACTCACACAAGGACACTCACAATACAAACTCACACACCGATCTCACTCACTCACACTAGCTCCTTGCTTTGCTTGCTTGGTGCTTGTTTTTTTTCCAAATGGGAGAGATCATCCCTATTTATAGGACAGAAGTGATTGCAATGGAAATCTCTAGAAGAGTAAGGAGTTTGGAAGAAAGGGGGAAGCATAAAAATTTGTCTAGAAGATTAAATGTTTGCCATGACATGGAAAGAGTTCTCAAGCGAGAACTAAAAATAGGATGGAAATATCTGGATGGAACAAAGGGAGGATGGTGAAGAGACTAGATGGATAGAAGGATGAAGATTATTCTAGAAGGAGAGGAGAAAGAGAAGGAGAGAGATAAAATTGTTGTCATCATTTCAACAACACCCTCCCATGGTGGTAATGAAAGGATTGTTAAAAATTTCATCATTAGGTTATCCTACATGTTAAAGTCAATGTTAGTACACCAAAACTCTGGAGTTGTAGTGAGGGTTAAGGGTTAAACTTTTATATTATTCAACCCCACAGGAAAAAGGCCCTTTTGTGTAGAATTCGTCTCTGGGAGATGCTTAACAATGTCATGCATCAATACCACAAATAAGCTTATTAACCTGGTGAACTATTGGAACTCTTGGCGAAACTCCTTTCTTTGTCATGATTCAGTACTTGTTGGTGATATTGTTATAATGACAATACTTTGGTGTGTTTTGCATGAAAGAAATCAGAGAATTTCCAATTCAAAGTTTATTGATCCTACTTTTTTTTTCCTAATATTCTTTGATAAGATACAAAAATTTTAGGTAGTCACAAGATTCCAGATTCATAAATCTCAATTAATAAATCTCTCTCTCTCTCTCTCTCTCTCTCTCTCTCTCTCTCTCTCATGGCTCCGAGTTTTTTCTTGTACTTTGTGAATGAAGTTCTGCTGGGATCTCCTTTCCTTTTTCTAGAAACAACTTCAACATTTCTATTTTCTTCTGCTACATGGCCACTCATCTCTCTCTACATTATCAATTCTAATTCGCTCATTTTTGTACATATATTCTCATTTTTATTATCTCAAAACCAGGCAAGAAGTAGTAAGCTTTTTAAGTCATTTACAGGACATCTGATTAAGGAGAAATTTAGCAGAAACTCTAGGTTATACAGACTTAATCGATAACTACAAAAATTCACATTATTATTTTTGCCCAGAATGCACTTCAATTAGAATTAAACATAAAGGCATTCTCACCTCATCTGTAATAGCAAAACAGTCCATGTTGCGACAAGCTCCAGCAATGGCTTCAAGCTCTTCCTTGTTGAAAATCTTCCCAGTTGGATTATGGGGACTGTTCCATTGTCTATTAGTTTTTTGCACATCTTAAAACTGGGGTTTTGCACATCTTAGAACTGTCAGTAAATTTGTGAAAGCTCTGCATATTATTGTATAAAAACTAAATAAAAATTGTAGAACACACGGAGCTAAAATGTCACGGAGCAAACTGTCATCATAATAGCAAGAAAATCTACTGAACTACATTGCACAGACACGGATTCGACACAACACATTTCAGACACCGCAAGATGGATGTGGTGCCGCGACATGTCTTAGTGTGTATCTAATATGTGTGTCTGTTAGGTGTCCGACACAACACAGCATGAATTTTCAGTTTTGGTGCTTCTTTAGCTACTGAATAACGATAAGCCACACAGTAAAATGCTGGTAACTATGATAAACTAATATAAAAAAAAGATTTCTATAAACTAGGCAAGGATTATCTTTCAGTTTTCCAACTTACTAATAAACCCACTTTTATCCACAATACTAACAGATATATGTGCTCCCATAACATGTTTTGACCAAGAACTTTTGAGAATAGGCCAACTTAAGATGAGTAATAGTTCGAATCTATAAAACTTCTGATACATCATAAAGGTTAAGCTGAGTAATAGTTCAAATACAAGCATTTCTTGTATCCAATCTTTCAAAGTCAAAGCAAACCACTGCACCATCATGAATCAACTTAAGAATCCCTTAAATAATAAGAAATTATTAGATTACCTCGTCAAAAATATGATAATTGCAGAGTTAAACAGACATTGGCTTATTCAAAACAAAAATAATTATTACATGCTTACAGCTTACTAAGAGATTTTGGCATCAATCATATTAGTTAGGGCACCATAAAATATTGCACAGGAAATGCAAGAACGTATAGTTGTTCCAGATTCTATTTTTTGGGGTTGTAGGACATCGTGTATCAAGCAGGTACTCTTCGATAATAACTGTTGGTATATTAGAATATTCTTGGTATATATGTTGGTATATTAGAATATTCTTGGTATATTTGTTGGGATATTAGAATATTCTACAGGGGGTTTAATGGGGTATTTATGTAAGATGAAGGGTTGTAAGGCTATAAATAGCCAAGAGATTATCAATAAAAATATAACAATTACTCCAAAATATTCTACATGGTATCAGAGCCCAAACCCTAGCCACCACCTCCCAAACCCTAGCGGCCACCACCGCCACCGCTGCCACACCCCCGCCACCACCGCTGCCCTGCCACCACCACGGTTGCCGCACCGCTCGCACGCCACCACCACCACGAAGCCGCGACTCCCGTGAAGCCTTCTGCCGCGATTCCTGGCGTCTCTATCGGGTCGTTCCAGACGTTGACATCGAAGGCCTAGATCTGATGGGGGAAGATATGATCGGGTCTAGGAGAGGACGAAGAGGGTGAACGTGAATCGTGGGACGGATGTGAGATGATCGGAGAAGAGGAGGATTGATGGAGGAGATCATCAAGAAGTTGGACTCTGCGGAGGGCGCAACGTTGATGAAGCTGATGAAACTGCCGGCTGGTGAAAGCGCGACACGAACATTGGCGAAGTTGGAGCTTCCATCCATCGATCTGAAGCTTGATGGACCGGCCACCTACCTGAGTTGGTCACGACAGGTGAGGAGAACCCTCGCAGGGAAGAACCTGGAGGGTTTCTTGTCAGGAGAGAAGACAGAGCCGGATAAAGGCTCGGCAGGACGCGACGAGTGAAAGTCCACTCATATGGTGGTATACATTTGGCTCCTCAATTCTTTAGTCAAGTCGATCGCCGCCACTGTGGATGGCCTTGAGATGGTGAAAGACGTGTAGGAGAAGTTGAGGAGAACCTACGATGGTATGGGAAATAACTTGAGGGTTTTCTAGATCAAGGGGAAGATCGACGACACAGTACAGGGAGAGAAGACGGTATAGGAGTATGCCACGGAGTTGGAGCGTCTGTGGTTGGATTATGATCACTTCTCAGATCGGACGAGCTGCGAGGACCGAAGTGTAAGGAGAGACATGTATGTCTGCAGGAGAGGACGATAAAGTTTCTTAAGGGGCTGGCCGCAGTGTTTGCTCAGAGAACAGCACTGCTTCTAGTCCAACCGAAGATTCCTACACTTGAGGAGGCTATCTCGGCCATGATGCAGGAGCAGACTCGTATCAAGCTAAGGCAAGGACAAGTGGTCCTCCTGAAGTGAAGACAACATTGACGGTTGCCAATTCAGGTGGCACATGACCTAAAGGAGACCCCCGGCAGTGTTACAACTACGGGGAGGTGGGCCATCTGAGGTATGATTGCACCAAACCAACCAAGGAGGAAGATTCAGGTGGCGGACGTGGACAGTTTGGAGGACGTGGTCGTGGTCGTGGTCGTGGGGGTCGACGAGGTGGTCGAGGAGGTTATCGGGCGAACATGCTGGTAGGAGAAGGCGAGGAGGGAGCTAATGGTGCCTATACTGAGGAGGATCAGGCACTACTGGCCATGCTGGACTCAGGAGAAAGCAGAGAGCGTCAAGCGATGGAGACAGGAGGAGTGGGACTGAGGAGCATCCACCTCAGTCTTCGCCAGAGGCAACGCTGCCATGTATGCCCATCCATCGGAAGGTACTGATGACTCACTCGCCCTTGCATCTATGTCTTCCCTTAGATCGTCGGACTGGATTGTCGATTCGGGTGCGTCTCGACACGTGACAGGGAATGCTAGTGAGTTCTCTTCCTACACTCACCTAGCATCTGCAGACAGCATTCAAACAGCCGATGGTACTTTCCAGCCAGTGGTCAGTAAGGGTACTGTCGATTGTACAGGTTCAGTAAGATTATTCAATGTTTTATATGCTCCTTCTTTTCCAATTAGTCTTTTGTCCATTAGTTCTATAATCCTCCAACTAAAATGCATTGTCTCTTGATATTCCTAAGGTGATCTTCCAGGAGAAGGAGACGGGACGAAGACTTGGGACTGGCACTTGGCATGATGGACTGTCGTACCTGGATCGGGAAGGACTGGATTCGGCATTAGTGTCTGTGGCAGAAAGGACAGGAATGGGAGGACCAAAGATGAGTGCCGAGGATACACTGATACTCCATCACAGGCGGTTGGGACACTCCTCTTTTGGTATTTTGAGTAGGTTATATCCATCTATTTATGAGAAGACAAATCAGGAGAAACTAGTATGTGATGCATGTGATTTAGACAAACTTACTAGGAGCTCATATGTTGGTGCGGGCCATAGAAACTTTTCTGTTTTTGATATTATACATTCGGATGTCTGGGGGCCGTGCGCCACAACTACTATGAATGGTTACAAGTATTTCGTCTCTTTTATTGATTGTTCTCGTGTCACCTGGCTGTATTTGATGAAGAATAAGAGTGAGGTCTTTGCCTGTTTCCGGGACTTTCTTAAACATGTCCAGACTCAGTACAGAGCAGTGGTGAAGTACTAAGGTCTGACAATGGAATAGAGTATACCAACAAAGCACTTGAGGAATACATGTCAGCCCAAGGGATACAGCATCAGACCACCTGTGCATATACACCAGCACAGAATGAAGTGACAAAAAGGAAGAACAGACACCTTCTGGAGGTGGCAAGGAGCATGATGATCGCCATGAATGTCCCACGGAGTCTGTGGGGGCATGCAGTATTGATAGCAGCTCGATTGATCAACAGGATGCCCTCGAAGGTACTGGGATGGAAGTCTCCATGTGAGATATTGCAAGAAAATAATAGTAGGATACTCCCACTAAAGGTGTTTGGCTGCGTATGTTTTGTGAAGGATAACAGATCGTCTGTTAGAAAACTTGACCCCAGAGCAGTCAAGTGTGTATTCATGGGCTATTCGGTGACTCAGAAGGGGTACGTATGCTGGAGCCCAGTAGAGAAGAAGTTTGTGAGCATGGATGTTCACTTCAGGGAGTTTGAGCCATACTACCATCAGGAGGGAACCTCATCCATGAGCAACTCACCTGATACTGAGATTATGAGGCAAGAGAGGGAGATTGGTGAGAGTGTGTGACCGATTTAGGAGTATGGTATGGAGGAACGTTTGAGGAGAAACAAGAGAGTGAAGAGGAACAAGGGGAGGCGATGAGAGATGTTAGGCCCATGGCTAAGGGGGAGTTACCTACAGCAGGAAAGGAAAGCAAACTGCAGGACCAGTACCTATAGTACCAGTGCCAAGACCCTTGCTTGCGTCCGTCTCAACTCCTGAGACACCTACACCACCACCACCAGATTCTCCTTCAGGTGATATCATTCTTACTACTCCTCTCACACCATTATCAGTAAGGAGGACCACTCGCAGCAATGCGAAAAATTCTCCTAATAGATATGGTTGGGACCTTGCTCAGTTTGTTTCATATAATAACATCTCTTCTTCTCATGGAGCATTCATTGCATCTTTGGATAGTATTACTGTACCTAACAATTGGCAGGTTGCCAAGAACGATCCAAAGTGGAAAGCGGCGATGCACGAGGAGTTAGGCGCTCTTAAGAAGAATCACACTTGGAAACTGGTAAAACTGCTAGAGGGGAAGAGGGCAGTCGGATGCAAGTGGGTCTTTACTGTAAAGCAGAACCCAGATGGAAAAGTAGAGCGCTACAAGGCTCGACTGGTGGCAAAAGGATACAGTCAGACGTACGGCATTGACTATGATGAGACCTTTGCACCAGTGGCGAAGATGAGCAAAGTCAGGACCCTGATTTCTTTGGCAGCGAATGGTGGATGGAAGCTACACCAACTGGATATGAAGAATGTGTTTTTTCATAGGGATCTAGTGGAGGAAGTGTACATGGAGATACCACCAAGATTCTGCACCGATAAGACAGTGGACAAAGTCTGCAGGTTGAAGAAGTCCCTCTATGGACTGAAGCAGTCTCCTCGAGCGTAGTTTGACAGATTCAGGAGGGCGATGATAGGGATGGGATATCAGCAGATCAATGCTGATCATACTGTATTCTTCCGTCGGAGTGGCACCATGTTTGCGGTGTATGTGGACGATATGATTATCACAGGAGATGATGAGCAGGAGATTGCCCGACTCAAGGGGAAGCTTGTCAAGGAGTTCGAGGTGAAGAGCATTGGCCTTCTTCGGTACTTCCTTGGGATTGAGATTGCTCAAGAAACAGAGGGGATTGTTCTTTCTCAGAGGAAGTATGCGCTGGTCCTTCTCACAGAGACAGGGATATTGGGATGCAGACCTGCAGCGACGTCGATCAACCAGGGGTTCAAGCTGTGTGCTAAGGCTGGAAAACCAATTGACTGAGACAGATACCAGAGACTAGTGGGCAAGTTGATCTATTTGAGCCACACACGTCCTGATATCTGCTTTGCAGTGAGAGTGGTGAGCCACTACATGCATGACCCAAGGAAAGGTCATATAGAGTGTGGTGAGCCGCTACATGCAGTGTACCAGATTCTGAGATACTTGAAGGGTGCCCCCAGAAAGGGGTTGATATTCAAGAAGAATGATCACTTGAGCATCGAGGGCTACTGTGACTCTGACTGGGCTAGATGTACTGATGACAGGAGGTCTACCTCGGACTATTGCATATTTGTAGGAGGCAACTTGGTCTCTTGGAGGAGTAAGAAGCAGTCGATGGTGGCCAGATCGACAGCTGAAGCGGAGCACAAAGCTATGGCCTTGGAAGTTGCAGAGATGCTATGCTGAAGAGTATGCTGGTGGAGCTGAAGCTGGATCAAGGAGCTAAGATGAAGCTTTGGTGTGACAACCAGTTAGCCATCAGTATCGCCAACAATCCAGTGCAGCATGACAGGACCAAACACATCGAGATCGATAGGTTCTTCATCAAGGAGAAGTTGGACTGTGGACTAGTGGAGCTAGGTCATGTTCCAACCAAGGAGCAGGTAGCAGACAGTATGACCAAGGGACTTAGCTTTGTAGATATGATTAGAGGATGTGACAAGTTGGGCTTAGTGAATATCTTTCACCTATCTTGAGGATGAGTGTTGGTATAATTAGAATATTCTTGGTATATTTGTTGGTATATTAGAATATTCTTGGTATATTTGTTGGGATATTAGAATATTCTACAGGGGTTTTTAATGGGGTATTAATGTAAGATGAAGGGTTGTAAGGCTATAAATAGCCAAGAGATTATCAATAAAAAAATATAACAATTACTCCAAAATATTCTACAATAACAAACAATTTTGTAGAACATACGGACATGAAGAAATTCCAGTTATTAGAAAGCACTAACCTATTCAGAACCAGAGCTTTTGTTCGACTGGTAAAAGATTTGAGCAATCTGTCTACATTCAAAGTCCAATGCGGCGGATCCAATGGAACATAGACCTAAATCATACAGATTACAATTCAGTCTTCAACTGGTTTCTCTTTACTAACATAGAAACTAAAGAGAGGCCTGCCACATAACAAACCATAAAGGCCAAGACGGTGAAAACAAACAAAGTATATTAGTTGCATAGGGAATTTGGCTCAACTAAGTAGATTTTGACATTAAGGAGTTGTTTGGTTACCCATAAATGGAAATATTGTTATTTAAAACTTGTACAAGTCACTGATTCCAAAACAGCTACAAAGATTAAAATCTCAGCAGTGTAAACTGTTATAAGCAAATAGCAGCCGAACTGCTAAGCAGAATGATGTGTTATAGAAAATTGGAGCAGTAAAGTCTGCTATAAGTTCGCTAAATAATTAGCAGAACTGTCTTGCTGGGGTGATTAACCGTTGCTCAAAGTGAGACTCGGCCATCTTTCACATCAATTTGCTCTCAGAAACCAACAAAGTTCCAATTGCTCAAACAATAAAAACTTATGTAATGTTTTCCTTATCACCTCCCTTCACGGAGCAAGCGCTGATGCAGAACCTCGGACAATCACTGGAGCATTGATGCAAAATCTCGGACGAGCAGCTAGAGAGGGATCTCTCTTTCCTCTTCTATCTCCAAGAGATTTTTCTTCTAATTTCTTGTATTCCTCCCACACTAAGTGTTGGGCTCTCGTTAAATAGGAAAGACAGATTAATTACAAAACTGAACAGTCCACTAACATTGTCCTCCTTTGATTCTGAATTTGCATTGTCGTCATCATCGATAGATTGAGCCGTGTCATGATCGTTATCCCCTTCACTCTCGATGTTGAGGAAGCTAAAACTTTCAACTGAATGTTAAACGATTTCAACTTGTCGTTGGAGCTGTTTTCAAGTGTGGGTTGTGACAATGCCCATGCACACTTCCAGTTGATCGTGAAAGTTGTGCCTACATGTTCATAATAACATGGGGAGAAGTGTGCCAGTGGTACACCATAGAGAGAGTGTTGAAATTAGTTGATGATTTTATTGATTGTCTCATTGGCATTATATAGCCTTACAGTCATTAATACAATGATCTCAATCATTATGACAATAATCTCATAATGGAATATCCTGTGACATATTCTGGCATCCCAAATATGTCCTCAGGATATTCCCATGTGCTTATACTATACTTAAATATGACACCCAACATACCATATCAACACTCCCCCTCAAGATGGGTGAAAGATATTCACTAAGCCCATCTTGTCACATCCTCTAATCATGCTCACTGAGGCGAGTCCCTTGGTTAGTCCATCTGCTACTTGATCCCTTGTTGGAACATGGCCAAGCTCCAGTAATCCACTATCCAACTTCTCTTTGATGAAGAATCTATCAATCTCGATGTGTTTGGTCCTGTCATGCTGTACTGGATTGTTGGCGATACTAATAGCTGACTGATTGTCACACCACAGCTTCATCTTGGCTCCTTGATCCAGCTTCAGCTCCACCAGCATATTCTTCAACCATAGCAGCTCTGCAACTCCCAAGGCCATAGCTCTGTACTCTGCTTCAGCTGTCGATCTGGCCACCACAGACTGCTTCTTACTCCTCCAGGAGACCAAGTTACCTCCTACAAATATGCAATATCCTGAGGTAGACCTCCTGTCATCAGCACAACTAGCCCAGTCAGAATCACAGTAGCCCTCGATGCTTACGTGATTGTTCTTCCTGAATATTAGTCCCTTCCCGGGAGCACCTTTCAGGTACCTCAGAATCTGGTACACTGCATCCATATGACCCTTCCGTGGGTCATGCATGTAGCGGCTCACCACACTTACTGCAAAGCAGATATCAGGACGTGTGTGGCTCAAATAGATCAACTTGCCAACCAGTCTCTGGTATCTGTCCCGATCAACTGGTTCTCCAGCCTCAGCATCAATCTTGAACCTCTGATCTATTGGTGTCGCTGCAGGTTTGCACCCCAACATCCCAGTTTCTGTGAGAAGGTCCAGTGCATACTTCCTTTGAGAGAGAACAATCCCCTCTGCTTCTCGAGCAATCTCAATCCCAAGGAAGTACCGAAGAAGGCCGAGATCCTTCACCTCGAATTCCTTGCCAAGCTTTCCTTTGAGTTGGGCGATCTCCTGCTCATCATCTCCTGTGATAATCATATCGTCCACATACACCGCAAGCATGGTGATGTGGCCTCCACTCCGACGGAAGAACACAGTATGATCCGCATTGATCTGCTGATATCCCATCCCTATCATCGCTCTTCTGAATCTGTCAAACCACGCTCGAGGAGACTGCTTCAGTCCATAGATGGACTTCTTCAACCTGCAGACCTTGCCTACTGTCTGATTGGTGCCAAATCCTGGTGGTATCTCCATGTACACCTCCTCCACTAGATCTCCGTGAAGAAACGCATTCTTCACATCCAGTTGGTGTAGCTTCCATCCACCATTCGCTGCCAGAGAAATCAGAGTCCTGACAGTGCTCATCTTTGCAACTGGTGCAAAGGTCTCGTCATAGTCGATGCCGTACGTCTGACTGTATCCTTTGGCTACTAGTCGAGCTTTGTAGCGCTCAACCTGTCCATCTGGGTTCTGCTTCACGGTAAAGACCCACTTGCATCCAACTGCTCTCTTCCCCTCTGGCAATCTCACAAGCTCCCAAGTGTGGTTCTTCTCCAGAGCTCCCAACTCCTCGTGCATTGCCGCTTTCCACTTTGGATCGTTCTTGGCAACCTGCCAATTGTTAGGTACAGTAATACTATCCAAAGATGCTATAAATGCTCCATGAGAAGAAGAGATATGGTCATAAGAAACAAACTGAGCAATATCCCAACCATATCTGTTTGGAGGATTTCCTGCATTGCTGCGAGTGGTCCTCCGTACAGATAGTGGTGTGGGAGGAGTAGAAGTAGGAGGAATGATATTTTGTGAAAGAGGGGGTATCACCTGAAGGGGGGTTGGTGTCGGTGCCTCAGGAGTTGGGACGAACGCAGGCAAAGGACTTGGCACTGGCACTGTCGGTACTGGTCCTGCAGTTTGCTTCTCTCTCCTGCTGTAGGTAAGTAACTCTCCCTGAGCCGTAGGCCTAACACCTTCACCTTCTTGTCCCTTCTCCGTGCCTCCATGCCAAACTTCTAAATCGGTTACCACAAAGTTCTCCATCTCCCCCTCTCGCCTAATACTGGCAGTATTAGGCGTGTTGTGTGAAGTTCCGTCCTGGTGGTAGTATGGCTCATGCTCCCGAAAGTGGACATCCATACTGACAAACTTCTTCTTCTCTACTGGACTCCAGCACACATACCCCTTCTGGGTCGCCGAGTAGCCTACGAAGATGCATTTGACCGCTCTAGGGTCAAGTTTCCCAACTGATGGCCTGTTGTCCTTCACAAAACACACACACCCAAACACCTTCAGTGGGAGTATCCCACTATTATTGTCTTGCAATACCTCACATGGGGACTTCCATCCGAGGACCTTCGAGGGCATCCTGTTGATGAGTTGAGCTGCTGTCAACACTGCATGCCCCCACAGACTCTGTGGGACATTCATGTCGATCATCATACTTCTTGCGACCTCCAGAAGGTGTCTGTTTTTCCTTTCTGCAACTCCATTTTGTGCTGGTGTGTATGCACAGGTGGTCTGATGCTGTATTCCGTGTGCTGACAAGTATTCTGCAAGCGTCCTGTTGGTATACTCCGTTCCATTGTCAGACCTCAGTACCTTCACAACTGCTTTGTACTGAGTCTGGACATGCTTATGGAAATCCCAAAAACAAGCAGGTACATCATTCTTATTTTTCATCAAATATAACCAGGTAACACGAGAGGCACACTCAATGAAAGAAACAAAGTACTTATAACCATTCATAGTGTTAGTAGCACATGGACCCCAGACATCAGAATGTACTACCTCAAAAGCAAAAGTGCTCCTATGACCCGTGCCAACATATGAGCTCCTAGTAAGTTTTCCTAACTCGCACGCATCACATACTAATTTCTCTTTTTTTGTTTTTGCATAAATCTCTGGATATAACTTACTTAGAGTATCAAAGGAAGAATGTCCCATCCTCCGATGATGGAGCATCAAGGTATCCTCAGTCCTCTGCTGCAGTCCTTCCATGCCAGCCTTCTCTGCCATAGATACCAATGCTGAGTCCAGTCCTTCTCGATCTAGGTACCACAGTCCCTCATGCCAAGTGCCTGTCCCAAGTCTTCGTCCTGTCCCTTTCTCCTGGAAGGTCACCTTAGGAATATCAAAAGAAACAATGCATTTAAGTTGGAGGATTATAGAACTAATGGACAAGAGACTGACTGGAAAGGATGGAGCATGTAAAACATTGGATAATCTTACTGAACCTGTACAATTAACAGTACCCTTACCGACCACTGGCTGGAAAGTGCCATCAGCTGTCTGAATGCTGTCTGTTGATGCTAGGTGAGTGTAGGAAGAAAACTCACTAGCATTCCCAGTCACATGTCGAGATGCTCCCGAGTCGATAATCCAGTCTGATGATTTAAGGGAAGAGATAGACGCAAGGGCAAGTGATTCGTCAGTACCTTCTGATGGATGGGCATATATGGCAGCGTTGCCCCTAACAAAGAATGAGGTGGACGCCTCCTCTGTTCTACTCCTCATGTCTCCCAGTGCCTGGTCCTCCACAGTAATGGTGCCATCAGCTTCTCCGTTCCCTTCTGATATCAGGAGGTTTGCTCGATAACCTCCTCGGCCGCCTCGTCTACCCCCTCGACCACGACCACGTCCTCCATTATATCCTCGTCCGCCGAACGGTCCTCGTCGTCCGCTCCTAGATCCGAACATGTCCCCCCTTTTTCCAGATCTAGGCATCCCTATTAGGCGATGTCTAGTGCTGGTGTGGAGGAGGCGGCAGCACGCATGTCACAGCCGCCGTCGCAGCAGCAGCAGCAGTCGCAGCAGCCGTGAAGATTTTTTTTTTTTTTTTTTTTTTTTTTTTTTTTTTTTTTTTTTTTGAAGGGAGGGGGGTAGACGAGGCGGGAAGGGAGGGGGGCGTGGAAGAGTTCGGTGGAGGAGATCTAGAAAATCCTCCTGTGGGTTTGTGGAAGCTTGGTGACGGCTAGGGTTTGTGGAAACTTGGCTCTGATACCATGTTGAAATTAGTTGATGATTTTATTGATTGTCTCATTGGCATTATATAGCCTTACAGTCATTAATACAATGATCTCAATCATTATGACAATAATCTCATAATGGAATATCCTGTGACATATTCTGGCATCCCAAATATGTCCTCAGGATATTCCCATGTGCTTATACTATACTTAAATATGACACCCAACATACCATATCAACAGAGAGATTACTAAATCTTCTTATAAAGTTCTTAACAGGTTCTTCCATTTCAATTTTGGAAAGAAGTTGGACCATAGTCACTTCTTCGCCATTTCAACAAAGCTGTCTTAGCCTCGTTGCTGGCAAAAGCACAAGTTCCAGTGCTATGAGTACAGTATTTCGTGCTACTAGCAAGAGTATCAGCCCGGCATTTAATTATGTAAATTCTGCAGAATTTACTAGTTCTGCTACCTTCAAGCTTATCATTAGCCTTGTTGTAAGCTTGAAAATTCGCCCCACTACTTTGAACATTGTCGCGGAACAGGCCATCAGCTCCGTAGTCTTGGGCTTGCTTGGCCGCTTCGTAGCGGATTTTAGCTTCAAAGAAAGCTGTCAGTTTAGTTCATCAAGGAATTGTCGTTGCACCATGGACGACAGGTTTAGCTTAACAGGGAGCTTTCAGAATAGTTCTGTGAGGAACTGATGTAGAGTAGTAATAGCTTTACAAGAAACTTTTGAAGTCACAGAAGTGACTAGTGTAGCACCATGGCCGACTTCTTCAGCTTCATAAGAAGCGGTTATGTTAGCTCCGTGGGGAGCTGTAATAGTAATTTTACAACCTCCCTGAAGAAGCTAAATGGAGATCCGTTAATCCTAACTGCAAAGGATACTATCAACGACAGCTTCCAAAAAACCTTTTGGAGTCACAAAGTGACAGAGGCCGAAGTATGATTAATCTTGAACAAGACTTTTATGTGCTTGTGTACTTAGATACGGCTCGAATGGCCTTGTGAGAGTCTACTCGAACTTTTTTTTTTGGGTTGAACTCGATGACCAACGTCTCGACAGTTATCTCAATAATAATGGTAAATGATCGCGACACAACCTTTTCGTCGGTGGGAAAAGTATTTCCCAACTGAGTCCATTTATTTTCCAATAAAAATGATGCGAAGACAAACTTGTGTATTGATTGCTGGAAACTTGTTATAACTCTTCAAAAAGAGATTACAAAAAGAAATGTACAATTTTACATAATTCTGTAGAAGTGCGGCAATGGAAGTCCGATCAGTGCGCGATCACTTTGTTCTGTTGACGATCTGAATCCAAGATTATAACTTCTTCTCGATGATGAGGAGCACTTTCCGGATGCTTCAGAACTCCAAGACATCAAAAGCTTGTTGTCGAGCTATGAACGATATCACTCTTTTATGAGACTTTTGCGGAGAAACGTATAGGCAATGTGGCTTAGGAAATACCAGCGTCACTTGGAACCGATCCCCCGTTGCAGCTGAATAGTTATTACCTAAGGAATAACCTTAAGGGTCTCTCCTTTGCACGCTTGGAGTAGAGTTCCCAGAAAGAAGACGCTATAAGAAGACCATGATTTAGGAGTGTCATGGACTATTTAATGAGGGAACACCTTTGTAACTGCTTAACAAGTCTGGCAGCTTTATATAGAGCTAAGTCACAGGCTCCGCGGGACTAAGCAGCGGTCGCTAGTTATAGAGGTAACTACATGCGTTCTCCTCCTATCCTTATGAAAGTTCATGCCATGATGGCAGGGTAGACAAAAACCTATTAAGAACGTGGGTGTTATGTTATTTCCGAGGCTTAATCAAAGATGATAGAACCAGAAGTCGAAGTCGAGATCAGGAGTTCACACAAGAGTTCCCTTTCTGATATCTCTCGATCCAACAAGAAGATTATATATAGGACCTGATTACAACTTGAAACAAGATAACAAAAGAATCAGAGAAAACTATCTTTTCATTCTTCCTTGCAATCGCAGTTGCAAACGGACAGAACAGAGTTTACAACTCGCAAAATAGAAGAGGAAGAAGAAAAAAAAGGGTGATGAAGATCACCGTTGATCAAAGCAAGATTCGTCCCACACGATCTACTTCCAGGAACCAGCAAGTTCACGTAGAACTTCTGGAAAGCTCGTTGTCACCTCCTTGCTTGGACTTGCACGAACTTCCTAGACTGCAATGGCGACTGCTGCAACTCTCTTCGTCTCCTCTATTTCGAAGTAAGTCCTCAAAGATGCACAAAGACAGTATTTATAAAGAGAGGGTGAAAACCCTAGCCGCCCAACAGTTACGGAAAGATAGGAACAGATTAATTACGAATCCCTAAAAGATATGCACGAGTTAATTTCAAATCCCACAAAAACGGATCTGAATAACAAACCATATCTTTCCATAACCGTTGAAATATATCCGCAGCAGCAGCGCATACGGCAGCACAAGCCGCAGCGCACGCGACAGGGCATGTGTGTCACGCCCCAGTCCCAAAATACCGAGGGACTGGATGCGTGATTATGGCCAGCAGCATGCACCGATGGACAAACCCAATTTAATGGATCCATCGGGCATACTTAAGCTGTATTACATCAGTCAAGGTTTTACTATTCTCATCCACAGATATAAGATAGCAATAACATCAAAAGAAATACTAAACAACAACAGTCAAAGTAAATAAAATCGGAGAACAATTCGATATTAAGTCTGTTTACACAAGTTCTCAAAGACAGGAAATAAAGAGTTTAAATTAACAGGAATTAAAGTCTATTTGCCATAATACTGAGCAGGGCGAAGCAATTGTTCAGGAGAAGTCCTCAGCGATCACCTCGTCCTCAGGTTCAGGTACTGCTCCGAGTAGTGCCCCTGTTCCGTACACCTCAGGGTAGATCTCGTCTGCTATAACTGGAGAACAAAACCAGGTCCTCAGAGGGACGTAACAAGGTACAGAAGAATACGAGCCATAATACAGTGAATGAACATGCAAGTCAACCAAGATGTTAAACTCAAGAGTAGCATCAGAAATTAATAAGTCTAAGACAGTGGCATGCCGATGTTGCTATCAAACAAATCTGGGTAAATAATTAAACTAGCTAAGTGATCATGCAAGTGAGAGTTATTATTCATACTCAGGCTGAGACTACTACAGAATCAGTGACAAGAAACCATAGCAGTGTTTTCTCGAAGGGCCAGTACAGGTGCCAAAGCTCTGTGTCAGAGACTAGGACACTTCCAGATAACAGTATATAATATATATTCAGCCTTGATATGGTAATACTCTCCCCACCCAATGAATCTCACGTCACAGATCTCAATGTTCATGTTACGCAAGATTAAAACTAATGCAGTCAGTCATGTTCTAAGGAAATAAGCTTAAGTCATAAAATCTATATTTTATACAAACCCCCTTGAATAATCAGAAAGATTCTGTATCATGCCTTGTGTCAGGTGTCCTGGGTTTAATTTACTTGATAGGGCAAGTTCAACAGTCATAGAAATTAAAGCAAGAGAATTAAAATGAATCAATAACTGCATTTTATGGCAAGGTACACTTGCCTGGATTTCCTGTTTCAGTTGTAGCTCGAGCTTCAGCTGGATTTCCAGGCAGTACTCCGGTTGCTGAAATAGACATCACCATCAGGTCCAGAACACATCAATCAGCTAGAAACGCCTGTCCTTGAGTCCAATTTGGAGACAAGGACAAAAACGTTATTTTCGGGTCAAGGCGGGGTCCAATTGTGGGCCGCTTTGCACCGAAAAACGCGCCAGGGTCAAAGGTCTCAAAAACAGTCCAACTTAGTGTCAACAGGTCAGGAACGATGATACGAACCCAACGGAACTTCCATAATTGGATTCCGATGAGCCGTTCTCAAAATCGCCCGTCGATTGGAGCCTGTGGGGCCCACGACACACGATTTTGTCAACGTTCTCAGAATCGAACCAAACTTGGCTCACAGGACCAGTGTATTGCCACGAGTTCAATGGCGCAAGTTTCGTCTCGATCTGACTTGTGTACACTAAGTTACAGCGAGAAACAGAAAGTACGGATACAGGGCGGTGTCCGCGGATACGCACTGATCCCGGTGTGCACGCACATCCAAATCAGCTTCTGCGAAATCCCGCACGTCCGTATCAACGACGCGCACGTATCTGTGAAGACCGCACGCGACCAAGTCGTCCCGTTTGGCGGGGCGTACTCGATTCCGAGGTGAAACAGGGTCTGGTTTTTCCTGTTTTTGGATCGCGGTGTGCGATCACCACAGGACGCGATGCCCCGAGCAGTTTGTCCGGGCACCGAGAGGGTCATACAGGCTACGCGATGCAATTTACGGAATTGAAATCCGAGCTACGAGTAAAAAGTTATGAATACCTAAAGTGAGTTGAAAAACCGAGTTCTTCGCGTCCTTGAGTTGTGTCCTGTGTCCTGGACACGGTGTCTGACACAAAACACAGAAGCTAGGGTTTACTGTTTAGGGTTCCCGTGTCCTCTGCTACGTGTCCGTGTCCTCTGTGTCATGGCTCGCCGGGGTGCTGGGACGACTCGCCGGACGGAGGCGGCGAGGTCTCGAGGGTCGGCCGGTTCTGCGGGTGGATTCTGGGCAGCCTGATCTGGCGCTGCGGCGGAGGGAAGAAGAAAGGGGAGAGGGCTGGCTGGAGGGTGGCACTCGGGGAGGCAGGCGCCGCCGGGGAAGAGAACTGCTGCGGGTGGCCGGCGGCTGAGGGGTTCTGCAGTTGGCCGGAGGCGACGGGTTTGGGAGGAAGTCGAGGGGAGAGAGGGGAGGCTTCGACTAGGGGCGGGCTGCTGCGGACTTGGCGAGGTCAGAGAGCAGCGCGGCGGCCGGAGGGAGGCGGAGTACTCGTCGGCGGAGGAGAGGAGAAATGGCTCGGCGAGGGGTTTTATAGAGGGGTTGAAGGAGGCGGAGCGGCGGCGGTTGAACGGGGGAGGCGGCCGGACAGGGGAGCCGGAGCGGCGCTGGGCAGTGAACGGGCGGCGGCGGCGGGCGTTCCGGAGGTGAGACGGCGCGGGGAGGTGAGCAGGCGGTGGGTGCGGCCGGCGGAGCGGAAGCGGCTGGGTCGGGCGGCTGACCGTTTGGGGGAGAAGGATTTTGCGGGTCGGGTCGGGTAGACGGGTCGGGTCAGGCGGATCCGACCCGATCCGAAATCAAATATGCGGGTCGGTTTCGGGCTAGCGGGTCGGGTCTGGATTGAACCCGGATCCGACCCAATAAGAATTAGTTTTAAAATAAACCGGTTTAGTTCAGTTTGGTTTGGTTTGGTTTGGTTTATTTAAATAAAACCCGGTTTATTTTGGTTTAATTAATTTAATTAGTATTTAGGGCTTTAAAAATCCATCCGGGGTCCAATAAATTCTCAGAAAATTACTCTATGTCTGGTTTTCTATTTTACACCATAAAATATTATTTTCATAATATTTTAATATTATTTAATAACAATTAAAAATCCTTTAATTAATTAAAGAACCTGAATTTAATTAGGAAAAAATTCCAGAAAATTCCAGAAAAATGTAAAATTCCAAAAATTAAAATTTTCATGAAAATCAGGGGGATTACAATGTGGCAGCGCATGCGACAGCCCATGCGATAGCCCATGGGGCTTGCCCATGCGAACGCGCATGCGGCCCGCCCATTCGGCCTGCCCATGCGACCACGCTTGCAGTCGTGCATGCAGCTCGCGCATGAGAGCGCATCAAATGCGCACAAGAGCCTACGCCGATGCTGACGTAAGTGTGCAAACAAAGCGCCACTTTGCGCCCTTGAGCCCGAGTCCGAATCCGAGTTGCTAAGCCCATTTGGGACTTAGCTCCTATAGAATAAATTCCAAGAGAATGACAAAAAACATAAATGCTTTCATTAAGGAGTTAATCATTCTTCATCCTAATAAAATACCCCCACATGGCACTCATGTGCCTCACCACACCCCATGTGCACACCTCAACACAAGCAGAGCATTATATTGAGATACCCACTTGGTGGTGTAGCCAATGTGGGACTATCTTTTATAGTCCAAAGGCAAAAATACCAACAATCTCCCACATATCTCAATATATGGGTTGAGCGTTCCTCAGAGTGACTGCCCATCATGCATTAGGATAGATGTTGCTTCGACTTGAATCTTCCTGCATGGGTCAAAATAACAGTATGATAAAAGAATGGACTAAGCCCTGAATTTTGCACCATAGTTGCAATTATTCTCACTCACACAATGACATCAACTGTGCTTCCGGTTGCACATTAAAGGCCATGCGCACGCCTGATTTTGGTGTATGTATTTTGGTTGTCTACAATTTTTTTCTCAAGAGACGGCATGTATCTCTTTTCATACACTATAGGTGAGTTCTTAAAGAGTCTTTGGCATGATGCATTGTGCTTCCTTGCGGTGCTACGCCGCTATGACATGGCCTTCTGCCGAGGTTCACTCCCTAATGTGGTATCATCCACTGTAGCATGAGGTTCAATACTTTGTAGTACCAAACTACCCAACACGAAGCCTTGCGCTTCCTTGCGGTGTTACGCCGCTGTGACATGACTTTCCGCCGAGGATTTATATCTTTTACCTCTGTGGTGTCACACCACTGTAACATGAGGTCATCAACCTCTTTGTAGTGATGCCTACCACTGTTCATTCTTCAGCATTAGGCCACATGTCTATGCGCGGTGCTACGTCGTTGTGACATGACTTAATGCCGAGGATTTACATATTTTATCTCTGTGGTGTCACACCACAGTAGCATGGGATACAAGTCCCTTGTAGTGCTAAAACTACGTGCTTCCTGTAAAGTATATCGGACATTCACTCTGTCCGAGAACTCATTAAGGCGTCAAAGCCATCCTTCCACAGGAAATTATTCTTTATAAAGAACAAGTAGTAGACAACAATGGTTCTGGGTCCATAACCCCACAATGTCTCAAATGACTACCCATTGTTCCTGATATTCTTCCAGTCAATGGTCCTTTTTTGAACCAAAAGCTAGATGCCTAGTAGATTTCTCTTTGAACTAATAGCATAAAATTTTATGGTAGAATTACATAGACACAATATCAGAATGTCTTCAAGCCCATTTTGGTTGCTTTGTCCTCGACTAGCTGGCGCTTGAGACATTTGGTGAACGGGTCCGCCAGGTTCTCCTGACTCCGAACATCAATTACGGCAATGACTCCAGTCTTTATCAGATCATTCACTGTCATGTGCCTCAACAGCACAGTCATCTTCTTACTATTGAAGAGGTCATTTGATGCTTGTCTGGTTGTCGCAGTATATCGATACCACTGAAATCTGCGCACCAACCAATGGAAGATCATGCATGAGCTCCCGAAGCCACTCTGCTTCATACGCTGTAGCAGCCAGTGCATAAAACTCAGATTCCATCGAGGAATGAGAGAGCATAGTCTGCTTCTTCGACTTCCACGATATAGCAGTTCCACCCATGGAAAAGACGTATCCTCTTGTGGATCTTTCGCTCTCTACTTCTGAACACCAGCTTGCATCACTGAAGCCTTCCACTACTGTCGTATACCCGCTGTAGTGCATACTTCTGAGTCCTCCTGAGATATCTCATCACTCTCTTCACAGCCTTACAGTGCTCCACACCTGGGTTGCTCGTGAATCGACTCAGCATCCCCACGGCAAAAGCTATGTCAGGCCTTGTGGTAGTTGTTGCATACATCAAACTCCCAATGACGCTTGAATACTCCAGTTGCCTGATGCTTTCTCTAGGATTTGGCTTCAACTTCTTGTAACACCTGTACGGAGTATCGATCCCTGGAAGATCCTGATATCCATAGCGTGTGAGCATCTTCTCAATATAATGAGACCGTGACAGCGTCACTCCAGTGTCCGTCTAGATGATATTTATCCCGAGGATAATATCAGCTTCTCCCAAGTCCTTCATACTGAACTTAGATGAGAAAAACTTCTTTGTCTCAGTGACTCGTGCTAGATACGTGCCTAGGATCAGCATGTCGTCTACGTAAAGACAAACGATGACCCATCTTCCGTCAGCGAACTTTGTGTAAATACACTTGTCCCGCTGACCTTGTAGCCGTTTGATCTTATGACTTTATCAAACTTTTCGTGCCACATCTTGGGAGCTTGCTTCAGACCGTATAAGAATTTTACCAACTTGCAAACTTTGTCTTCAAGTCCTTTGACGATAAATCCGTCTGGTTGTTGCATGTAAATATCTTCGATCAACTCTCCATTCAGGAATGCTGTTTTGACATCCATCTGATGAATAACTAGCTTGTGAATTGCACTCAGAGCAATCAACATCATGATGGTCGTCATCCGCGCTACAGGAGCATATGTGTCGAAGTAGTCGATCCCCTGCTTCTGAGAAAACCCTTTAGCAACTAACCTTGTCAACAGTTCCATCAGCCTTGATCTTCTTTTTGAAGATTTACTTGCATCCGATTGGTTTAGCTCCTTCCGGTAGATCGACCAACACCCAAGTGTTGTTGGAGGTTATTGAGTCATGCTCGTCATTGATAGCCTCCCTCCAGAAGACAGCGTCTCTGGTCTTCATCGCCTCATCATAGGTAAGCGGATCTGCTTCCACATGATAGGTCACGAAATCTTCTCTGAAGTTCTTCTATCTCCTCACCCGCTTAGTTCTCGGTTCTACGAGTTCTGGTTCGAACGTTGTCTCTGGAATGACAATTTCTTCATGTACTATATCTTCTTTGGAAGCTTCAGTTTCCTGTGCATCAATACTATTCTCCGGAATATCCGCGATAATAATGTTCTTGTGCCTTGCAAACTTATCTTCAAAGAATTCTGCGTCTCGAGATTCAATCATATGATTTGATTCTATATCAAGAAACCTCCGAGCATCACTCTTCTCAGCATAACCCAAGAAGATGGCCTTCGTTGTCCTCGTACCCAGTTTCTGAATCTTTAAGTCCGGGAGCTTCACATATGTCAGACACCCCTACACTCGAATGACATTCAAGTTGGATCTGACTTTGAACCAGAGTTCATGAGGAGTGACATTGGATGTTGTGTACGGTACTCTGTTCAGGATGAACGTAGCCGTCAACGCATCTTCTCCCCAGAAGCAGTTTGGAAGACCCGCAGTTAACAACATTGAGTTATCATTTCTGTCAACGTCATGTTCTTCCTTTCAGCTACTCCATTTGATTGAGGAGAATACGAAGCAGTCGTCTCATTGACAATTCCATGTTCTTTGCAGAACGAAGCGAATTCAATAGACCTATACTCTCCGCCTTGATCACTTATAAGTCTTTTGAGTTGTCCTGTCTGACGTTCAGCTTCAGCCCTGAACTCCTTGAACTTTTCGAATACTTCGTCCTTTGACTTGAGCAGATAGACGAACGCATACTTCGAGTAGTCGTCGATGAATGTAATGAAATACTTCATCTTGGCCTTTGTGGAGAACTGTTTGAAGTCACAGATATCTGAGTACACCAACTCCAGAAGATCTGTGCTTCGGTTAACCCGTTTGAACGACTTTCTGGTGATCTTTGTCTGTGTACAGACCTCACACTTCTCCACCTACTTACCCCCACATTTGGAGATAAGTCCTAGACTAGACATCTTGTTTATTCTTTTACAATGAACATGTCCTAATCTATTGTGCCATGGCCCATAACTCAAGAGAATAACCAGAAGAAGCGACTGCATTTATCATTGTAGCAGGAGTTACAAGTTAAAGTTTGAACATCTCTTCGGTAAAGAAAGCTTTTCCGAAATATGTTCCTTTGTAAGACATCACCATTTGTCCAACAATAATGTCCATCCTCAAGCATGCATTGCAGAGCAGACTTCCTGAGACCAGATTCTTGACTATCATTGGTACATGCTTCACATCCTGAAGCGTCAGCGACTTCCCCGAAGTCAGGTTCAGTATCACCGTTCTGGTCCCGAGTACTTCAGCTTGTGCCTGGTTCGCCACCATAACCTTCTCAGATGTAAGCTTGTAGGTGGTGAATAACTCAATTCTTTGAGCAAACATGGCAGGATGCGCCGGTGTCCACCCACCAGTCAGAGTCGACACCAGTCGTGACAACCTGCACAATCATAGCAACCTTGTTAGGCTTACCTTGCTCTGTCTGTTTGGGCTTGGATCTGCAGTCACTCCGGTAGTGGCCCTTCTTGCCACAATTGAAGCAAGTCACTTCGGACTTGAGCTTTGGCTTCGGTTTGAACAAAGCCGACTTCACCTTCAGATGGTTGAAGTCCTTTTTTTGTTGTGAGAAGCCTTCTGCTTTCCCTTGTAATCACCAGCATGCACCAAGTTGGTCTTTGCCAACTGTATGTGAATCCAGTAAAGAAGATCTTCGAGCTGGATCTCCATCTTCTTACAGTAGATGTCAGTCTTGAACTTGATCCAGCCTGGAGGAAGCTTGGTGACGATAGCCCCCACCATGAACTTATTTTCCTGCTTCATGCCCTCTTCCTCCAGCTTCTGCTGCATCTTCAGAAGTTCCTTGACTTGCGACAGCATTACCTTCTCGTCTTCAAATTGCAAAGTGAAAAACTTTTCAACGAGATGAATTTTAGACATCTTTTCATCAGGTCTGTAATGCTTCTCAAGAGCTTCCCAGACGTCTTTCGTCTTCTCCTTCTTGTTGTAAGACTTTGTCATCGATTCCTCCATTGTATTGAGGATCAATAGCCTGCAGAGGTCGTTGTCTTCTTTCCACTTGTTGTGCGCGTCTTGCGCCACACCAACTTCAAGTTCTCCTCCATCTTCAGGGATGGTAGGTTCTGGATCAACCAACACATAAGCAACTTTGACAAGACGAAGATTCAGAGAGATCTTCCTCTTCCAAATGTTGTAGTGTTCGCCATCAAACTTTTCAAGCTTGTGAAAACTAGTATCGAAAAGGTTTGATCGGTTCTCCATCTTATTCGGATCTTACTTTGAGATTGTTATTCCCGAGGCTTAATCAAAGATGATAGAACCAGAAGTCGAAGTCGAGATCAGGAGTTCACACAAGAGTTCCCTTCCTGATATCTCTCGATCCAACAAGAAGATTATATATAGGACCTGATTACAACTTGAAACAAGATAACAAAAGAATCAGAGAAAACTATCTTTTCGTTCTTCCTTGCAATCGTAGTTGCAAACGGACAGAACAGAGTTTACAACTTGCAAAAGAGAAGAGGAGAAGAAGAATAAACTATGCTTGCTAGGGTGATGAAGATCGTCGTTGCTCAAAGCAAGATTCGTCCCACGCGATCTACTCTCAGGAATCAGCAAGTTCACGTAGAACTTCTGGAACGTTCGTTGTCACCTCCTTGCTTGGACTCGCACGAACTTCCTGAACTGCAATGGCGGCTGCTGCAACTCTCTTCGTCTCCTCTATTTTGAAGTAAGTACACAAAGAGACAAGAAGAGAGTATTTATAGAGAGGATGAAAACCCTAGCAGCACAACAGTTACGGAAAGATAGGAACAGATTAATTACGAATCCCTAAAAGATAGGCACGAATTAATTTCAAATCCCACAAAAAACGGATCTGAATAATAGACCATATCTTTCCATAATCGTTCAAATATATCCGCAGCAGCAGCAACAGCAGCGCAAGTCGCAGCGCATGCGACAGCGCATGCGGCAACCCATGTGGCAGCCCATGTGACAGCGCATGCGGCCTGCCCATGCGACCCGTCCATGTGGCCCGCCCATGCGACCGCGCATGCAGCTCGCGCATGAGAGCACATCAAATGCGCACAAGCACCTGCGTCGATGCTGACGTGCTAAGTGCAAAGTGTGCCAACAAAGCGCCATTTTGGCCCTTGAGCCCGAGCCCGAGCCCGAATCGCTAAGTCCCTTTGGGACTTAGCTCCTATAGAATAAATTCCAAGAGAATAACAAAAAGCATAAATGCTTTCATTAAGGAGTTAATCCTTCTTCATCCTAATAAAATATCCCCACATGGCACCCATGTGCCTCACCACACCCCATGTGCACACCTCAACACAAGCAAAGCATTATATTGAGATACCCACTTGGTGGTGTAGCCAATGTGGGACTATCTTTTATAGTCCAAAGGCAAAAACACCAACATGTTACACCTTGTGCACCCACTAGGGACGTGAGGGTTCTCAACAACCGCTCAGTCGGTTAGGCGCCTAGCGACACAAAAGAAGAAGTGCTTAAGGATGTGTGGAACCAACAACACTCAGCAACATGGAACTGGGAGAAGGACACGTGCAGCAATGCGGAAGCAGTTGTACGCTCAACAGTGCGGACAGAATTAGAAGTATGTCACGCGCAGCGACACGGAAGCAGCTATGTACTCAGCGGCGCAGACGGGAAGCGAAGTTCAGCAAAGCTAGCCTTCAAGACTGTTTCTAACCCTCCTTAGGCTTAGAAGGTTGAAATGACCATTTTATCCTTTACAAGTTTATCAAGTATAAGTTTGTCCGCATACCAACTTTTTTAAGCATTAACAGTCTCGATAGAGACAAACGATCATATCTCTCTCATCAGCGAACTTAGTAACGACACATTTATCAATCTCGTTGACCATGTAGCATTTTGATCTAATGACTTTATCATCTTTTTGTGCCACATATTGGGAGCTTGCTTTAGCTCATTGACAAATTTTACTAGTTTGCACAGCTTATCTTGAAGTCCCTTAGCGACAAATCCTTATGGATGTTGCATGTAAATCTCTTCAGTCGAATCTTCATTCACAAATGATGTCTTCACATCCATCTTGTGAATAAACATTTTGTGAATCGCATCATTAGCATCCTGATGGTTGTCATTCGAGCGACTGGTACATATGTGTTGAAGTAGTTGATCACTTTTCTAAGAAAACATTTTTCCACTAGCCTAGCTTTGAAGTTGTCTACTATTCCATCAGCTCTAATCTTCTTCTTGAAGATCCATTTATGTCTAATGGATTTTGTTCTTTCAAGTAGATTGACTAACACTTGAGTGTTATTATATGTTATGGAGTCAATTTCATCATTGATTGCTTCCTTCCAAAAACTAGCATCTCTTATTTTCATCGTCTCATGAAAGGTAAGTGGATATGCTTCCACGTGACACGTACGAAGTCATCTCCGAAGTCCTTCGACTTCCTCACTCACTTTGTAGGTGGCTTAGCAAGTTTTGCTTCTGCAACGGCATCGTTCAATGAAATCATTCCTCCAAGTTATCAGCTCCTTTGATATTTTCAGCTGGATTAGAAGCATTGTCTTCCTTATCATTTGGTATATTCTCCGGTAATTCTACAAGAATCACATTCTTGTCTCTGGCAAAATTATCCTCGAAGAACTCAGTATCATGAGACTTGATTATCTGACTTCTTTCAAGATCAAGGAATTCTCGATATAGCCTAGGAAGATCGTCATAGTGGTTGTTGTGACCAACTTTTGAATCTTAATATTCGAAAGCTCAACGTATGTCAAACACCCCCACACTCAAATAAAAATAAAATTAGGTCAAACCTTAAACCATAGTTCATGAGGGGTTATTTCTAATTATGCGAACGATACCCTATTGAGTATAAAAGTAGCTTTCAAAGCAACTTTTCCCCATTAGTAGTTAGGAAGTCATCGTTAACAACATAGAGTTCATTATCTTTGCCAGTGTATGGTTCTTCCTTTCAGCAATTCAATTTGATTGTGTGGAGTAACGAGCAGTAGTCTAATTCACAATTTTATATTCTTTACACAACGATGCAAATTTGTGTAAACAATATTCTTCGCCTCTATCAATCATGAGTCGCTCGAGTTGCTGATTTGTTTGTCATTTAGCTTATGTCTTAAAGACTTTGAACTTCTCAAAAGTTTAATGTTTCGACTTGCTAAGGTAAACGAATGCGTACTCGGGGTAGCCATCAATGAACTAGGGGAAATACTTCATTCCTGCTTTGTCGTGAAGTATTTGAAGTCACATATTTCGAAATGTACCAACTCCAGAAGATCTGTGGTTCAGTTCACCCTCTTAAATAATTTTCTTATAATTTTTTTCTGCAAAGACTTCACATTTTTCTACCTCCTTAGTCTCACATTTGGATATAAGGTCTTGGCTAGACATTTTGTCTACTCTTTTATATTGAACATGTCCTAGCATATTGTACCATAACTCAAAAGAATAAACAGAAGGAGATATTTCATTTAAACATTCAGAAGATACGTCAAGCTGAAGTTTAAACATTCCTTTAGTACAAAATGTTTTGCCAAAGTAAGCACCTATATAGGACATCACCATGATCGACGTTGATATCCGTCCTCGGGATAGCATTGCACAGAAGGCTTCCACAGATCGTGCTCTTTACGACAAAGAGACATGCTTCACACTCTGCAGTGTAAGTGACTTCTCTAAAGTCAAATTTAGCACTATTGTTCCGACTCCCTCACTTCAGTTTGAGTCTTGTTCGCCATAGTCACCTTTTCGAAAGAGGGTTCATTTGTTTTAAACAGAACCTTCATGGAATACTACATATGAAAGAAGGTTCAGTGTCCACCCACCAGTCAGTATTAATTGCCAACATCTCTACATGTGCGACATAGCAATCAGGTTAAACTCACCTCCCTTTTGTTCCTTCTTCTTTGGTTTAGACATATGGTCTCTTTTGTAGTGGTCCTTTGGTTGCAATTGTAGCAGACACATCTTTCTTAAATTTTGTCTTGAAGGAATTTGACTTTACCTTCAAGTTTTTGAAGTCCTTCCTTTTGTTGAAAGTAGACTTCTTCTTGTCCTTTTGATCTCTTAATCATGTTTGCCTTAGCAAACTGTTTGGCCAAGCAACCAATCTACTTTGTTCTTGTTCCTGACTTCACCCTCAATGCAGATGAAACACATAAGATCTTTCAGCTTCAGTTCAACCTTCTTGTAGTACATGTCAATAATGAAGCGACCTCAACCTATAGGGAATATAAAGAGTATTACTCCCAACATGAACTTGTCAATTAAAGCTTCATGAGCTCCTTTACCTGGGAGAGCACTTTTTTCGTCTTCAAATTTTATTGTCATGAATTTGTCAACGAGATATATCTCAGACATTTTTTCATCATCATTGTGCTGATTTTCGAGAGACTCTCAGGTGTCTCAAGCATTTTTCTTCTTGATGTACGATTCGGTTAAGTTGTCATCCAAAGAGTTGAGGATAAGCAACTTGCAGAGCTTATTATCTCTCTTTCATTGTTGTTGTGTGATGATCACAATAGCAATCGCTTGAACATTGTCACTATCTGGGATTGTAGGTTTCGATTCTCGCATAACGTACTCCACATTCACGAATTAGAGATTGAGACTAGTTTGCCTCTTCTATGTTGTTGTATTATTCACCGTTGAACTTCTCCAGCTTATGAAAGCTTCTGTTCAGAAGACTTGTACGGACTTCCATCACGTTGACATGATAATAGAATTTGAAATTCTCGTAAACTTCATGAATCACAAGAATGTCGTTTTAAGATTGTTATCTGAAACTCATACAAGTCCGAGAAGACTAAGCATTGATTAGTCCCAAGACAAGAAGTCTTGTTTGCTAAAGATATTAAAAACTCAGCAGTATAAAATAAGAAAACAACAGTCGAACTGCTAAGTAGAATGATCTGCTATAGAAAATTGGAGCAGTAAAGACTACAATAAGTTCGCTAAAATAATTAATAGAATTGTCCTACTAGGACAATTAAAATCATCGTTGCTCAAAACAAAATGCAACTGACAATTCGTTCTCATGAACCAGCAAACTCCGATTGCTCAAACAATCGAATTTCTTGAATGCTTTTCTTATCACCTTCTTTTATGGAGCCACTGATGATCTAGAACCCCGGACAAGCGCTGGAGCGCTGATGCAAAAGCTCGGACGAGCTAGAGAGGGATCTTTTTTTCTCTTCTATCTCCAATAGATTTCTCTTCCAATCTATTGAATTTCTCCCGAAGTAAGTTGTTTGTCATCGGTGTAAGTTTGAAAAACTTTTGTTTAACGACAAACAAAAAGTACAAAAAAATCCTAGACAGAAAATCTAAGTACAATATTTTTTATCTGGCGAATATGACGATGGAGATCAAGTACTGTAGCACTCATTTACTCCGTTGACGATCCGACGAGGGAAAGAGGATGCTCTCTTCTCTTTTCTCTCTTGAGCTTGTGTGCACGTACGTAGCTCGCTAGGGGGGGAGGTATGGTCTCTGAAAAGAGGACCCTGGAAACGTCCAAATTCCTCCTATTTATAGCCATCATGCTGATGGGTTATAGGTATCGCATATACGTCTGTTTGGTGGCCGCATAGGGCTCCTTCAATAGAATATGGTTACAATTGTAGCCGCATACCACGGATATGCTGCCATATGGCATCGGTTCGGATATATTGTTGATAAGATCTCGGGGTCGTTCTCAACTCCGTTGTGTGCGTGACTCGGTCAGCTGGACACGTGGTCCGTACTGATTGTGTAAGGATCCCTTCGGTTGTAATGGAAAGATCTTGCAAGCTGAGAGCCGCATGGTGTCGTGGACGAATAGAGTCGTGGCTGCATACGTGCTCTCCTTTGGCCTGTCTTATGGACACTTCGGCCGCATGGCGTTGTCGCTGCGTGCGATCTCTCGTTTGGCTTTGGTCGAATGGATACTTTGGATGCATGATGACGAAGCCGCATAGGACCGTAACCGCATATGAGGGAACACGTGGCATGGCACATCTGACGAAGTCATTAATGCACTGATGTGACTTTCCGTCTTTTTATGAGCCGCCGCCTCTCTCGAAGCGCTCTGGGTGATGAGTGGTGTGTCAGAACTTCTGACAGACATTGAATGTCGTGTCAGGGGATCTCATGCGGCCCCTTACTTCGTAGATGTTCAGGCCGCATGGATTCTTCTTATGCGGCTTCCAACTCCTTGGTTGTTCGGGCTGCATGGGCTCTATGTGGCTCCTCTATGGCCTGCTTTCATTTTGAAAGGGCATGAGCTCTATGCGGCCTGCATTATTTTTATGCTTCTACAAGATCTCCATCAAAGTTTCTAAACTTTGTAAGTTTTTTTAAGTTCATAATACTTTGAACAGAAGCATGGAGGAGATAACAGCAGGAATTGCAATGACACATCTGTGAAGTGTCCTTCCGCTTGGCGTATACGGATGCTTGAGGGAATAGTGGTGCATGGCACTGCTGACGCATGCAGACACTAGTTACTTAGTGGCGCATGGGAATACTAGTTACATAGTGGCGCATGGCACTGCTGGTACATGGGAACACTAGTTATGAAACGGTCGACGCATGACACTGGATCATTATGGCACATGGGACTTGATCACTGCGGCACATGACCTTTGATTACTGTTGGCGCATGGTAGAGATTTTTCATGCTTCTACAAGACCCCTTCAAAGTTTCTGAACTTTAAACTTTGTAAGTTTTTTTAAGTTCAAAATATTTTGAACAGAAGCATGGAGGAGATAACAGCAGGAACTGCAATGGCGCATCTGTGAAGTATCCTTCCGATTGGCACATCTGTTCACTTGGCACATCGGGTTGTGTTGGCGCATCAGATGTGGCCACTTAACTTGGCGCAGCTGACTATTCAACGCAAAGGACTTGGTCTCTTTGTTCGTGCTCTGAGCTATCGGAATGAGCGAGTTTTATCAAGGGACTTTCTCGGATTGCTCGAGTCCCGATGGAGCATGGAAGGATATCATAATTGTCGTTGTTCGTGACGAACAAGCACATTACCCAGAGGATTGTCCGTGATCTTCCAACCTAGCTAACTGGAGTTTCTCTCCGTATGCGGCCAGGATGTGTGAAAGTGGCGGGGCTAGTCATCCCACCCAGGCTTCCTGTTTAGAGCTCTTCTTGTTTTTGTGGATATCTTGGCTGAGTATTTATACCAGAGGTAATATTGACTTAGTACAACATCATAACGGGGATAACGCTAAGCCCTATCAGAGGTAGTATGAACGTGATAGGTAAAAGTAGTTCCATTAAGGATATTCGGTGGAGACATTATCTGTGATGGTAGGGATACTGTGATGTATAATCGATAGTCAAGCAGATTTGCTATGTACGATCATGGTGGGATATTTTTGTGGAAGGAAAAGAAAACGAGCCAGAGGTAATGTGGACATAGTTGTTTTCTTTTGATGGAGAACATGGGCAGCTCATAGTTCAGAGGTAATATGGACGTGAAATGTTTACTTTTGTTGAGGACATCCCACTGGGGGATCTTTGGTAGACATATTACTTCTTGCGCACTGGAGTACAAATAATAAGTTTGAAACGAAACCCTATCAGAGGTGATATGGACATGATAGGTTTTGTGGCCTCATTATTTCTTGCGCACCTGACTGCAAGTAATAAGTTCGAAACGGAACCCTATCAGAGGTGATATGAACGTGATAGGTTTTGTGGCCTTAACACCGCTGGCGTACCTAGAGTTAAGTACGGGTGAAAATTTTAGATGACCGATATCAGAGGTATTATAGACGTGACAATCGATAGTCATATAGAGAGATTTGCTCAGAGGTAATATGGACATGGCAAACCCAGCTGGGGAGAACTGTTAGGACAGTAGTTCAGAGGTGATATGGACGTGAACTAATGCCTAAGAAAACTGATTATGAGTGGTCTACCCGAAAGTGTTGTTAGACCTGAAGGTGGCTCCGCTGGTGAGCTTTTGAGGATCCACTGTCTGTTGCGTATTCAGGATTCCTGAATACAGACAATGACTTTTATCAAGATTTTGTGGAAAGATGATGCGTGTTGTGCATAGGCACCTGCTGGGGAAAACATATATCTTGATTGTCCTGCTGACAATAAGAGGAGTACAAGCCTAGCTTAGACATAGTACTTTTTGAGGAATTTGTCGTTGATAGGCATTATGAGGAAGTCGCCATTGGATTTTGCGAGCCGGTAAGCGCCGTTGGAGAACACGGACTCCACGATGAATGGACCCTCCTATTTAGGTTAGAATTTACCGATCGTCTTGTGGGTCATAACCATCGGCCTTCTTACTGTCAAGACGATGTCACCCACTTGGTAAGTTCTCTCCTTGACCGGTTTGTTGAAGGCTCCTGAGAGGTGCGCTTGGTACAGCTCATTGCGCTGTTGAGCTAAGAGACGTTTCTCGTCGAGTGCTTCTAACTCTTGTAGCCGTCGGCGGTGATTGTCGTCAATCGGTTGGAAAGAGGCACTCGGAGCGACGGAATTTGGATCTCGAGTGGGAGGACCGATTCGCTTCCGTAAACCAAGGAGAATGGCGTATTGTCAGTAGGTGTCCGGACCATTGTGCGATAGGCCCAGAGACATTCATCCAGCTTCTCATTCCAGTCGCGCTTATTGGATGACACGAACTTCTTGAGTAGCTTTATAATGGTTTTGTTGAATGCTTCCACCAGACCATTTGTTGTTGGGTTGTAGGCAGTCGAGGCCACGTTCTGGATTTGATTTTTGTCACAAAACCAATAGAAATCATGACTTGCAAACTGTGGACCATTGTCGTGGATGATCCTCCGTGGCAGGCCGAAGCGGTATATGACGTGATGCTTGACAAAGCTGATCACGTTTGAGGTCTTTACTTCAGAGAGTGGAACAGCTTCCGCCCACTTGGAGAAGTAGTCGGTGATAGCCAAGATGAATCGATGTCCCTTAGAAGAAGGTGGACTAATTGGCCCGATAATGTCCATTTTCCATGCTTCAAACGGCCAAGATGCTACCGATGGGTGTAGAAATTCTAAGGGCTAGTGGATAAAATCTGTGTGGATTTGGCACGCTTGGCACTTTCTCTCATAGTTAACAGCATCCGCTACCATTGTCGGCCAATAGTAATCCATTCTCCGGATACGATCCTGTAGCTTGGGTCTGGGCTGATGGGCACCGCAAACCCCGTCGTGAGCCTCGCAGAGAGCCTGCTTCGCTTTTGCATTTGATAGACATCGCAGTAGAAGACCTTCGTAGGAACGACGATACAGCATTTTTGTAGCCATATCGTGGTAGAACAGTAGGAAACGTCTCCTGATAGAAGTGGCCTCCTTTGGGTCATCTGGAAGGATCCCGTAGACAGCATAGTCCATAAATGGGAGTCTCAAATCCTGGGTGTTGGTGTCTGTCTCTATTGAGAAGCTCAGGTACAGACATAGGTTGTTCTTCGGGCAGACTAGTTCTTGGCCGACCACAGTGATCAGTTCATGAGTATTGACTGGAACAGCTAAAGAGGCTGCGAGACCGGTCAGGATGTCGGCCTCGATGTTTTGCAGTCGAGGGACGTGCTCTATGAAGAACCTCTTGAAAGTGGAGATTATGCCGAGTGCGGCTTGGTGGTAGGGAATCAATTTTGGATGGTCTCAACGAGAATGTTTCGCTGGACCTGAGAACTGCTCCATTGGGAAAAAAATATTGTAGATCCATTATCCGCTGCGTATTCAGGATCTCCTGAACACAGATAATAGATTTTGCAAGAAATAATGGAGGGACACATCCTCTTATGCATTTGCACTTGCTGGGGACAACAAAATGTAAACACTGTATATTTTGAATTAATCTGCTGGGAAGTTCTAGCTTAGACGTAGTACTTGTTGAGGAACTTGCCCTTGATCGGCATCATTGGCAAGTCTCGGTTAAGCTTTGCGAGCATGTACGCATTGTTGAATCGAGGAGACGCTATCCTTGATAAAGCATCAGATTAAGGAAATACTGTCCTTGGTGGGTTCGAGAATACACTGTCCTTGATTAAGAGTTCAGATCTGCTCTTATTTGTTGACAGAGTCTGGAGCTCGAGCTTTACAGACTACAGTCTTGCTGGAGCGACGATGTGTGCTAGCACATTTGTATCCCAGCCCACTGCGAGTGATGTTGTAATAGCTGTCGGATTGTAAAAGAATACGTCGTCATTTATCAAATTTCAGACCTTCAGCTTTCTGGAGATCATAGTCCATCTTCTGTATAAGACAGGGTGACTGTTGGCTGTAATAATGAAACTGTGACCGCTCATCATTTATTGCACCGGATACTACTGATGCTTTGGCTTGTGACAAACGGGGAGTTAGGTGTAAAGGAACATTGTCGCGTACACATGAAGGAGTTGGCTGAATTGTGCGGGTAGGATTACTGCCACGTACGCACGATTGCTTATTACGCCGAGGACCACCGCATGTTGCGCGTATATGCGTAATACACAGAGGGACACTGCCTGCTGCTGGGGATTTATTTCGTCGATAAGCATTGTCTCGCCGTTATTGATGAGTCATACGAGACTTGGCCTTTGTGTAAAAGGAGACTTGTTGAGCTGCGGTGGGCATCTGAAGTCTACAATTTGCGTTTTCTGAGGAGAAGATCAAGCGGCACGGCCTGCATTTCTTTTCTTTTGACCGAGTCGTTGAAGGTGCTACTTGATGTGTCAGGTCTTGAGCAATGTCAGGGTGAACCCACATGACCTCGCCCCATGGTGTGCTGAGAGGTACCAGTCCAGTTGTTTGGCCGCGACCTGATGGGAGATTGACAACCTCCATTGTTGCCCTCGGGATCGGGACAACACCGTCCCGGGCTCCGTCATCGGGAAGTCACCAAACTGGAGGGACACTATGTTCGCAATGACCGTCTTGTCCCGAAGTCGAGGGTGAGCGCCTTGGCATCGATCAGCTGCTGGATACGCCTCTTCAATACAGAGCAGTCTTTGGTTGGATGATGGACGTACCGATGGTAGTGGCAGTACTTGGGGTCATCGACCTTGTTTGCCTCCTCAGGATATTTGATGTTTGGCAGCCGGAGTTTGTTGCCCTTCATTAGTACGTTGAAGATTTCAATGACGTCGTCGTCATCGAAGGAGAAAGTCTATTTTGGCTTTGGGGCTTCTGATTCCTGAGTCGTACATTCCTCAGGAAAGACCGTTAGTTTTGCATCGTCTTCGAACTCGAAGGGAATGCTACCCCCATCTTTTGATGTTGCTCTGACTTGTCGAGGGCGACTATCCCCAGACTTGTCATTGTCTGTTTCCTGAGAATCACTGTCCTCACGGAATGACGGGTTGGTGTGGATCACCGAAAGATTGCTACTCCCGGCTTGCAGAGTTATTGCAAGTCCTGAGGGTGGCGGGACTATGTTTTCCTTTGTCTCCAGTATCGCCTGGGCCAAAGTCTGCATTGTGGCACTCATTGTGTGCATCATTGCCTCCAGAGCATCGAGACGTTTGCAATTGTTGGTGCCCTCGTTGTCCTCCCCTGCCATGTAGGGAGGTGGATAAGGTGGTAGACCATTTGCTTTTTGCTTCTGCTTCTTGAGTCGCACTGTCCTCAGGAAAGGTAGATATCGTTGCATCTTCCTCAGACTCGGGGGGAGCACTACCCCTAGCGTCAGAAGGTACTTCATTTTGATGTGGGTGACTACCCTTAGTTTGCAAAGTCATCTTGGGTCTTGGGGAAATATCACCCCAGCTGATGACAATTTTGTCCTTAAGCTGGTGCCCAGGAATACTCCTTTTGTATGCACCGCTACTTGCCTCTGATTCCTCAACACGCTGGCTGAGAGTGGGGGGTTGGAGGTGATAGACTTCCGACCTCCCTTCGTAAAAGGAGACATTCAAGTGGAACAACATGAGGCGAAGGGCAACTCATCCTCCTCTGGTATTTGCACATGTTTTCGGAATACTGCCGGACGGGTGCTCTTAGTCGCAGTCGTTGGAATGCCGACCGCCTGTCTGCAGGTGTTGATATCTCGGCACAACAGTGGATGACAACGTTGGCACAGTGATGTCCTAGAGAGGACACCTCCCATACCGAAGTTATTTATCTCGTTTTGCGCTTGTGATTGATCATGTTGTGCAAGTCGACCGAGGGGTGCTTCGCCTTTACACCCTCGTTATGAGCACGGGTAGATCGAGCACTTGGGTTTGTGGGCGTTGACTTTGCTCCCTGGCCTGGGGTTCGTACAAGAACTTTTCTCGGGTCGTTAGTGGAAGACTTTCGAGAACGACCCTGCCCGTTTGCCGCTGCGGGCTAGACACATGGATCGGTTTTGTACAGCTTTCCGTCAGGGACACGCATAACAGTTAACGGTACCTGCTGACGGTCTGCCGGGTGAGCAGTCGCTTGAGCTTGGCGAGCTCGCACTGCCCTAGACTTCCTCGTTCTAGCACGCATCGGTGCACAGTATGAAGAGTCCAAGATTGAATTTTCCCCTTTCTCAGCATGGCATATGGAGTCAGCGATGCGTGAGATTCGGTCGAAGACCGAGCTTCTGTTGTTGTCCTGGCCGCACGCGGCCATCTGCCTGCGGCTGTCGACTGGTAGCGTATAGTCCTTCTTATGCGGCCTTTGATGTGGCCGCGTAGAACGTGCATCAGCACTCGAACTTCTAGCATCGTAGTGTTTTTCTGCCGGAGTTTGGGTGTTGAGCACCTTTCTTCTCAGCCAAAGTTGCCGCATAACCAGGGGCAGCCTAGGTAGATGCGTGATATGCGTCTTCAGCAACAGGGAGAGAGATGGGGAGTGCATGCTCCCCAATTGGATAAGGCACAGCGGCCTTTGCAACCCATGTCCTGCGGGTCTTCTTAGGATTTGTCAGCCTCGATGAAGTGCCGCCCTCATAGAGCATTTCCTCAAAGGCTTTATGGTCAAAGCGTACAACCAGCATCTTCTAGGTCGAACCCAGCTTCGACGCGTCGGACTACGTCACGACCTTCTCATCATAGGAGAAGGTTATCTCCAGCAGAGTCGCAATCTTGTTTGCCATCGGTGTAAGTTTGAAAAACTTTTGTTTAACAACAAACAAAAAGTACAAGAAAATCCTAAACAGAAAATCTAAGTACAATATTTTTGATCTAGAGAATGTGACGATGGAGATTGAGTACTGCAGCGACTCCTTTACTCCGTTGACGGTCCGACGAGGGAATGAGGATGCTCTCTTCTCTTTTCTCTCTCTTGAGCTTGTGTGCATGTACGTAGCTCGCCGGGGGGGGGGGTATGGTCTCTGAAAGAGGACCCTGGGAACGTTGAAATTTCTCCTATTTAAAGCCATCATGCTGATGGGTTATAGGCGCCGCATATGCCTCTGTCTGGTAGTCGCATATGACTCCTTCAACAGAATAATGTTGCAACTGTAGCCGCATACCACGGGCATGCTGTCATGTGGCCTCGATTAGGATATGTTGTTGATAAGATCTCGGGGTCGTTCTCAACTCCGTTGTGTGCGTGACTCGGTCAGCTGGACACGTGGTCTACACTGATTGTGTAAGGATCCCTTCGGTTGTAACGGAAAGATCTTGCAAGCTGAGAGCTGCATGGTGTCGTGGACGCATAGAGTTGTGGACGCATACTTGCTCTCCTTTGGCCTTGGTCTTATGGATACTTCAGCCGCATGGCGCTGTGGCCGCATGCGATCTCTCGTCTGGCCTTGGTCGAATGAACACTTTGGCCGCATGATGACGAGGCCGCATAGGGCCGTAGCCGCATATGAGGGAACACGTGGCATGGCACATCTGACGAAGTTATTAATGCACTGATGTGACTTTCCATCTTTTTATGAGTCGTCGCCTTTCTCACGATTCTCGAAGCGCTCTGGGTGATGAGTGGTGTGTCAGAACTTCTGACAGGCATTAAATGTCGTGTCAGAGGATCTCTTGCGGCCCTTACTTCGTGGTTGTTCAGGCCGCATGGATTCTTTTTATGCGGCTTCCAACTCCTTGGTTGTTCGGGCTGCATGGGCTCTATGTGGCTCCTCTGCGGCCTGCTTTCATTTTGAAGGGGCATGAGCTCTATGCGGCCTGCATGATTTTCATGCTTCTACAAGATTTCCTTCAAAGTTTCTAAAGTTTGTAAGTTTTTTTAAGTTCAGAATTCTTTGAACAGAAGCATGGAGGAGATAACAGCAGGAACTGCAACGGCGCATCTGTGAAGTGTCCTTCCGCTTGGCGCATGAGGATGCTTGAGGGAGTAGTGGCGCATGGCACTGCTGGCGCATACGGACACTAGTTACTTAGTGGCGCATGAGAACACTAGTTACTTAGTGGCACATGGCACTGCTGGCACATGGAAACACTAGTTATGAAACGGTCGGCGCATGACACTGGATCATTATGGCGCAGGGGACTTGATCACTGCGGTGCATGGCCTTTGATTACTGTTGGCACATGATAGAGATTTTTCATGCTTCTACATAAGTGTAGGTGCTCTCCTTATATAGGAGAGTAGCACACTGGTCAATTACAAAACTGAACATTCCACTAACAACGTGTAGCTAAAATTTAGGCTAAAATTTAGGAGTGACTCGTGTCAGTTATGAACTAAACGAACAACAACTAGGCTTGCTAAGCAGTGACACTATCACAAGGGAGCTACTGGGTGGAGCTACTACAGTGGTGCTACGCAGCAGAGCTACCGTACGCGACGCGAATGCACGAAGTGCAAAGTACGACATCAAAGCACCACTTGCGCCCTTTGTCCGTATCCGAGTCCGAGGAGCCAAGCTCCGAAGGAATTTCTCCATGAAATGATGATAAAAACAATTGTTGATTGTAGAATTTTAAACCTAGCAGGCTAGCCCCCAAATACGTACCACTTGAGGTAACATACGATATGTTTACAAGTCAAAAAATGAATAAACATATATTGAAATACACACACATGGGATTTATTCCAAAATGGAATCGTGGGACCGGATAATTATTGGACTAACCCCAACAAATATCATGCAACATTTGTTGTGTGCAGCACTTATTGCGGCAAGTAGTATGCTGCAAATTGGTGTTTGGTTGTAAATTATGTTGCAGGGTGCACAAATCAAGTGTTCGAATTCACTGGAATGATGCAATTAGATGTCTGACTGCAAGTTATGTTGATATAGATATAGATAGATAGTTGTTTGGTTGGGACTTCCCGACATAGAACGAAAAAGAGGAGAGGAATTGTGTATATGTTAATGTAAGTGGTGTTGGGGCCATTTTGCCCCAACAAAAAAGTAGAGCACTTGGAGGTCTTGCAACTTTGATGCACTAGTTGGCACTACCTGCAACAAACCAAATGTGGGAAATGTTGCAACTGTTGCAAAGACACTACCAAGCGACCAAACATTAGTGTTATGTCCGTATGGCACAGTGTCACATATTGGACATGACAAAGACAATCCACAATAGATTAGCCATGCCAAAACAATGCACGGAGCCTCATATCACTATGTTGTTCATGTCATGTTGTATTTGTGTCCGTGCAACATAGTGAATATCTGAAGGTGAAAAAAAAACTTACAGGGGTTCCCCCAGCCAGCTGAATACAGGTTTCATATGTTTCATAAGCAGGATCAAACAACAGCACTTCATCACCTTGATCAATTACTGGTAGGCAATAAAATCCATAATATTCAATCAAAGATTACAAAAATTAATATAACAAGCTAGAGGGGCCGAGGAAAGAAAGACACATACATACTTGCAAATACTGCTGCAGCAAATGCCTCAGATTGGCCACAGCATATCGTTATATCCGTAAGAGGATCTACATCAAGACCATGACTCTGTTTCATCCTTGCAGCCAGCAACTCACAAATCCCTTGAACATGCCTTGAAGCAAGAAACTGTGAGTTTCTATGATAAATTAAGCAAATTATTCCTTGATTTTTACCATGTTAGCAATTGTTGTGACGGTGGACCACAAAACAAAGATCAACCCAAGTTGAGGCACAATATAGGATCCAATCCGTATGAGTATGACTTAAAATGGAACCCCTTATCAACTCAATGACAAAAGCTCACCAATGTCTCTACAGGTACCAAACTTTGCTCCAAGCCTACTCCCATCAACGTTATTGTATGCCAGAGGCACTCCAACATTTTTCTATATTTCCTATATAGCTGTTGTTTTTATGATACCAAGTTCCGATACCATGTTGATTTTTACAATACCAGACTCAATGGAACGAGAAATTATTGTATGGGCCGGGTGCAGTGCACCCTTCCTCTCCCCACCATTGGATTGCATAGGGATGTGTGCATGCACACATCCCCATGGTAATCTAACGGTTGGCATGGTAGGGTGCACTGCGCCCGGCACACCCAATAATTTCTCCAATGGAACCATGGTTCATGGGCCACGCCTACCATAACTTAGAAACTCAATCAGACCATGTTTCATGTTGATTTGTATCATGAAAATCAACACTACTATCAGCTTGTATCTGGGACTGTTTGGCTCAGTGTAGGCATTGAAAGTGAAAAATGCAAATTCAATACGGTAGACAATGAACTTTCTAGTGCGTGCTAATACAAAAAAATAAGTGTTTGGCATGGAACTACCAACTCTTTTATCCAAAACCCAACCAAAGCCATCGAAAGTAAACATCTATTTTGAAATTTGGATGTGAACGTTTTACGAAACTGAAAGTCCACTTTTAGTTGGATTTTCACTTCCAATAAGGGATTGTTTGGTTGCATAAAAGTGTAGAAAAGTGTGGAAATAAAAAAAAACGGAGTTTGCATACGCATAAATTTTGATTTTCCAAAAATTGTTTGATTAGTGGAATTAAAAAATATAAAAGTGGAAAAAAAAAAAAATTGTTGTTTGGATGGTTGTTGAAAGTGGGAATAAAAAGAGTTTGGTTGTTTGGATGGTTGTTGAAAGTGGAAAAAAATAATTTTATAGTTTGCAACCAAACAACCACTCTCACTATTTCCCAAAAAAACAAAAAATAAATTGAAACTTCACTCCCCCCCCCCCCCTCTTCCCACTTTTGGCCACTTTCAAGCAAAAATAGTCGGTGATGAAAGTGGAGGAATAAGAGGGAAGACAAGAACAGCAAAGAGGTCAAATCACCACTTTTGACCACTTTCAACGAGAGCAACCAAACAAGAGAACTCGGCAGAGATCAGTCGAGTTTCCAATATATGCTCACTTTCAACCCAGTTCACTCCAACCAAACAACCCCCAAGGAGATGTGTGGTAATCCAAAGGTGGGTTGGAAGTGGGAGCTTTTTTTTAGAGCTGAACTCCACCGAGTTCAGCTATTTGGTTAGGACAGTAAGAAAAGTGGTTTATTTTATTAGACATGCAACAGACTTCCTGTTCCCAACACTTTCTTCACTTTTGACATCCATTTTTTCTTTAGAAAACTCCTCTGTGAAGTCCTCCGGAATAGAACGGAAGTGTCTATGAAACTTAGCCAAAAGTGGTTTTTCATATTTGAAAAATTTTGTATGAGACGTATGATTTTATAATTTTTGTCAATGTAACTTATCTTCAATTTATTTGTCAATGTAATTTGTCTTCAATATAATTTTGTAAAAATATTAAATTATTTGTCAATATAATTTATCTTCAATATAATTTGTTGTTCATTTATGAGAATATAAGTTATTATTTGAGAAAATGTATATTGTCATCTATTTGTGTTAAAAAAATACATATTTTAGAATGGGGTAAGCTTACCCATATTTACAGAGGTTACCATATCTCCAACCAGCTTCTACATTTATTGTAACAACCAAACAAAGAAACCAATAAAAATTTCATTTCAACAAACATCAAAACAATCGAATTCCATTTTGTTTCCACTTCCATCGTCAAAACAACAATTTAAAAGTCAAAACTTATGCGTACCCAAGCCTCATTCAAAAATGCTTAATGGTCCCGGGAGGGCGGCTCTCGCTGACATGGCCAGCCCCCACCCCACTCTGGCTAACGTGGGCCACCCTCCCGAAAAATCCCTACTCCAATCCACGGATGCCACGTCGGCGGAGGTTGGCTCCGGGAGCCACTAAGCTGAGTTGAACCTCATTTTTTTCACTTTCACACTTTTCTTACATTTTTGGACACACAAATACACCCAAATAGGTTTTAATATTGAGACATTTATGGCACATACATACCTAGTCATTTATGGCACAAATATACTTGGTCATTCAAAGCCCACTCCATGAATGAAACCGAGAGAGAGAGAACCGAACTCGAGTGCCTACGTGTGGTTTGTGGTTACGATATAAATTTTTGACTGGGTGATAGAATATCAGTGGATCAAGTCACGAGAACGTATTATTAGTGGAAGTTCGGACGCAGTGGACCCAAAAAGACATATATGTCCACAAAGTCCCAAACGTTACGTCGGACCCGACCATTATGCCGGAAATTCAGAGAGAGAGAGAGAGTATGAACCTGTACTGGTGAGGTCGGAGTTGATGGCGGAGATGGCGGCTTGTTGATGTGAGGTGGGGCAGGGAAGTCAGGGAAGCCCTCTGCGAGGTTGATGGCGCCGCGGCTCTGGGCCAGAAAGGACAGTTCTTGGATTGGGGATGGACTCAGACTTCGTCCAACCTTCGAAACCTTCCTCTCCATTCCTTCTTCTTTTCTCCTCTTCCTCTCTTCTTAGTTCCTTGTAGCAGTCCTCCTTTCTTCTTCGTGTGCGTGATGTATAGATAATAGTAAGTAACAACAAAACTCTCTCTTTACAGCAGGCTGGCTGTTGTTTGTCCGGACCAGAATAATTGTCAGTTGTTTTGTCCTTCTAAACAAAATTATTTATCAATTTTTATGTTTATGTCTCCATAATATCAAGAAGAGAATTTTACTCTCGTCCTGGCAGTTGACTTAGACTAGCCGTTAAAATCTCGTTTGGATTTTCATATTAGTCGAAAATTATATTTATTTTTAAGTTCTCGTATAATATTCAAAATTTGTATTTAGCTCTCTATTTTAGACGGTTAAAAAGATATTCAAATCTTGCTCTGAACAATATAAAAACCTAAAAGCAAATTTTAAATATTATACGATATCCTAAAACTAAATAATCCACAAAAAGACAAATGATAATTAAAAAGAGGCCCACTTGTCATACAGTGGTTGTATCAAAATTTTGATATGTATCAAAGTTTTTTCCTTCCAGTTTCGACAGAAATAATTACTACATGATCGCACTTGGACCTGGTGTTCAACCTCCTCCAACAAATACAGGCTTCTGTCATGTAATGTTCATCAATCACAAATCACCGGTGGTGATTTATCAAAGGCATTTCTCCGACAACAACAGAAAGGTATTTATGATCTTTCAGGTCTGTTTGGCTCATAGAATTAGTAATTCAAAGGATTTCAATAGTTGTATTAGATTTTTGTGTTTGGTTAAATTTTTTGGAATAATAACTCAAACTGCCAGTTCTTATTCATTCAAAAGTTGTAAAAATTTACTGGGTGGTAAAATTTTAATATTTATAATGAGCATTTTTTTGGGTACAATTTTGGTCTCTATGTTCATAATTTAGATTCCCTACTCAGCTGGAGAGAGAATTCTTACCCTTGTAGTTTTAATGACCTTTGGATGTAAACATTTTGGGACACAGTTTTGATCTTCTGGCTCGGTTTGGCATTGCTTATTTTGTCTACTCCGGATTATATTTTTTAAAGAGAAAAAAAACAGGAGAATAAACCGTTTGGTAAGAATTGTTTTGTTCATTCGTAAAATCGTTTCTTAAAGCAAGCAGAGACTATTTTGAAGAAGAAGAAAAGGGGATGGGGGGGGGGGGGGGGGGGGGGGCGTGCTGACTTCTGATTTTTTTTTTTTTTTTTTTACCTGGCAAACGTGGTCATTTCTTACGGCTGGCATTTGTGCAATAAAGTTCTCTCCTCTGAAAAATTATTCAGTGAACATTGAGTCTTGATTCTCCTCCACTTAATAAATGAGTACATACAGTGGCAGCCTTGATTCTCCTCCCTGTCCTTAAATCCCTAGACCATCAAGTGAAGGGGAATCAAATTCCTAGACTATCAAGTGAAGGAGAATCAAAACTCATGATAAGTCCGGCTCATTGAATAATTTCTCCTCCAATTCTGCAGACGAATTGTTGTTTAGTGATACTACACAATCTACGCTCGAGTACCTCTAGTATTGCGAGACGAGGAAATTACTAAGAGTCTTGAGAACAATACAAAAACACTTCAGATAGGTTCTTAGTAGCTGCTGTTGGCAACCTTTTCTTTTCTTTTTCACATAGCTTTGAAAATAGTTGGAAGCTCTCCTCAAGTATAAAAAGCTGGAGGAAAATTTGAACCGTCTTCTATAGTCAAAGGTTGCAACTATGCTCCAGCAATTCAAATATAGAAATTCATGAAAGGCACATAACATTTGGTAACCCCCACCCACCCCCACCCCCTTCAATTCTTCGCAAGTATGAAAACTAAAGAACAAAATGATTTAACATTCCGAAATAGACTCATGCATAATGCTAACTAGTTAACATTTCCAACGAAGAAATTGATACGTACACAACATAAACAAGCATAAGGAGCAATAGGTCATCAAACTATAAAAATAAAATAAAAACACCATGCATATCCCTATTGTATGTATGTATGTATGAATTTTCTCACTACATTCTTCATGTATTATTCTACAGTGAGTTGTTACAATTACTGGAATTTTTCCCATTACAGTTACACTGACCATCTGGTTCCGGCAGATCTGAGTTACGGGGGATGATAAGAGTAGGAAGCAAAGTCAAAGAACATGAAAGCCTCCATGATCCGATGTTTATTTTGTACCAGTACCACAAGCTGATAATAAGAGTACACTTGAAGCTATATCATGTAGCCTGGTATGCTCTTATGGCATGTTTGACTAAACCCAGCGAAAGCCAACAAATCAGCCACTCAAATCCATCAACTACTACAGGAACCCTACTCTAGATTAAGCCCTGATCCCCGATAGAAGAGGCGCCTTGGCCTGCACCCGGTTGGCCTTCACTTTGTGCCATTAAATTACGCCAGGCCCAGTGCGAGGACAAAGAGAAACTTTAAACTCCAAAGTGCAGTCTAAATTATACCTGAAGCTAATTTTTATCAGCTCTACTAAAAGCTAAACCCCGGATTACACCCCTATTGAAATTTTTCACAGATATAATGATAATCACTTGCTTTTGAATCCACTGAAACCACACCCTTCCCTAGTCCATCTTTTGTCTTGTTTTCTTTGAAAAACAGGCCACCTTCTGTGGATTGTTTATCTACAGCATATATAACCCCGAAAATGTTCGCACATACAACTGGGGAAGAAAACTCAGAATCGAAAATGAGTCACTAGAAATACACGGCTTTCGCAATTCAGATTACCTCCAAGGTGCATTATAACGGGAGAGGAAGAAACTGAAATCAGGTTGCTCCACCTGCAGAAGACGAAGCCAATTCTCAGCAGCTTGCAGCAGTGAGCTAGCAAGCTGCTGCTCGTGCTGACTACTGGAGGTCCAAATCGAACCCTTGAGCTTGTAGGATGCCAGTCCAAAGACCGGAAGTGATAGCTTTCCTGGCATCTGGGATGTACCATTAACACTCCTAGAGCTACAGGAACCACCATTGCCAATAGAGTGCCTAGTGCTGATGTCTGCCAAAATACAACATGGGGACAAAAACCAAAAGATTCAAACTGCATGATCTATCGGGTAATGAACTGTGGCTAGAACATGTACATATAACAAGCTTACTGTTGGAGGTGGTAGACAGTGAGTGGAAGGTCAAGAAACAAGCATCCAAATCTCGCAAGGTATGTCCTGTTGGTATCCTATATATAGGGTACCTGCATCAGATCCATACATGGATATTAGCCAAGTCTGCAATCAGGAGTAAGAAACACAATACTTTTGGTAATCACAGTTATGAAGTTACCAAGCAACAGAGATCCAGCTTGAGGGGAGTAGATCACAGCTCCTATATGTTTTTAGTCCAGGGAATTTGGTAGCAAGTGCCGCCATCTGCAGACGAGTCACCAAAAGGAAGTGTCACACCAAACACATCAATAGCTGGAAAGCTCAAGACAAGTCATACCTTATCTGACAATGGTTCTCGCGCATACGGTGAATCACGCTCTAGATGTTCAAATATCGGTCTTTTGGGTGGTTTACAAGCCTCTCTATCAACCCCCAAATTCCCTTCTTGACCTACTTGGCTGTTACTACTGCTAGTCTCAGTGCTCGTGTCCCGGTATGTATCCCCATCACTTTCCTCACCAGGTCGTCTACAAATAAAAGATTGACATAATAACAGAAACATGAGGAAAAAAGAACAAATAGTGTGCTTTATTATGTGAAGATACGTTCTTACAGTATCAAGAGAAGGGATTGAAAACTTAAAAACAGAACATAGGTTCCAGTTTAGTGATAAAGTAGTTAAAAGGGACAATTTATTCCAGAAATATCTGTAACACAATAATTTGACCAATAAGATTCACAAGGCAAATGCCAAGAAGTACAAAATAATGGTTTCTCAAAATCATCCCAACAAATCGATGTAGCGGTCACCGTAGCTATACAAAAGTCAAAATTTCAAAATTTCCAACCAAAGTCATAACTTCCAGGTTATCCATACTGAAATTCAGAAGTCGTAATTTCTAACAAAAGTCATAACTTCCAGGCTATCCATACTGAAATTCAGAGATAAATCTTAGTTTATAATTGTGAACAAAACATGAGAAGTATTGACACATTTTTAGGAGTAAGTCACGACTTCCTCCTTTAGACCAGGCGATGTGGGACTAAAGTGAGTGTATACAATAATAGTTAATTGACACTCCCCCACAAACTGGAACATAGTTATCAATCATCCCCATATTGTATAACATTCAAGCAAACAAAAATCGAGGCAGTAGTTTGGTGAGGACAGCTGCCAGCTTGGCTGAAGAAGATACGTGTTGTAGGACAACTTTCTTTTTTGTCACTTTTTGTCGAATAAAGTGACCGTCTATCTCGATGTACTTAATCATTTCGTGAAAAACTGGATTCTCAGCAAATGTGCATTGCATCTTTGTTGTCACAGTAGAGAACAGCTCGAGAAGAGAGAGTGACTCCAAGATTTGTATGGAGTGAGTTGGGCTAAATCAACTCAGAGACAGCATGTGTCATGGCTCTATATTCAGCCTTAGCAGAAGAACGATCAACTACATTATACTTTTTTCTCCTTCATACTCCTCCATGTAACAAAATCGTCTCGTAAGAAGATAAGGTAATCACTAGTAAAGCGACGATCATCAACTGATCCAACAAAGTCAACATTTGCAAGGTTGTGAGCGACAGTATAGAAGGTCTGTAGAAACGGCCATATCCAAGACATTCCTTTATGTAGCGTAGAATCTTTTCAACGGTCTAAAGATGAGGGGTCAAAAATTCTGCATATTCTGGCTCACCGTACTCACAGTGTAGGCAATATCTGGATGATTGACAATAAGATAAATTAGCTTAACAACCAATCTTCTATAACATCTTGGATCAGATAGAGAAGGATTTGATAAGGAGCTCAATTTAGATAGTTTGACTGTTGAATCCATAGGTGTGTCAGCTGGTCTGCGACCTAGGAATCATGTCTCATATAGAAAATAAAACACATTTGTATTGAGAAAACTGTAATCATCCAGAACTCCGACATACCTCAATACCAAGAAAATATCGCAATGGCCCAAGGTTCTTTGCATAAAATGAGAGAATAAGTGTTCTTTCATCTTGGAAATGCTAGCAGAATCATCTCTGATGATGATTATGTCATCCACATAAACAAATAAGATGACTATGTCATGAGACCTCTGATGTGTAAATAAGGGCGTATATAAGCTGTTGCAAACAAACCTAATATGTTGCAAGACTGTTGAATTTGTCAAACCACACGTGTGGTAACTACTTCACACCATAGAGCGACTTCTCTAGGAGACAGACCATAGACTCCCCCGGTCGATGAAAGCTTGGAAGCTACTACATAAAAATAGCCTTCGAAAGATAAACATTGAGGATTACATTGTTCACGTTCAACTGATAAAGAGTCATATTCTTCGAAACTCCCAAAAAAAAAACCTCAAACAGAAGTCAACTTCGCAAGAGATGAAAAATTCTCAACATAAATCAACCCATACTTTTGGGTAAATCCCTTAACTACTAAATGAGCTTTGAGCCTATCAACCTAGCCATCCTGATTTTGTTAAACAGTAAATACCCATTTACATCCGAGCATTTTTTACATGAGGACAAAGGTACCAAAGTCCAAGACTGATTAGAGGGTTGCATCAAGTTCCTCAAACATATCGACATGCCAACTTGGATGCTTTACTTCATGAATAGAGGAAGGAAGAGTAATAGAGGAAGGAAGAGTAATGGCAGCCAAAGAATAAACAAATATACGACCAGATGGAGTTAAACGATGATAATAAACGGTTAGTAATACGATGGACAGTAGAACAAGAGTGCTCACCCTTGCGAGGAGCAATAGAAAGAGATAGTACATGCAAAAGAATCATCAGTGACAACCGAAGAAATAGTGGCAAGTGGAGGAATAATCTTGTCCCGAAACCGATAGACATAGAGAAAGAGAACCAAAGACGCAACTTAAAAGAGAGGAGAATAGTTTTATCAAGTTCAGAGGAAGATAACAGAGGATACCCATGTCTTATATGGCACAAATGGAATGAGCAGTCACTGACATACTAGACAGATGATCTACGTAGTAAATATCGTTATGTTTAAGCCCCCCACCAATGTTGCTTCGTAAGAAGGTCAAGAATCACAAATTGAGATGGATAAAATGCTATTAAACAATTAAAACCACGTGTAAGCTGACGAATAGATAAAAGTTATGATACAGTGATGAACAATGAGTATTTTTTCAATATAAAGGCAGGAGTAATTGATAAATCAGCAGTACCATAAATATTAGTAGTGTCAACCACATACAGTAATTTATGAGGGCTAGAAGCAAGATTTAAGGGCTCATCATGAGACATGGTTCGAGGCGCTAGAATCAACAATCTACAAATGAGAATGAGAAAAGAGAGATGGAGTGGAAAGATTGGCAGGATCTACTGAGTAGAGGAGAGGAGTCGATGTGTGTGTCAATGTTCATCATTGAAAAATGGCACTTACCACTAGGTAGAGAAGGCGGAAGAGCAGTAGTAGAGGAAGATGCATGTGTGACATTAGAAGTGTCTCCCAACACCAATCCTCGCGATGATTGGTTCCCCTACGATAGAAACAATATAGACCACCATGGATGTCGCATCCTCGCCCCCGGGTACCGCGACCTCGAACAGATAAAGGAAGTTACCCACAAGCAACACCCCAGTCTCCGGAAGAAGAAAAACAATCAGAAGTACCTGATCTAGATTAAAAGTGACCACCACGGCCTTAGACACGGAAAACAAGGGCACAGGGACTCGGCAGAGGTGCAAGATGTCGTAGTAACATAAAGAAATGACAACGGGACGGTCAGATAAAGGGAGTTGTGTTGGGAGAGAACCAATAAGCAAACGTCCTCAAAAGTATATGGTAATCGAGCAAAGAGGAAGCCAACAAGGATCTCCCGTTGTTGGCGAGTAAAAGGAAAATCGGAGGAGATCAACTGAAAAATACTTCATTGTTCAAGAAGACCGCTAGAGACGATGCTAAAGACCTGCAAATCTTTTATATGTGTGGCCGTATTGAAGGTGTGAAATATGTAAAATTTATGAAGACTATCTTCACACGAGTATAGGGACAGAAGATGCGTCTAAATTTTCTTAACATTTTTCAGAGACATAATAGAGTTACAGCAACATGTACCCATAGAGTTACACAACCAAAAGATTACCTTGTTGGCATTCTAAAACAAAGAGACATATTGGGAATCCTCGGAGACCAGTGGTGACTTCGTCAAGTAACGATGGAAGCATTTATTGTTTAAACATTTTTCTACAATATTGGACCATTGTAAGTAACTTTTTGCGCCATAGAGATCGTGGTAAGTCTTGAAGTTGACTAAACAGGAAGAAGCATCAACATAGAACACATTTGTCGCCATCGGAGGCCATAATCAAGGGTGCACGAGATCAACACAACAAAGATTGTTGTCCAACTCACCAAGAGGCAAGAGATCAAAGACATCAAAGCACCATATTGAAGCAGAACCTCTCTAATGACAAGAGAACCAAGCGAGAAACCTCAAGTAAGCACAAAAACAAATCAGTAATGCGAATGGCGTCGAAGAACCATAGAGATCAGAGAGGACTGGAGAGAGGTGTCTCGGATAAGTCATTAAGGATGGTATGCTATGGAGAGGCTTGAAGGAACTATTGTAGCTTCGTCATACACATCGGTTGTAGATTCGCAATAGTAGTTACCTCGATGTAAGCGTGCATTTTAACCGTGTAGAAGGACGCACAAATAGTTTTGTAGGAGCTGATTTTGGTTTTAGCTCCGTCGAAGGAGTTAGCACTGGCATATGCTATTTTAAACATAGCATCGCGCCGTAGGCTGATTCCGAAGGGTTAGCTTCACCAAAGGCTATGTTATCTTCGTCGGAAGCTAAGGCAAACGCCTAGTTCTCAAGTTCAGCCAACGAAGTGGCTATGGAAGCAGCCGGGGGGAGGTCGTAGCGGAGAAGGGTGGGCGGCGTCGCGGTTGGAGGGGTGGGAGGAAGGGAGGTGGAGGGCGGCTAGAGTTGGGGGGGAGAAGAAGAAAATAGAGTTAGGGTTCTCTCCAACTATTTATAGTTGTGGTATTATTAAATTCAGAAAGAACTCGTAATTTATTTAAGTGAAAAAAAACATAAGAAACCTTGCTACATTTCCAAAAGCAACAAATCATGACATCCTCCTTTAGTTCATACAATGTGAGACTAAAGTAAGGTTTACAATAATAGTTAACTGACACATACAGACACATATTAACTAACATATACAAACACAAATACGACACATAATACCGACACCATGAAACATACATCGGCCTTAATCAGGAGTGTCCTAGTTTATTTTTGGAGTGTATGTTTCGCATTTGCCACATGTAAGAGACAGACACGATAAAGATTTTTGGTATATATGTGTTTCAGTCACACCATGAAAGAATGCTTCCTCGAGTATTCATTTGAAGTCTATGTTGAGTTTTGATTTTTTAAGAAAGGAAAAAGGGGTAAAATGAGAAGCTTTTCGGTCTTCTAGCAATATCCATGGATACCAAAGTCTCTTTCTGACTTCTAATTTCGGCTACCTCCACATTTATGGTGACAAGTTGAAAGTCATGAAGAAAAGGAATAACTACTATATTATTCCAAATTTTTGGTGTTGGGTGTTTGATTCCTTTTCTTCCATTCAGTTCTTCAGTCTTATTGTATCATTTAATGGATTCCCACTCATCCATTGTAACATTCTATTTCTGCTACGCTAATCTTATGGCCATGTTTCTTAGTTGCCCAAAAGTTTAATCGATAAAGCATGGCTAGTCTTATGGAATTTATTTTGAACTTCAAAGAGATCTTCCGATCACAAAATACTACAGAAATACCCTTACGTTTTAATTATCTTTAGTTATATGCATGGCATCCTTCTGAGTCTCTCAATCATAATCAACGATTGAATTTAAATACTGAAAACTATCATTCCTAGTTACCTATTGTCTATCTACACGTAACCCCCCCACCTCCACCCCTTTTTTTTCTTTTTTGCATTTTGGTTTAACTTACATTTCATATACTTTGTTGTCCTACTTATTTTACTACCCTATGAAGTTTCTCTCCACAATTCTATTTTAAGTTTTTTATATCCAACTCTTATGTACTCGCGTCAACCAACACAATATGGTGAGAAACATACCTCCTGGACATGCTCAATAAATTTATCAATAACTAGCAAAAAAAGCAAGCTTTTAATGTTGATCATTGACGTAAGCCATCACTAATATAAAATGGTTTACTATCTCCTCCAATTGTTTGCGTTGTTGTCTTAACTAAATCATACATATCTTTAATAGTTTCAATATAGCTAGTAGGAACTTGTTTCTTCTCCAAACCCACCATATTTTCTCTCTAGGAATGCTATTATAAATCTCTAAGTTAATAAAATCCATATGTAAATCTCTCGAAATATTTCCATTGGGCTTAACAAGTAAAGGGCTTCCATAGGATCTCCGTCGACATAAAACAAAATTGCTTCTATGTTTCCTTTCTTAATCAATCTTTGCTCTATTACTCTCCCATAATTTCGCCGTACGGGTCATAAGCTTAATCTTCAATAGTTATAGAACATTCTTCAATAGTCATTAGAACTCTATAAGGCTCATTATTATATATGGATACGATAATAAGAGTTCTCCACCGCTCCATTCATTGGATGTCTTATATTTGGTTGAAAATTTTGGTAGGTCACATTAATTATTTCTCACATAAACATTTACCAACTTCGACACGAATTTCATTCGATCCTGCCGCTTTCTTTTTTTATTTCTTTAAAGCATCCTTTAGAAGTTCTAATTTTATAAGACACTAGCCATATGACCTATCACGAATTTTATATAGATTAAGCTTTTCTAAGTATCTCTCATTAAATAACTTTTGAAAGTGACTTTTCCGCCTATCCTTAATATTATTTTCTCTTTGTTAGAGTTATTTTATTTTGTTATTTATCATATGAGGGTATAATAGTAATTGTGGGTGTATTGCATATCAATATAAATAGACATGAGATGCAACCTAGGGTTTAAGGCCCTTGCAATCTCCTTTCTCATATTCTCTCTTCTCCTACTTTCCCTTCTCCTCTCTATCTCCAAACTTAACTTGGTCCTATTGCTCTCAGAAAAAGACAACGCCTTTGTACCACAAAGAATAAGCATCCCATTTCTAACTATGTTTCATTACATCGTACTTTATCATCTTTTCATGCATTTGTTGTTTCATTGTCTTCTATTTTTATTCCCAAAACTTACAAGCAGGCTATGACATTTTCTGGTTGAAAAAGTGCAATGGATGAGGAGATGTATGCTTTATATCAAAATCAAACTTGGGAGCTTACATCACTTCCTGTTGGAAAGCAATCAGTGGGTTGTAGATGGGTGTACACTGTTAAGTATCACCCTGATGGTTCTGTTGAGTGCCTCAAGGCACGGTTGGTTGCCAAAGGGTATACTCAGACATATGGCATAGATTATATGGAGACTTTCTCTCCAGTGGCTCGGCTGAATTCAGTTCAGATTCTTATTTCTATGGCGGTTAATCACCAATGGCCTATATATCAGCTGGACATAAAGAATGATTTCTTGCATGGTGACTTACAGGAGGAGGTTTATATGGATCAACCACCGGGATATGTTGTAGCAGGAAATAAAAAACGCGTATGTCGATTGAAGAAAGCATTATATGGACTGAAACAGTCACCTCGTGCTTGGTTTGACAAGTTCAGTTCAGTTCTCATTCAGTATGGTTTTCGGCGTACCACATCAGATCATTCAGTATTTTGCCATTCTTCCTCGGCAGGTATTATCGTGTTGATTGTTTATGTTGATGATATCATTATATATGGGAGTGATCATGCTGGAATTATGGACTTGAAGGCCTACCTTAGTCGTTAGTTTCATACTAAGGATTTGGGTCTTCTTCGATATTTTCTTGGAATCGAGGTTGCTCGATCTAAGAAGGGTGTGTATCTATCACAACGCAAGTATATTCTAGACTTGCTCTCCGAGACTGGGATGTTGGAGTGTCGACCAGTTGAGACTCCTATGGATTATCATGACAAGCTTGATGCTGACAGGGGAGAGTTATTTGAGGATGTTGGATATTATAGACGTTTGGTTGGCAAACTTATATATCTTACTGTTACTCGACCAGACATCACATATGCAGTTGGAGTAGTTAGTCAGTTTATGCATGCCCCTCGGCAACCACATTGGGAGGCTATATCTCGCATTCTTCGATACTTGAAGGGTGCACCTGGAAAGGGTTTGTTGTACAAACCTTCCCAGTTGTTTACGGTGACTGGGTTCAGTGATGCTGATTAGGCAGGCAGTCGCAGTGATAAGAGGTCTACTTCTGGCTATTGTACGTTTGTGGGTGGCAATCTTGTCACGTGGCGTAGTAAGAAGCAGAATGTTGTGGCTCGTTCTAGTGCAGAGGCCAAGTACCGTGCGATGGCTCATACAGCTTTTAAGATGATGTGGGTGCAGTCTCTTTTTCATGAAATGGAAATTATGATTCCTATTCCGATGGAGATGTATTGTGATAATCAGTCGGCAATATTTATCGCAAGTAATCCGGTGTTTCATGAGCGCACGAAGCATATCGAGGTGGATTGTCATTTTGTTCGTAATTTGTTGCTAAAGAAACAGATTGTCACTCCTTATGTTCGGTCAGAGGATCAATTAGGTGATATCCTCACCAAACCACTTGCTCGTGGTCCATTTTCTGATTTATGTAGCAAGTTGGGCATGTCTGATCTATATGCTCCTGCTTGAGGGAGGGTGTTAGAGTTATTTTATTTTGTTATTTATCATATGAGGGTATAATAGTAATTGTGGGTGTATTGCATATCAATATAAATAGATATGAGATGCTACCTAGGGTTTAAGGCCCTTGCAATCTCCTTTCTCATATTCTCTCTTCTTCTACTTTCCCTTCTCCTCTCTATCTCCAAACTTAACTCTCTTAATGGTACCTTTTGGTTATTTAAGATTACGTAAGTCTCTACTCGTTTTTACCACTCTTAGCAAACATATAAAAAAAAATTCTCCCTCCTTAGTTTCTAACCTCCTATACAAAAAATTATAAGCTTAGGTTTAGCTTCATCAACTACTTTCTTAGCTTTCCTTCTTTGCTACTTTATCAACCAAAGTTTCATTATTGCACCACTAAGTTTTTTTGGCAATAATTATATTGTATTGCCATAAAGGGAGAGAATATAAAGTGTAAAAAGAAATGGCACTGTAAAAATTGCTACCAGTCCCTATGAAAGCCAAAATGGAAGTTGATTTCTTGAGTTTGACGGATATCAGTAAAGCATGTTAAATATCAACTAAGACAAAAAAATCTAGCATTCTAGAACATACATTCAAGCCATATTGGTGGTTCATTATATTTAATTTTCACTTTTCAATTTCTTTCTAATAGTATCAATAGTTGCATTTGTTTCTAAATTTTCTTCCTTTATATTTAATTTTACTTTATTTTCCTAGACTTTCTTTGCAAGCAAAAGTTGCTGAAAGTGTACAAATAAATATAATAGCAGAGCTAACCTACTATCAAGGCCATCTAGCAAAAGTTGGCGGCCTATTTCTTGGCACGACTGCACTAAAGCATTTGCTCTGCAAGGAAATTTGAGCAATCATATTTCTCCAGTCAATTAAACTCTATGAGTGTCTCCATAAAAGAATGTGCAACTTTCTTTCTAGGATAGTTACAATGATGTCACATAGAGTACCTATATCTAGTTGTTGCTTTTGTCGTTAGCACTGTTGATTTTCGTTGAATTTCGTGTATATGCTTGACCTAAACCTAATAAGATCATACCAATATTTTTAATTTCCAATTAGTATTTTAGTCTATATGTTATCCGAGCTCTAGCCTTGCCTCGCCTTCTTGTAGCATTCTTCTTTGCTTTCTTAGTTTACTCCAGCTCCTCCAACCAAGCAGTCAGTACATGCCTCTACGACTGCCTCCAACAAGGAGAGTGGAGAAGAATATATGCAATTTTCATTTTATAGATAGTTATAGGTAATGTCACATAGGCTAGTTATTATCTAGTTGTCTATTTTGTCTCTAGCTCTTTTGTATTTCCTACATATACTTGACCGAGAATAAGTTGATCATCCCAATATTTATAATGTAGTTTCTCTACATTCTCTATAATGGTAATCATATGGCACAAGAGCCAGAAACATAACAACTTAGTTCCGTAGACTCCAAACCTATTTATGTAATTAAAAAAAAAAAAATGCAATATACTAGTGCCCTGGACGTGAAGATATATTTGCCCACTATGTTCACCGGAAAATGCTACCAAAGCTCATAACAATGCCAAGCTATAACTCTTCATGGAAACATGGGTTCTCCATTCTACTTACTATATTTCTTGATCTATCCGTCTGTTCTTGGTTTCTTGCAAAAGTTGTGCTGATAGAGTAAGACAACATACATAGGGTACTAATAGAGTAAAAAGGTGAATATTTTTGGTAATGATGGTGACATGAAAGATGAGGGAAAGAGCATTGTATTATGTTGAGTTGTTGCATCATTGGAGGATGTAAAAGGAATGGGAATAATGCATACGAAGGCTAGGAGCTAAAATGTAAAGCAGTTTACTGAGACAATTAGAAGCATATAATGTAGTGGTGATGGTGGTTGGAATTCCACTAAACGTTCTCAAGTAACTCCTAGCCTTCAAGCTCATGGTTGTGCATAAGCATATCAGGAAAAGGATACTATATTGTATTAAGCGTGAGGCGAGGTGATGAGGCCGTCATCTCGCTTAATGGCGCTTAAGCGGTGCTTAATTAGCGCCTCAAATTTATTTATTTATTTTATTTTATTTTTTTGCTCCCTAAATGTAAAATACTCTATATACATATAAGTTTTATATTTATATACACACATTTATAAATATATTTATATACCTAGATATTTATTCATAGATATTTATACATAAGTTTAAGCTTTCGGTTCGGTTTATACATAGATACATAGATATTTATACATAGATACATATATATACATATACATAGATATTTATACATAAGCTTCAGCTTTCGGTTTGGTAATATATATATATATATATATATATATATATATATATATATATATATATATTCAATCCGTGAGACGAGACGCCTAAGGCGAGGCGAGGCGCTACTAAGCGCCGCTTAAGCGCCCAACGCTTTTCTGGAGCGAGATTCTCCTAAGCGAGGCGCACAGGTATCAAAAATCGCTTAAGCGCCACTTAAGCGCGCTTTTTAAAACATAGAAAGGATACATGCAAGATAACAAGTTCTACTCACATTTTGAGTAGAATCTAGCAACATTGCTTTGGTGCTTAAGTGTAGGGCAACCACAACATTTGAGCAAAAAGGTTGTAGCAACATGAAATTTGAATAGATAAGAAACATATTACAACAAACCACTACTTGCTAAACCAAAATGAACAAGACTATGATAATATAGTATAGAATGTAATTATTTATATACCTCGACACTGAGCTTTATGAATTTTCCACTCAACCTACTTAAATTATCTGATTTCCTCAATAATTCATTGGAATCGTTCCAGACCATACAACATTGCAAACTTGTTGTTGCACATCAATATTTCTTTAAGCTACAAAATATGCTGGCGTATCCAAAGTCCAAGCACACATTACACTTTAGCAACTGAGCTCCCAATCCTATAGGCTTGCCATTACCTCTATATTCTATACTATGATAGCTACAGCATAATATGAGCAACTGTAATATGGATTATGCATTATTGAATTTCAAAACTGGTCCCTTGTATATCTCTAGCCAACTCCAATTCTAAGATATATGTCATTATCTACCAAAATTTCTTTGATATGATAGCTACAGGATAACATAAACAATCACATTATGGATTATTATTGATCGGGCTAATTTTCATTTCTGTAACTACTGATATGCCATTCATATTTGTCTGCAAATATTCACGTAATATTTCACCTACTAGCTTCCAATGTTTCTCATCATGCCTGTATTATTGACATTTGACCTAATCCTTGTCTTATCAGTTCACATTTATATTATTACAGGTAAAATAAATACCATAACTGATCTTCTTTAATACAAACCATGAGAACATCCGAGCCATAAACATTTATATTGTACTAAAGCATCAGGTCTCCCCACACTAACTGGAATGTTTACTTTTAATAATACCACTTTTAACTGAGCAAAAGATAAACTGTATATTAAAAGTCTATTGACATGATAGAAATTTTGCATAGATTATACTAACAATATTAGTTTTAATTATAAGAATACCTACGAAATGTTCAAAAATATTTTAATAGTTTGCCATTCATGGAAAAGAAATTATAAGATTGAATTATGTGATAAGTGAAAACCAAATAAGTCAAATCTGCTTACTTATTTTGGCATCCGCTAGATACCAATTTGCCATCAAGTTAGTGGATCAAACCATTAATCGAGGATCCAACATGAGAAAAATAAAAACCAGCTTTGGATATGTAGCTGATGGGTATTTGCCGATTAGAAGCAATAAGTCGATAATGCCACTAAGATGACAGGTAGATCAGGAGCGGAATGGAATTGAAAATTAATAATAACACACGACAAAAGCAACAAGACGATGATATTTGCTAATTAAGGACTGGGTGGAAGGAAAGTTTTCAAGAATTGAAAGCTTTGTTCCTGTTGGTGTAAGTTTTGAGTGCGGATTGCACTAATTTTTACTTCGAAGGATAAAGTCGTCAACAATAGTGTTTATAATTTAAAGCAGATAATTTGCGATAATGAAAGAAAATTACAGAGGTATAAGGGTCCCAAAAGTTTTCAAAAGATCTCCTCATGCTATCTACAAGTTTCGAAAACCTGTAACAGCGCAGGTGTACAACTGCTATGGAAGGACCACTATAGTCAAAATTGACATAATTCCAACCAAAAAAAGGAAGCATTAAGTACAAATTCAAAACACACACCTTTGGAAATCTCAAAGGAATGTTCCTAATGTGATCAGGTATTAGACCATCTTAGTAAAAGGCTTCAAGGAAAGAAATTGTATTTCCACCATTGAATCAAGTGACAAATTCACAGCCGAGAAAACTAAGGATTGGGACTATGTAACCTACCTTACTGGGATTGCAATTCAAGACAAGGAGCAAACCTCTGAAATGGTTTTGTTAGCATTACAGAGGCCCTTAACAGACCCGAATGGAAGAAGAGGATTCAAACAGCCGACACCAAAATTTTGGGATAAAGGTTTTGTTGTTGTAGCAAACCCTCTGAAATCCTCCCAAGGTAACACGAAGATTAGATGAAAGGGACAAGATGATCAGTTGCTTGCTATAGGGAATTGTACTAATCTCTGAGCACAGAACAAAGCCATATTCAGAACTTAAAGCCATTCAAGGGTGGATGCACTTCCTTAGTTATCATGACAAGATGATGACTTGGTGTAGGGAACTCCTATAATGATGGTTGGGCATGTGTGTTATAGACGCTAAATGTAAATGAATCAAAATTCAATAGCTTTCGCATGTTTCAGACCATAAATCTCATCAAACAACTATTTTGTTATTCATAACTCGTAAGCCTTAATTGTGCGAACTCTAGATAGCATGAATGATATAATGATCACTCAGTTCACATACGACAATTTTATATGTATTAGACCAACGGAGAAATTATTGGATAAATTCACCAACAAAAACCGTCAACAAAAGTTTGGACACAGAATATGCAAGTAGTATACAGTTTCTCACATATTAAAAAAAAATATTTTATACATGTGTGTACACAGTACACACTATGTACAAAAGCCAGAGAAGCCTGAAAAGTTAGGCTTGGGCAAGCATGGTAATCTGATAAGGAAATGGATGGTTACCCGTCTATGTCATTGTCAGAGCATGAATCTGTACTACAACTCGAACCTCATTTGTCAATTCCAAATATATGAAGTGACTTGGATTTCTTTCTAATAGAAGGGTATAAAACAAGGTTTGCAATAACAGATGAAATGGCTGAAGTTATTGAAACCAATAGATTCAAATTCACGACCCCAAACAGATATTCATAGAAAGGGTCCAAAACGGATATCGTGAACCTTGGTTTAAAATTAATAGAATTTGATTAGGAAAGTGTAAGGAGACCAGACTGTAAGAAGAAATGATGAGTTTATTAAGAAAAAAACCAAAAAATAATGGTGTTTTTAACCCACAATTTAATATTTGTAGAAGATATTTGAAAGAATAGGAGAATAGTTAATAGACTAAACAAAGAAAAGGAACAAAAATGACATTTATCTTTGAGGAAAGATGGTCTCGAGTACCAAAACATGGTATGTTACATATCTGTAATTTACTTAATCCCTATGTTATCCGGACTCTCCACTTTAGGGAAAAATACCCGTGTCCACCCGATAGGACATGGGTATGGATATGGAATCCGTATCCGATCATTTATGGTGACAATCGGATCCTTCATGGTGACAATCAGAAAACTGGTAGTGAAGTAGATAGTTTATTTTAGTTCATTTTAATGTGGTAGTGAAGTAGATAGTTTATTTTAATATGGTAGACTGGTAGTAAAGTTATGAAACCTTACAAATTTAATAACATGATATCTTTTTATGAAATAATACAAATTTAATTATAAGCTTAAATATATGAAACCATGCAAATACTTAATTACAACTGTGCCTTTTTTATGAAATCATGCAAATTTAATTAGAGAGTATGTATTTCTATAAAATCGTGCAAATTTAATTACATGTCTTTTATGAAGGGATGCAAATTTAATTACATGATGTCTTTTTATGAAACCATGTTCAAATATATTTATTTTAATAGTCATATCTCTGTATCCGTATCCAAAATTTGGATCATTTTTAGTCGAGTCCGTTTGTCCTTCAATTATGAGTTTGAAGGATCCGACTCTTGGATATGTATCTGTATCCGACACTCATACCCGAGTCCAGGTAACATAGGTTAATCCCTTTAATTTTTATCATATTTTATTTTTAATTGAAAAGTGAGAACCATTAAATAAGTTTCATGATAAAAAGTGACGTATAAAGCTTTTAATATCCGCTCATGACCATAGTTAAAAAAATGTCCAGAATAAAGAAATTGGAACTATCAATTTTATATTAAACATAAGTCTAACAAGATAATGCATACTCATCAACAAAATCTAGATTTTTAAGTATTATATTATAATTATTTTTTCAGTCTACTTAATTTCATGTACTTGGGCTAGTGTTTATTTGTGTGCATGTGTTTTTCCAATCTCCACAGTATAGTTAACTTATCTTCTAAAGTTACTGAGAACCCACTCAAGTAATAACACTCAAACTAGTTCCTACCTTTTGCATGTATTTAACTGCCATAGTTTCCTTTAAAAAGTATAAATTTGTTTCAATCTTTGTGGGTTTGTGTTTGTTGAGTCTTAAGTGTAGGCCACCCTTCTAGATTTAAATTAATATCATGCATGTTGTGTGATAAGTAGACTCTGTAGAATAATAAGGATTCTGAATTGATAACACAGAAATGGTATATGAAATATAGCACAAGCATAAGAAATGAGGACATAGTTTGCAACAATAAGGATAAAACAAGTTCGGGAAATTAGTGTCATCGGAAGTTAGAGATACTTACGTTGAGGACGAGGAGAAAATCGTTTAAGAATGTATGACATGTGCAAGAGACTGAACATATTAAGAGGATGGACATGATCGTAGATGAAGAAGTTGATAGGACTAGGATAGACCAAAGCAACATGGATTGAGGCAACAATAAAGGTTAAGGTAGTTGCTAGCTTTTAACAAAAGTTGGCCGTAAATATAATTGAATGGAACATTTAATACATGTATTCATGTAGCCTACCTGTCCTAAACAGTGTGAATAAAGGCTTTAATCTTAATACTCGAGCTGCGAATGGTTATGAAAATCACACCCCAGTTCTGCACACTTGATGCAGCAAAGTGGGCCTTCAAGTGTGCAGAACTGACAAAAAGAGACGTGAGAGTCGTGAGACATCTCAAGAAAGATAAAAAAAATTAGTTTGAGATTGCGACCAAAACATATCTTCCACAAGAGGGACACGAAGGAACAGCACACTGATCTTTCTTCAGTAATGAAGAAGAAAAAGAACAAAGAACCTGCTGCTACACGATTTGAATAAAAATGATTGCACAACAAAATAATGTTGTGGCAACAAAACCAAGAACATTGACAGACAAGGAAAGAGCCAAAGGTACCACCATTAAATACACACTCTGTATAATACTTTGTGGGTACGTGTTGGTGGTTTTTCGTATATGAATTTTCCTGCTTGTATTAAAGGTGAATAGTTCAGTTCTCACATCTCAATTTGCACAATTGTCATATTTCCTTTTGCATTGCCTTTCATGTTCATGTATTGCTAATTCTCAACCATCTGGATTCAAGTCTTTTTGCTTAACGTATACCAGAACAATGGAGTTATTGAATTACATTAAGATCGTAATGCCAAATTGACCATTAGTAATAAAATTTAGCCTCTCCATTCCCATACCAGTCGTCGCTTGCTTCAACAAATATACAAAAAAATGTGCTAGCCTAAACAATCTATATCCTAAAAGTATGAAATACTTGACTGGTCATGAATGTAATGCAGTAAGATTGTTTGCATCTTCTTGTGTTAGCCATAGGCTTCAATAAAAGAAAACTTTCAGATTGATATGCATAAGGTTAAACACAAAGTCATAAGAAACTTTAACCATCATTGTCTTTTAGGCCTTTGTCCATCATGATGAGACGGATATGCGGAATCATCAGGAAAAAGAAAAAAAAGGAAAAATATATATTGGAGTTTGCAAGGCACCTGCTCAAACACCTACAAAATTGGCATGCTAAAACAATAAACCAATACTTCGCAACCCAAAACAAATGTACTATTATCATCTACAAGACTACATCACTACAAAAGCAAGCAATGACTTCCATAATCTTCTTTTTTTGTTTCGCAATAACGCAGGAATGACTGTTGACCACTTTTACAGCTAGGGAGGTGATGACACTCACTTCGCTCGCCTAACTAATATCCAACCTTTCCACCACAAGCAATTTGTTGTGAATGTATAAGACATTTAAAGCAAATGTAACTAATAGACTAGGCGTAAAACTACATTACATCACAGCCAATGACATTGACCAAGTCTAGTAATAACTAAACCACCATCAAATCTATCAGCATTGCACACCAGTCGATATTAGTATTAGATCACTATAGTAAGTAAATAATGTTCTTCCGAAACCAATTTAATTTCATCAAGAGTTACTCTTTCCAAGTCGTTAATAGCAATTACGGACATAAAAGATCCAAAATAACACTGGCTATCCATACCTCGACCTCAAAGCCGGCCTCGAAGAATCGACATAGAGCTGAATCCCGGATAAATACGGAACGTAGTACTGAACAACCGAGTCGTTCCCGTCCAGAAGCAAGGGCACCCCAGCTCCGTAAGCACTCCACTCCCGGAACGACTCCCAGAGGTCTCCGAGATCGAAGTAGGGGCACAGTTCCACTCCGTCCGAGCTCTTCCGCGCCATCAAACTCCTCTGCCAAAGAAGAAAAATTTACAATATTTAGTGACAAAGCCATCGACGATCAACTTAAGGAGACACATTTACCTTCGAGAGGTACTGGGCCGGCACGACCGGCGTGGTCGACTCGAGGAACCGGTCGAGGTTCCCGACCGGCGGCGGTGGCGGCGCGGAGGGGGGGAGGGAGGAGGAGTTGGAGGAGGAGGTGACGGCGGATTTCGACGAGGAGTCGTCCGATTCGACGCGGCTCTCGTCGATCGCCGGAGGATTGGCCGGCGCCGACGGGGGAGGGGGTCTCGGCTTCGTTCTCGTCGGCTTCTGCTGCTGCTGCTGCTGTTGCTGCTGGAGAAGCAATTGCTGCTGCTGCTGTTGCTGGAGCTGTCTTCGCACGGCTGGGGGATTGTAAAATCGATCGACGACGTGGGAGCGGGAAGAGGAGGAGGGGGCGCCGACGACCATTGGCGATCGATCGATTGAGGAATCTAGGGTTCCGATTAGGGTTTTTGCGGGGCTGATGATAATGACCGGGAAAAATTAGGGTTTTTGTTGAGAAGGTTCGGATCTGGAAAATTGGTGGGAGGAGAGAGAGAGAGAGAGAGAGGGAAGAGTCAGAGGACGACTGTGGATTTCCGCCTCCCGTGGGGCTAATTTTGTTTGGGTTTTTTTTTTTCCTTTTCCGGTGCTGTCTAAGCTTGCTTTACTATTGTTAGTTTTACATCCCTGTAAATGTTGGATTTTGCAACTATTATCTGTAATAAAAAAAAATCTAATTAGAAAAGTTAACTTAGTCCTTGACTGGATTCTAAATTTGCATTTTCAATTTCACTTATTCATTCTTCTTCTATTAGTTTTTTTTTTTTTTTTTCCTTCCCTTGGGATATTGAGATTATTGATGTCTTTCTTTCTTAACATTTGGAACGAATCATATCCATTCAATAACTTCTATGGTTGTCGTTATAATCGATATATAGACTTGGATGTAAAAAATAATTCTTTCAATCATCTGAAAATTTGAATTATGCTTCCTTCGCATGACACTTATTACTTGATTTTTTTTTCTTTTTTCCTTAATTGCTTTTGAATATCGTGTACCAGTAGACTCTTCTAATTTATGACCATCTTCTTCTTGCGCATTCTTACTTTTATTTTTTCATTGATTGATCAAAATAAAAATATATATACATTTTTATCTGCCTTTTTTAACATTTTTGGTAGATGCAAGTAAGAAAACGATAAAGAACTAAAAATAAGTGTGTGAAACTCTAAATCCGGTTTAGGATTAATGTTATTTATTAGAAAGCATAACTAGAAGTAAGTTTTGTCAACATCCTCCTACCTACTATATATATAGTTGTACAAAAGTGAACTAATTTTGCATAAGTTATTATTCGGTTTATGGGACTACATTTCAAAACGTAGCATAAACATATGTGGAAAGTAATTTTGAACCCAAGCTTAGAACTATCCAAGTTACAAAAAATAAAGATAATATATGTTTACGTGATGTTAAAGTAAGAAAGCTTGATTAATGTGATCGTATCCATTTATGTACACCAATTGATTGTGGGACAGTTGGTTGAGTATTTTTGCTTACTTGAGAATGGTTGTGGGTTCGATTCTCACATCAACCACTTTTTCTTGTGATGAAACTTCATTGTATCTCTTACTGTACGAAATCAAGCAAAATGGAAGATACAAGGAGTGTCATTTGAAAACAATTTTTACCATGTTTGTTCTAAGTCTATAAAGCGTAAAAATTGTTATATTATAAATAAATAAAAAATATCAAATAAAGTAAAATTTATTTTTCTATTACACGTGGCCCACAAATTAGGGTTGCTTGAACCACGAACAATTTAAATTAATCTAGACTACTCAAAATATTAATAAAAAATTTATCGTATTAATCTAGACTACTCAAAATAATAATAATTAATTTATCGTAAAACTATTAGAGAAATATTTTTATGACACAACAATAACAGATACGTCTTTGGACGTCCAATACGAAAAGAAAGTTCTTGCGGGATCCACATGAGTTGGAACCTATACTAGAGCATCTCCAATCATGTTGTGAGTTTAGAAAAAATAGTTGCCACATAGGAATCATAACTTTTTATTCCAAAAAACATAATTGTGAAGTTGGTTGTAAAGTTAACATGGTAATGACATGACAAGAACAATGTTAAGTTGGTTGTCTTGATATAGATAATGGACTTCACAATAATTTTATTCCACATCATAAATTGAAATATAAATATTTATAATAAAAAAATTGAAAAAGTTGTCTTGTGATTGGAAAAAAGTATTTATTATTGTTTTCTCAATACTTTTGCACTGGAGAATAATTTTCTATCTCATTGTCACATAAAAAATATATTTTCTTGTGCCTTATGCCACATAGAAATCATAAAATAAAATAAGATAATAGGGTTGAAGATGCTCTTATGCATGGGTCCAAAGATGCATCTACTTTTGATGTGTCATGTAGATAATTCAAAAACAATTATACGAATGATATTTGATGTAGGTCCATAATTTCATACAGAAAAAACACATATAAAAAAAAACATAAGTCAAACAAAATATAAAAGAAAATAAATATGTTATACTTTTTCCAAAAATTAAAATCAAAATATTTATCGACCTATAGACATCCAAAGAAGAAACATATTTTATGCTTCTATTAAATTAATAAATAAAAATTAAGTACCTAATGGTAGTTATTTTTATGTGATATGATATTTCACACGAAATTCAATCTACTCATCTTTTATCATCAAGTCGAAATTTTATCTCTCTTCTCGATGACCACAAGAGTCATTCGAGTTCAATAGTATTTAATGGTAGGAATAGTTTTGATATATTTAATATTTAAATACAATTAAAATTACCGGGACTCACCACTGGTCTAAAAAAGAGAAATGAAAAAGTGGTACGGGGACACTTTGGTAAATTAGATACACGAGGTAAATAAAGATTATAAAAGCAAACTGCATGTGAACAAATATTTTTGAATCCGGTCACCGCTTTACCGAACTGAACTGTTACAGCAACGGTCACCGCTTTACACGAGGTAATCGTACTTTTAGAGGTTATCATATGGTGGTGACGCCAACTGAACTTAAGGCTCCTCTTCAAGTTGTTTTCACATTAGAATAAGGGAATTTTACAGAATATCCGCTTTTACGTGGACAGCATCTCACCTAAATGACCGGCATGCCCCTATATAATTGTAAAATGACTGTTTTGTCCCAAAAGAAGTTTTTTCGAACACGTGTGGAAAATGTTCTGTAAATCGCTAATGACCGACTTTTTCCTGCGGAAAAGTTCACAGATATGTTTACAACTACTCATAGGAGGAAAGTTTACATTCCAGTACCAACAATCTTGTAAATTGTTTAGAAGTTCTCTTGTTAAAGTAAACTCATAAAAATAAAAATATTTAACTTATTTTTAAAAAAAATTACTGTATTTATCGCCACCAGGAAGTGGCCTACCACTTTGCGCCAATGTTAGTTATTGGGAAGTACGGATTAGAGCAATGATTAATTTTTTGTTCATTTCCCTAAATTAGAATGTATATTAATTCTTTTATTTAAATATTATCACATGTCATTTTTATACAACATAAAATTATTTTTGAAGTAATTTTGTAAATATTCAAATTATTCAATCTAAAATCACTCTTAAGTGGTTTTGTGAACATTCAAAGTGGATTTGAACTCTATTTTGACACGTGACAACACTTGAGTAGAAGAATGAACATACACTATAGTTTTTTTGGGTGAACAAAAATGGCCTCTTATGTATCGTTTGGTTCGTAGATAGAAAAAAAAATCATTTCTTTATTGTTTCATTTTTTTTTTTTTTAAAAATGTAATTGTTATCTATTTATCTTTCCATGCAAATAAAATGGAAGAAAAAGTAAATACATATTGTGTGTTTGGTAGGGAAAATAAAGTAAGAGAAAGAAAAATGGAGGAGAAAAAAAAGTAGAGGAAATGATTCATTTTTTCTCTTTTTTTTGTATGGAAGAAATAATGAAAAGAAGAAAAATAGGAGGAATTATTTTTCCCTCGTAGTCTGGGAAATTCAATTCCTCCAAAAGTGGGAGAAAAAATGGAAGAAAAAATGGAAGATTATATTAATTAACATTTCTACTCATATATTAATTTTTCCTAAGGCAATAGCTTAGTGGCAGTGCGAGGGGACACCCACGGGTAGGTCCTGGATTTGAATCCTCTCCCGGACGAGTGGGTTGTTTATATAGCCACGGTCCGGCTTGAAAAAATGACTTGTATTATTTAAAAATTATTCACGAAGTCAAATGGTAAATACGTATTTTTAGTTGAGAATATATTTGGTAAAAGCTATATATTTTTTTTCTTTCCTTCAACTTTTTCTTCCATACAAAACAAAGTAAAATACATTTCTTCTATTTTCCATCATTCCTACCGAACACAAAGAAAGAAAATAATATTTCATTTTCATATGGAAGGAAAATACATACTTCTCTTTTTCTTTTCTTCCACTTTTTCATCCCTCCTGCCAAACGAAGCTGAAAAAGTAAATCCTTGGACGGATGGAGGAAATCATTTTTTGCCATATTTTCTTTTCGGTCCCTTTTATTTCTTTGACATCTAAACATAAGAAATGAATGGCTTTTCTTTTCCCCCCACATGATTCTGCGAACCAAACGAGACCTTAGAACAATGGTGTCAAGTAAAAGGAAAAAGAAAATTCTTTTTTTTCATCCTCTCGTACCGAAAAAATTATTTAGTTAGTCAGATTAACCGTGCACCTTGATTCTCCTCCACTTGATAGCACGAGAATGAGAATGACTATTCCAGGCTGCCACTGCACGCACCCATATTAAATTTAATAAAAAAAATAATTAGTAAACAATGATAACAATATTTAAAAAAAAAATTCACAATGAAGTCTCAATTTTTTTATTTATTATATGGTGGTATTGGGGTTTGGGCTAGACTTTGACTGAGTCTAGATCAGTCCGGTCCAGACCATGACTTTCGAAAGGTAAATCCAACCCAACCCAACCGGTAGTAGAGCCAGACTGAGACCAGATCTGGGCCAGCCCAACACGGCTTTGACCAGGTCCCAGAAGCGCTGTCCTCGTCGTCCAGATCATATTTCCCAAAAGTAACAAATAAGACGTACACAAACTTATTTTGTAAGAAATCCGCTACAATTGTACTTACAAGCTACGTTACAAGCTGGTCGTATGTACTTAATACAGGATCTACATGCTGTCCGTATATATTGACACTGCAATTTGTATCGGTATATGTTTGTTTTGGCATTCATATTTGACCTACACATTGTGTGCGCAAATAGAAAAGAGAGTAGCGCTTGTTTTAAATAAGAGGCATTCCGAAAATGGCCTCCGTCCAAACCAAACACATCCCAACTGGCTTGTTTGAAATGGAAAAATGTGAATCTAAAGATGAGTACATGAACATTACAGAAATGTCAGCTAAACCCAGACTTTAATAGTGTACAAGTAGTCCGTAGAGTCGTGGCATGTTGGTTGAGATGAGCACTGTTCAAATTTTTCTTTGAGAATTTAGTTCTTAATCCAGAGGAAAGGACATCGAAAAAAGAAGAAGTGTGCAAGTAGACAAATCTTACGTCTGACACCGCCAGTTACATGAAAAAGAATTTAGACTAATAGAGATGCAACTCTTAAGGCTAACAAATGATCGACAACTGTTTCGTGTTTGGATAGTTCGTGTTTGGATAGTTGTTAACGTAAGTTGAAAAGTTTAACTTTTTGTATGATTTGGAAAGCGTTAAAGTAGAGAGTGGTTCTCTAACCAAACACGCGAAATGGAAATAAAGATTTCTCGCTTTCACTTTGGAGGAAAAAGCTCCGATTCCAAAATAAAAATTTAGTGGAAGACAAGATTAAGATTTACCATTCATGTCACTTCACAATAAATCTTATATGCAAATCCTCCAACTAAACACTTAATTGGTCCCAAATCCTAATTTAGGTCACTTCACTCCTCCAAATTTGCGAACCAAACAGCCCAAAATGCTAAATGCAAAATTATGCATTATCAGACAAAGTTCAGTAGTTTTTCTTTTTTGGACACTGAAGAGCTGGACAAGCCTGTCTACTAGAAATATTTATATAAAGATAGCAAAGTACATACAGTTGGTTTGGTCCTACGAATTAATGCTCAAGCTGCAGCCTAAACTTGCAGACAGAATTATTGAGATAGCCATAATACGTCTCCCAGTGAAGATTTGAATGGTAGTCTAATCCACTTTCAAAATTCAACTTCTATAGCAAAACAAGCATAGCAAAATTATACACTTATTTCTAGCCATTCCATCAACTCGGGATAATTTCATGCCAGAAGGGCAGAAGCCGCAGAACATCTAAAAAAAATATGACACTTTTCAATATGCACACATGCAGAAAAGTTGATGGTACTATTCACAATAGGTCATTTTGGGCTAGAGAATATTGACATGTTCTATAATGTTCACTTATCTCCCTTTAGAAATAATTTTGTGAGATTTTCAAGAGAACAAAAGAATATTCGAAATTAACAAATCAATAAATATGGGACATTGCTCTTGGAACTACTTGAGCATGATAGTGCGGGTAAGAGATGATGGGAAAAGTTGCAATCTTTCCTATTCTTTCCTTTAAAACTACAAATCATCTATGAAGAATTTACAGGTCGCATTTCCGTATTAGCTTTGACAAAATAAACCTGCAGGGAATATGAAACATATTTAGTTTTGACAAAGAATAATTCTTACAAGAGTATAACGATGATTCAACGAAAACTGAACATGTACTAGAAATTCTAAAGGAATGTCTTTATTGTCATGCCTGACAAACTATACATGACTGAACCATGAAAGATCAAGAAATGGTTCATGCACAGTACCAGAAGATCCATGACCTTTCATATGCCATTTCTGTAAAAATATTTCTGGAATCGACAGTTAATATACAACAACACTAGCATGCATAGTTACAGCCTTCACTTAGATCAAGTAACTCAACTGATCTCAAGAATCTCGTGAGAGAGAACATGATTTTTTTTCAATCATCTTTCTCATGGAAAACACGAGGTAGACTATTACCATTAAGAGCAGCATGGTAGATTCGCTTCTCAGCCAGTCCAATATCCGAAAGTATTAGATTACCCTGCAGAGAGTTGATGAAAGATTATTTACTGCAAACATCCAGAATTGCAGAGAAAAATAGTCTAGAACATATATAATATTTAACTTCCCCTTCATAAATTTGATTGTTTGATCTATAACAGGCACAACACATACAGGTATGATTGATACCTACTATGACTACAAAGAAATCCTCAAGTTTTTCATGTTTTTATGTACAGTATGCATATACAGAAGTACCCATGCAAAGCTTGCACATAAATTTGAAGTGCTTCAAGTTGATTTAATCTCTCTTTGCCATCCAATAAAATAGACAATTTGCAAATTAGACTTTAGCATTTAAAATTTTGTTGTAAAAGGCTTGAATGATGATGATGACGAGAATTGACTTGCTGGAAAAGTATATTAAAAGTGTCAAGCAACACACTCATAAAAGTGCAAAGGGTCTACTGGTCACAAGGTGATGTATTGGCAAGAATATGTCATATTTGAATTTTTTTTCGATGCAATTTCAGAGCTTAGTAGTTTTTGAGTAATATTAGTGTAGATGCACGAGATGATAGTATTGGCAAGAACCTATCATATTTGAATGTTTTCGATGCCATTTCAGAGCTTAGTAGTTTTTGAGCAATATTAGTGTAGATGCAGAGCACAGTTCATATTGAAGTTTACTACTTGGTTCTAGATATGACAGGTGTAATTCAGTTTGGATAAATGGGAAGCCTGAGAAAGGTTTATGATAAACTTCAGAATGGTCAGCGTGTAGTTGGAACTTGTTGAGATTTGTATTTCTTTTTAAGTCTTCTGTGATAAATTTGGGTTGAGTGGTGTATCTAGGGAGTTTTCCTGAATCATTACTCTATTCTGAAGAAAGAAAGAAAAAATCCAATACACAATTACTACTACAACAACAAAGCCTTTATCCCAAAAAATTTGGGCCGTCTGGTTGAATCCTCTTCTTCCATCTCTGTTAAGGGTCATGCCCTCTATAATACTAACAAAAATCATACCCTTCTTTAACACTTTAAACCATGTATGTCTAGGCCTACCTCTAGTCCTAGCATAAATTTAATATAGAGAAAATTTGAGTTGCACCCCACTTTATTTACCCATATTGAAGGTGCATCCCACATGATTACCAAAATGATAAACGGCTCCCACTTTTAACGGAAACTAACAGTCAACTGCGTTGACCGTTAATTTTTGACCGAAATACCCCTTCCCTCTTCCCAGCCCCCCCCTCCTCTACCGTGTACGAAGTCGGGGGTATTTGTGTCCAAAATTTTTGGTCAAAGGAGTTGACCGTTAGTTGGAGACGGTTTCCGTTAAAAGTGGGAGCCGTCATACATTATGGTAATCGTGTGGGGTGCACCTTGAATATGGATAAATAAAGTGGGGTGAAACTCAAATTTTAATTACGAAGTTATTTTCTTCATATTTGGCTTACAGTTAACCTATTTACGAGGTCTCGGATATGTTTTATTTTCCTTGGTTAGGGCGTAGGACTTGCTATAAAGGACAGTAATACAGATTCTCTCTCTCTTTCTGTGTGTGTTTGTGGGGGTGGAAAGAGGAGGGAGCAAATTGTCCCAATGTATTGGTGGGGTCCTGTGTAAGTCTTGGGTTGATGGATTTAAATGAATGAAAGAAGGTGATATGATCTAGATTTCTAATCTAAAGGTTGGATATGATCTAAGCTAATACTGCTTGCTTCGGGATTGGGGGAGTAAGTGGAATTGTCGCTCATTGCACCGAATGAACAGTACCCAAGTCTTATTTATTTTAATTTTCTAATGAGTTAAGCTGAAAAATTATGTTGTTATTTGGTGCTTATAAGCTCAAATCTTGCTAAGTTCTTTTCTTCACATGATTTATTGTGGTTCTAATGATTCTGATTCTTTCTTCAGCTTCTATTATGTAGACTCCATATATGTTTTTCGGTTTATTCTGATGTAATGTAGGTTTTCTGTATAAGATCTTTAATTGTATTTGTTCTTCTTCTATGTATTAGATCTTTTCTTTTATTTGTTGTCTGTATTGTATATGTTGTTTTATTATTACTTCAACATTTTGGTTCATGTCTATCTTATCCCATATTGTTCCTTTTGGATGGGCGTTGTTCCTTTTATTGGGGTTAATGGAGTTTGTGCTTGTGGATATATGCAAGTTGAGAGCAATGTGGTTCTGGTCTGCCAACTTCTGGACTTGGTAGGGGTAAGCAAGGTACAGTTTGGTTCGACTTTTAGGCCATACCCGTATCGGGCCATCATCCTTCGGTTCCTTAAAATTAAGAACCAGACCAGACTGTCCGAATCTATAGAACCGCACCAACCTAACATGTCAATCTCGGTTCAGTTCTTTCACTCGTTCTACACATTAAACAAATCATGCTAAAATCTATCAAAAACTTTTCTCACACGTCTTCCAATACTTCAATAACAAACATGCCATAAGTTTGTTAAGACATCTCCTAATCCACTGTCGATTTAATTCAAATTTTTATGATCAATCGTCAATGATCAATCCTAATTTTTAATCCATCTAGTCATTTTAGTACACTCAGTCTCATTCGGTTCCAAACGGGTTTTCTAGTTTTTTAACCCCGAACCGGACCAAAAAATTAAAAAAAGAAAGAACCAAACTGGACCGGACGAGCATAAAAAACCTGATCCAACCCAACCCAACCCACGGATTTTCGGCTTGGTTCGGTTCTTGCACACCCTTAGATCTTGGTATTTATTTCCATTGTTATTTGTATTTTTATGCAGTTATTTTACATTTATATTTTGTAAGGTAAGCATGTCTTTTGTTGTTTTTGGAAAATTAAATCAGTCTACTTGCTTTACTAAAGAATGAAAATGCATTTTTTTCAATATAGAATCTTTTATAGACACATGGAAAGAAATATTCTCCATTTCCATAACATTTCAAAATTTTTGGACGTGCCCGTTTAAAAGTTCATTGAATTTGGGTTCGGACCAGAGTGGACCCGTTAATATAACGAGTCCGGTCCATGTAACAACAGGTTAGAACCGTTACTAAAACATACTAATATATCAAATGGCGGTGGTTGGTCTCGTGGTGACCAACCAGGGATGGGACACCTGGGAACATTCAAACGAAGAGCACTTGACATGGGAGGACGTATGGGATTGGGGGTGCTCGTCGCACGGGTCCAGTAGTGTTGAGACGTTGAACTCATCAAAGAGGAAGCAGATGGCGACATACGCGTCTGGGTTCTGGTCGCAACCTTACTATAAAATGGACTAGGAAGAAAGGGGCAGTGTAGGAAGGGGACGGGAGCGATTGTATTTTGGTGGCAAGGATGGGTAATGGCCGAGGGGAGCAAATTGTGGCTAAGGGGGGATGATGGATGCGTGGTGGCAGATGAGGGCTGTGAGTAACAGACAATTTGGTGAGTGAATGTTAGGGAGAGAGGAGTAGGTAGAGATTTTTATGGTTAGGTTAGGTTTGAAGTGTTGGTTGGGGTTCTTTGTAGGTAAATGTTCTAAACTATTCATACATGCATGTATACCATCAAGAATATCCTTTCCATATGTACCATAATCAAGTGTTACGTTGGTTTGGCTTTTCTAGACGTTTGCTATAATTTCTCCTAAGAATAATTATCACAAAAGACCAATGTTTTAAAAGGCGAAGGTGCAAGGCAAGACGTTTAGGTTCCCTGGGGGCAAGGCACAAATCTCAAGGCATGGGGTGTAAGCTTTTCAAGAATAAAAATTGTTTTATTATAAAAAAATTATAGTAATATTTAAAAATATTGAAAAATTAGTGAAAATTATCAATAATAAAACATAAGCTAAGAATATGATCCAAATTCTAAAGGGTAATTATCAAATATATTGCATACCTTTCTTTAAGAGTCGTAAGAGTCCCCTATAATAAAACCTTTCAACAATAACGAAAGTAGCAAATAGTTGCTTATCAAAAAAATTAAGGTAGCTACTAACAACTCCAAAGTATCAAAATAACAAGATAAATGTTAGAATCCAAGTATTAGTCATTTACAAGGAATTAAATCCGTAGGAATATGAAAGAAAAAGATAAAGAGAGAGGAGGAAAAAAGAGAGTTGAAACTAAAATATCCAGATTGAGGATATTGATGCTATTGCGGATCTTGATGGCATAGGCACATCAGGAGAGAAACACTACGCCTAGATATAACATGGTTGAAGGGGGCTGTCAATGCTCTAAACATAGATAGGGGATTAAGAGGTCTTGATGTTTGCAGACTTAGAGGGGAAGAACAAGATTTTGTTGCGATTTAGGTTTGTCTCGAATTGATAAGTGGATAAATGGGTCCTTTATTGTTATAAACCACAACCGCAAAAAAAAGAGAAAAAGAAAACACCTATTGGACCTAAGTTTTTCACATGAGACATTAAAAGAGTAACCGTCTGGCGTCTATGTAAAAAATGATACACCAATCAAAAAGTGTAGATCTCCCAGACCTAATGGTTTAATTAAACAAGTCCCAAGACTTTTTTGCATGCCCTGCCCCAAAAAGCTCCCCCAAAATGAGACAAGAAAGTAAGAAAAATGAAAAAAAAAAACGCAATAAGATACATGACAATCAACTTTCGTTAATTAATAATAATAGTTATTATCACTATAAGATAATGAAACAATGTTTGGATTCATTAAGGATATTATGTCTGCTTAAGGGTGTTTCTGGCAATGATATACATGAAAAATAGCTTTTACAAAGATTTATTTATAATTAAAAAATCTCAAGGAGTTACTAATAAAACTAAATACGTTTTTAGGATAAACATGCAAAAAGCTACTTTATTTAGTTTGGTTGAAACACGTCGAGTTGCATTGGGCTTGGGTCAACAATGAAGTGTAATCCGTTAATAATAAAAGAAATACTGCTATTTGTTATAAAATGTAATTGTATTCATTTACTATGTGAGACCATGTTTGATCAATATAAATATATAGGTGTCCACAAATGGTTGTGACAAGGGTACTCATTCAAATAAAAACATTTTTGTAAAGGTATACATGCAAATATATATTTTACAAAAGATATACGTAAAAAAATTGAATATTTAGATATACATGGAAAAATCCTTCTTTTTAATTTTTAATGTAATCAGTAGGCATAGATTAATCTTCGCCCAATAGCGAAGTCCTCTCAACTACTACTACTACAAAGCATTTATCTCATAACAACAACATCAACTAGGACCAATATACTAGTCTACGATCAAATTATTTTGATGCTAAACTGTACTCAACCGGACTTGAAACGGAGTCAAATTGAAACTTGGTCAAACTAAAATCAGAATTGAACTTTAATTAATTAGGGAATATTTAAGCCGCTGCTAGGGTAAGCAAACTTAAAACTGAAGAACAGAGCACAGGGAGAGGTTTCAGAAAGAGAGGACAAAAAACTGAGATATTGGACGAAAGGGCAGGGGTGAGTACAAAAAATCGTACATGGAGAGAGATAGAGGAAACTGAGATGAGAGGGAGAAAAAGCAAGAGAATGAACAAAGAATTTAGTGCAAAGAGATAGAGAATGAGTAGACAACGAAATCAGAGACACGACAAGGGGAGATGGAGAGAAAACAAAAAGAGGATAAAGACTAGAGAGGTCGCAGAAATAACAGAGCAGAGGAAGAGAGAAAGCTAGACACTGAGAGAGATCATATCAAATACCAATAGAGAAAACTGTTGATAGTGTCACATTGTGCAAACCCTCTATCATTGCCTGTGTTGACTTGGGTGACTTTGTTGTCATCACCAATGTAAAGAGAGATCATATATGAAGATAAATCTTAGTTAGAGATTTCATTCCGTCAAGGAATAATGGGACCGAGTTCGAAGGGGGCAAGTGTTAACATAAATTGGTGGGCTGATATATTGGCTTGGAATTCCTCTACAAGATCAACTTCGGAAAATTACTTAGGTTACCTGATATAATGGTTATTAAGTGGCTGCTATAACAGTTTATGGTACCTGCAGCTATTTACTAAACCTCTAATATCATGTATCATTGTGTCATATCCATAGTTTAAAGTATCGGCCGATACCGATCCGATACGGACGATACCGATACAGTTTGGCATGTCCCGATCCGATACCGACCGATACCCGATACTGACCGATACCGACATTAGAGGTCTCTTTTCCAGTCAATTCGGCAAAAAATTTTGAATTAAAAAGACCAATTAGAAAGGATGTAAAAGCATAATAAGGTTGTAAAAACATATAAAAGAGGAAAACTTATCTATCGCATATAAATCAATCGACAAGGATAACTACTATTTCATTCAATATCAAAAATACTAAGAAACAATACTGAAAATACTTTAAATTATGCATAATTGTATAAAATATATTCTCTAAAATGTTAATAATTTACTAATAGTTGTTTGCTTTCCGATACCAAAAAATCCGATACTCCGATCCGAAACCGCCGATACTACCGATACCGCCGATCCCGATACTCATAGGAATGGTCCGATACCGATTCCGATACCGATACTTTGAACCTTGGTCATATCATAGCGGACATATAGTTACTATGTACACTATAACAACTGCTACCACTGATACCCAAAACAGTGGCTATAGCTTCTGAAGACTCTTTGTTTTCCTTTATCTAGTGGTGGTCCCTATTTGACCATACTTTCTTTTTCATGTCCGATTGTGGCCATATATAAATGTAGTGCATGGAAATGGTTACAATATACTGTTACCCAAGAAAAGTATGTGGTGTGTGAAACATGGAACACTGACGCTAAAGGGAACATCTGCCAAAGTAATGGTGAACAAGCAACTTATTATGATTCTTCTGGAGTACATATAGACAATGTTACTGGTTCCAAAAGAAGAAAAATGGAAAATCATATTGTACAAAACATTTGAAAACTCTCAAAATACCATTAAGAAACAATTTGGAATGGCACAAATTTACCCAATTCAATGGTCCCATCATACACAAAAGAATGCTGGTAGGGGTGGGCCTTAAAGAATTTGGTTCAGACCATCAAATTCCTAATTCTAATTTAACTGGCTATGTTACGGGCTGAGGACCTTCGATCCAATGGATCACTATTATAGCAACTTTGGGATTATAAATTAGAATGCATCTATAGAGGTAGGAAATGTGTTTCTTTTGTCACCTACAAATTTCCATCTGTATACTTAGATTTGAAACTGGTGAGCAATTTAAATTAGCCTAACTCTTTAAACTTAAACGAGCAACCAATCATAGATAGAATCATATATAAATATGGATGGATCATTCCTATCCAGAGAAAACAAACACATCCACATCTAGTGCAAATTGCATGACTAATTCCCCCCAAATAATGTGGGATAAAAGGCTTCATTGTTATTGTTGTTGCTCATGACCAATTCTCGTTTACGCTAAAGTAAAAGTTGCTCCTGTATAATGCATTTGTATGCACAGTATATGCATCTGAATATTAACCATAAACATAATTTTAACACCATATTAAAACTTAGGAGCCAATGCCTACAGACAGTTTCAGGTTAATCGGTCTATGCCTACTGCATTATGTATACCACAGGATAGAGATAAGATAGTAAACACAACAAAACACATACCTCAGTAGCCAACAACTTTCGGACATTGCTAGCATAGAGTTTAGGATCCTCCTTTTCTTGTTCGGATGGATAATAGACAGGTAAATGGGTCACCTCTAGATGATTTACAAATTGGCAAAGAAGCAAGAATACATGGCGCACCTGTCAACAATGGCACATAAGAAAACATTGAACTTAAATGTGAGCTATAATTTATCAAAGACTACATGGAACCAAATTATCAGACAAACTCATTAGTGCATAAATATTAATAATTTACATGAAATGGTTCATCCAACTAGGTAAGGAAGAATACATGCAGTGAGAGAAGATCATCAATCATTGTGTCAGTTTTCAGTTCATCAAAAAGTATTAAAGATAATTTTATTATTGTACTGCAAGAAAGCATAATGTTCACTTTTAAGAAGAAAATTTCCTCATGCATGTACTAGTTAAAAACATAAATGTCTATTAATAATAAAAATGAAACTGAGTAATTGAATCGCATTAAAGCAATAAAAATACATAAATTTCTTACCCCAGATATCGAATCCCAAGCTGGACTAAATCTTTTGTAAGGATATCTTAAAATCACAGGACGAACTGGCACCTTTGCTAGAAAGGCACCAGTCTTGAAAGGAAGAAGGTAATCTCCATTGGTAGTTGTGCCCTCTGGATTTGCAAAAAACCGGTAGTTAGACCAAGAGCAACATTAACATGCAATGTAGCCGAAGTTGCAAAAATAACATAAATGTCATTGAAGGAATTTAACTGGAAGTATTGGATACAATATAACTCAAATTTCTTATATATATATATATATATATATATATATATATATATATATATAGTAAATTTTGCAACTTCGATTCAGCATCTTCCACAGACACCCTCATCCAGAAACAAAAGCCAATGGCATAATAATATAATATACAATTTAGTACAATTCAACTGAGTAGAAACATCTAGTTTGTCTTGTTCTGTGAGGACCCTCATGTAGAAGATACGGCATTACAATTGCAGAGTTCAAAATTGAATTATGTAGATCATCCTAATTTTCCTGCATCTGGATCTCATCTTCAATATTTTAAGCTAATATTACATGCTTCCAATCTTGAAACATGCTCCAGTCATTATTGGGAACTATGTTTGCGGCACTTCTTATTATTTAGGTCAAACACCTTTCTCCATCTAGTCAAAATGCAAATAAGATGTTTGAAATTACTACATTGCCTCTTCAAGATAGTGAATTTTAACGTCTTCTGCATTTTTGACTTTATAAGGGAATCAAATCTGTCCACTTGACTTTTACTAGTGATTTCCTGTTATGTGCTATATCTTAATAAAACATTATAGTAGGTATATGCAATACAAAATCTGGTACATCTATAGATAATTCTAATGTTGTCTTATCTGACTCGGAAAAATGAGCCTCACTGGATCTCATGAGTCCTGGGGCTCAGGATTCAGCACATTATATTCCCCATATTTCTCCACATATACAAGATAAAATGTTCAAGATAAGATCCAGTACAATCCTATAGGGTCACTGACTCAGCTATGTGCTTCTCATCTTTAGGCAAAGGCATGCAATTTTCACTTCTAGTGCATTTCCTTGTACTTAATATACATAAAAAAGAAAAGTAAAGAAAAAAGGTCTACAATCTAGCATTGACATGAAAATGAGATACAATCCTCACTCCTCAAATTTGAAGACCATCCTAAATTGTGAATAGGTATCAATGATTAAGTAGAGAAGCAAGAGCACATTGTTCTCTTGCTAGCAATAAATTTGGAGGTACTTTGAAACATCCTCATTCAAGCAAATGCAAAGTTGTCCCAGATGGAATATGGCTAGGTCAGGCTCATAATTAAATACCAAAAAGAGAGGGTGAGAGAGAAATTTTGTTTTAGCAAATATAGTTGCATAACTATGTTCACCTGGAAAGAGCATCATCATAGGAGAATGTTCATTTTGATGGGCTTCTTGAATCCTTTCTGTCACAACACCTACATGAGAAGAAACTTTTAGTCTGATGGCAAATTACTGTATCAAACACAGATGCTTGAATAAGGACTGTGGCCGAAAAAAAATATTCAGCACAGCAGATTGCCTGCCTTTTTTTCTTCCACAAACATTATTTTTTTTGCAGAAATAAGTTAATATGGTGTAGTTCACTTCAGAAAGCTTAAGAGATGTTTAAATATATTTAAGTTACACTAGAGTGAAGTATCAAGTATTAAATTTCTGGTGCAAAGTGTTATGTCAGATAAGCCCTAACATGAGATATTGTGCTGGTGCAATCAATTGGATTTTGATACAGAAATTTGACCACAATGCAACCCAAGAACTTCATCGTAATTAAGCCTCTGCCACAAAGTAGAGTGGGCGCTGTCTTGGAAATGGAGAAGATTTCACAAAAAATCTTGGCCAAATTTCTAAGACTACTTCTCAAACCTCTCCATTGTTGCCAATTTCCTAGCCAAGGAAACTATGGCACGAGAGGGATTTGTCAAATAATAGAAGGCTGGTTGCTGAGTAGGGATAACAATTAACAACCTTATAGGTCATGCATCTTAAGCTCATTTATGAAGCATGATGTTAAAATAACATTGATGAACAGAACATTTCAGATGAGTTCTATGATGGAAAAGACTTAGGGTTTGACAAAGGGCTGTACCTGAGATGCCCTTAAACTCTGATGACTTTGACTCCCTCTGAACATATACACAACCAAGGCACTTGCTGCAAATAAAAGCAGTTATTAACTACATATGGCAAATAAGGATTAGTTTCTGAAGTTAAACTATAAAGCACAAAATGCAGTTTAAAAACTGGCTGACAGCAATATATAACTTCAATATACACAACTAAAAATTGATTTCAAAACAATGCTTGAACTGGAAGGTAATGTATGACGTGTTCTATGTTCCAACTCTATTACTACAGGGTTATTGCAAGTAGGAAAAGACTTGAAGAACTTTAGATCCCCACCTAGTGGAGCCGGGATGAGAGTTCCATGGACAGCTATTTTTTAGTAGGGAAATTAATGGGTTGAGAAATAGTAACTTTTGTTGTTTATTTGTATGGTCGAATGAACTTTGAGTTACAGAACTCACTGACCAAAGACTAACATGGAACCCACCAAATTTTTTATTAAAATCATAAATTACTTGTGGTTCCTCCAAAATCCTAGCAAGAAATCTAAGTTCCTCCAATATGGTGGGTCACAGGAATTCACGACAGGACAGTCCACAGCTCAAGGGTCATATCCCCTCGTTTCTTTTAATCAAATGCGAAAATAAAGAAACTGCATGACCCCACCGAAGGTTCCTAAGTATCTCTTAGGGGATGCTTGGTTCCTCTACTTTCTTGCATGTTTGGCAAACAGAAACTTTGGAAACAAAGAAACTTCACTTTCTATTGGTTTCTAGAAACCTAAGGAACTAATAGAATGTTGTTTCTTTGTAAGAAAATAAAATATGGAAACTTGTAGTTAACAATGACATGGTAGTAATAAAAAATAATTCACATGATTTAGAAGTGGGTGTTCGCTTTTTACAAGTCAATAATAGTAAAAATTAGATCATAATTGTTTTCCATGAGTTTCTATGAGTTCCTACCTTTTTGGATGGAAAGTAGAATGAGAGTAATTTCCACTTTGGTGGTGAATCGTATTAGTTGCCCAACCTTCCAACTACCAAACAAGCAAAGAAATAGAAAGTAGCCATAGTTTCTACACTTTCCTAGTTTTCCTTTAACTTTCCATTTGCCAAACAGGCCCTACGGACAAAAGTAGAGGAAACTCTAGTGGGCCCCGTGAAGTTTCTTTAGTTTTTGCATTTGATTAAAGGAACAAGGAGATATGATAAATGAATTGTGGATCATTGTCCACTCGTAAGTTACTTCCGACCCTATTTGGAGGAACTTAACTTCTATTTTGTCAAGATATGGATAAAATTATAAGAAATTTATTATTTTAATAATTTTTCTATGAGGTCTCCTGGATCATTTTTTTCTACCATACCAAGAGTTTCTTTCGTCTCATCTTACCATATAAAATAATTATAAATAGTTACCGTTCTCAACCCACTAAGCCCTTAATTAGAAAAAATAATTTTTCATGGAAGTGCTATCCCGCGTAAAATGGATAAGATCTAAAATTCATTGCTTTCTTGTTGCTCGTCCATTAGATCAAATTCAGAAGCAAGCAGCCAGCAGCCCCTTAATTATGGGTGCATTAGGAGTAGGATTATCCGATTTGTCCGGATCTGAATCCGGTTATAAGCGGATATGGATCAATTATTTTAGGATCCGTCTGGATCGGAATCCATATTTTTTTTTATATCTGACTTTAATTTATCCGGATACAAATATGGATTCCACTCCATTATCCAAATCCGGATATTCGGATACCTATATAAATATATAAATTATATTAATATATCTATGCTTTTAACAATAGGAAGCATTTTATTTGTGACTAAACTTAGAATACTTGAAGTATATATCATTACTCAAACATAAGTTAATTAATATTTCACTAAACTTATATAAAATCATCAATTTTCTCAAGGATCCAAACTTTAGTTTTTCCAAAACCCTATTATATCATATCCACATTTGTATTTGTTTTATATATCCGTATCTATCTTACTATGTCCGATCCAAATTCGAACCCTTTTTTTCCGGATATGGTTATTGATTTTCATAGTCGAGCAATATCCGTATCCGCATTTGTATTCGTTTTAGAAAATAAATACAGATATTGTAATACCCCTAGCCAATCCGTTTCCGCTCCGAACGCACCCCTATCCTTAACCCAAGAAATGCCTCACTGGCAGTTTGGCTCTTACATTCACAAAGAGATAAAAGTTCATCAAGCAAAAGGTACATTCAGCCCACTAACTAGGTTGTTATTCTCATACAATACATGATATGTATCATTCAATACACGATATATAACGTACAATTCACAATACAAAAAGGTTTTTGATATGGATCTTATATATGTATCGGATGGGACAAAAACTCGGGCGGTAAGTTTTTCTATTGTCTGATACAATATTTTTTTGTTTTATTTCAATTTTTCACCTTTTTCTATTTTCTTTATCTATTCATTGATATTTTTTGTCACCTTTGTTTTTGGACTTCTTTTAGGTGTTTCATTGACCACTATTTCCAGTGTTAGTTGGATAAATTTATGGATGTTAAGAACTTATGACGGTTGTCTAACTTGTGTTTTAATTACACCTTTAGTTATCAACTTTATAATTATTGTCAGTTAGATATTTAATGGTACTCATTAGTGTTGCTTAATGTGTTCGATTTATTCTTATGTTATATCAATTTTTCCAATGTATTTGCCAACGGGATTATGTATCTTATGATACATGTAACCTTCATTTAAATTAGGCTAATTTGGAAGTAAAATTCAATTTGGATTCCTCTTCATAAGAAGAGAAATCCAAATTGAATTAGTTAAGGGCACAATGGTCAAAGCACCATAATAAATATCTTGACCCCTCATTCCTACATAAACACATCCCCACCCTCCTTCACTCTCCATCCCTCATCTCCCTCAACCCTATATTAGCAAGGTAACCCTTGTTCCTCACAGAGCAGCAGCAGCAGCGAGCAGTGCCAGCAGCAGCAGCAGCGAGCAGTGCCAGTAGCAGTAGCTGCAACAGCTTGCAGCAGCTGCAGGAGCAGCAACAGTGTAATAGCAGCAGCTGCACGCAGAAGTGGTACTAGCAAGCGCGTTCAACTTCTGAAGGATATGTTCAAATGGAGATAGAGGTATTGGACGTTGAAGTCTGATTGAAACCCGAAGTATCATCTCTGGGAGCAGAAGTGGTGACCTAGGACTGCATATTTTCATCATGCACTTGATGTGCATATTCTGGTTTGTCCCACTTGTCCCAACAATAGTCTTTCACATGACCGAACATTCCACAATAGTTACACTTCCGTGGTTGACCACGACCACCACCACGACCATTGTCTTTACCACCACGGCCTCCTCCTCGACCACCATCTCTTCCGCCACATCCACTATCACGTCCACCACCACGACCAACAACACTAGAAACTAGGACAAAAGAGTCAGTATTCGACACCACAGAACTCTGTCCCAGAAAGGAACGATTGAGATGAGAGAAAGTATCTGCCACCGTAGGTAACTGCTCTCCAGCAAGGATTTGAGCTTTATAAGGTTCGAGCGCAGGATCCAAGTCGGCTAGGATAAGTGAAACATGAAACTCTTCCTTCTGTCTCTGAGCTTCTGTCAAATCAGTAGTAACAAAATAATATTGAAGCAGTTCCTCCCACAAAGCCTTCTTTGAAGCCAGATATTCATTCTCAGGCTTCCCATTTTGCTTTGTATTAAACAATAACTCGTACAACTCATAGATACGAACAACACTTCACTTCTGCGAATATGATTCTTCCAAAAATGTCCAAATCTGTTTGCTTGATTCACACCACTGAACATTACCAGCGATATGCGGTTCCATACTATGCCACAACCACGACATAACGTATGCATCTGCACTCATACAATCTTCATACTCAGCGAAAGTTTCAGACGGGGGTTCTTCCGTCAAAAACTTCTTCGCCCTTAACACCACTTTGATAGACTTGGACCAGGCAAGGTAGTTCGCACCATTGAGTTTCACCGCTGTAATCGACTTTCCCAATTCATCATTATGAATAACAGTAAAAGGAGAACCACCTCCGCTACCACCATCACTATTAACCTCGCTAGAAGATTTGGTCCCCACCATACTTGCAGATGCAATAGAAAGACGAGGTCTTTGAAACCCTAGATCTCACACCGAACCTCAACCGACGACGAACAACCAACGGAGATCTGTAGAAACCCTAGATCTCATAAACGAACCACGGACGACGAACGGCGAATCATGAAAAGTAGACGAAAAATTGTCGAATTTTTTTCCCGGCCTGCTGCCCCGAACCCCGCAATCAGGGTCTACCGCCCCCCGAACCCCTGTCTAACTCACGGCCGAGTTCGATCAACCTTGTCGTGGATGGGATGTACAGTACTTTCAAATATATGCTCTGATACCAAGTGAAGTTTGGAGATGGAGAGGAGAAGGAAAAAAGTAGGAGAAGAGAGAATATGAGAAAGGAGATTGCAAGGGCCTTAAACCCTAGGTTGCATCTCATGTCTATTTATATTGATATGCAATACATCAACAATTACTATTATACCCTCATATGATAAAAAAACAAAATAAAATAACTCTAATAGTTAGCTATCAAAGGTGAAACAATCATTATACGATATAGACTATATACATGTTACGATCAAGTGCAAATAGCCTGTATAGTAAGCTGAACGTGCTTGGTAGGGGACTAAACTAAGTAAATACTAACCAAACAACCATTATTTCCTAGATCCTTCTTCGCATGGCAGTTATAGGTGTAATAAATGGTCGAGGAGGGGTATACCCAACCAGATTGTGAAAATGCACAACCCACTTTTGAAATTACTAAAACTAGGTAAAACATCAGATTGACATGCAGTACTAATCTTTATATGAAAGAGCAAATTTTATGGTGTTTTTTTTCCACAGTAAGGAGGATAGTGAGGATTAATCTAATCCCTTGAATTATACAACCACAAGTACAAATTTGATCTGTAATATCATAATGTAAAAATGGTATGCTTATCAAAAATGATGAAGCAAAATACATATTAATCAATGGTGTGTTAAGATGGAATAATTTACATCAAAGAGTTGATGTTAAGAAAAACAGACTGAGAATCATCTAAAGTAGGACAAAGCAAGAAGGGAAACTGTTAGAAACAGACTGATATGGCCTAACCTGATGAGACCAACTAAGGGAAGCTTGGCAACTGATCTCTTGAGTAATGATATTCCAGGATTTATTTTTGCACAGAACGGAAATACATAAGAACGAAGTAACAATATACACATTTTGTTGTGATATCTTGTCTAAAGAGAGAAATGTTAGATTAAATTCTACGATATACTGCAAAGAGTTACCTACCTTTGCAACGAAACTTGGGAAGAATGATGACATGTGGTACAGTATATCCAGATGAGATACATGATTAGACACGATTACCCCTGGTCTCTCCGATTCATCAGCTTGTTCTCTGCACTCAGACTGAGCAGAGAAGAAAAGGCATAAAATTAGGACTCATCACTTATGGCAAGTATATAAATCTATCAAGATATGAAGACTGATGATAAATCATACAATAAAAACATGTCCTCAAATATCAGAAGACAAATAATCTATATACTGAAAGCCAGTCACACTGCAAAAGCTAATTAATTTGCTTACCAGTAATCATATTACGATTACAGACTTATCGGCCACAAGAAGCTCCTGCTTTTAAACATTTTGAGAACCATCATAGCCAGCACCAATCGGAAGCCAGATTAGGAGTGGCAACTACTGCTCATTCTATCTTCCATTAATGAGCTACAATTGGTGTCCTAACAAGTTTTAGAATGGAAAATTAACCCTTTCAATTGAAGACTGCTGCATTTTTCTAAAGTAGGACAAACAAAGCCACAGAGAAAACGACTCCAACTTTAAAGAGGTCCCTAAAGATATTTCAGAAGAAGGATTTTTCGAATCTTGATGCATTTCAAAGAAATTTTACAAAATTGGGGCAAAGGTGCATTCATCTTGAGCAGATTTAAGCTAACATAATTTTTTAGGGTACAAGGTGAAGTATAAATGCAACAGATACATGTAACAGCTCTTCTTGATAGACTTTGACTAAAAAACAACAGAACTATTTATTGTAGCATTAGTATATCGCAGGTATATCACTGGCTTATATTTGTCTTACATTAAATGTTGTAACAGTTATATTTATAGCCGTTATTGTTGCATCAATATACCTACGATATACTAATGCTACAATAACTGCTCTATTTCGAGTAGACTTTTTGAGAGCAAAGTAAACCAGTGATATACTAATGCCTACAATAACGGCTTTATTTCGACTAGACTATTTGAGAGAGAGAGAGAGTTTTTGTTTGGCCTCATTATGGGAGCCTTAACTTGGATCTCCATGAAAATCACAAGTATTAACACAGAAAACTTATTTTGTATTGAACTATTGATGTAAACAATTTTGTATTTACACTCTTCACTGAGATTTACAATGAATCGCTACACAATTACAGAGAATCTGAAATATTGTGCCGATGGAAGCCTGACAAGCGCACGGTCCTATGCTCCGTTGACGATCCGATCCGAGCTGCAGAGGATGATGCTCTTGGAAGAAGAAGCCCTTCTGATGCTCTCAAGTGTTCTTTTACTTTTCTTAAGTTTGGGATGTGTATGCTCCGGGGCTCCTTTTTCAACTAGCCGGCGCACGATTCATTTATAGTGTTTGTAGGGGAAGACCCCGAAGAGCGCATGGGACTACTCAATGAACTCACGACCGCAGCGAAAATAGAACAGTCTATGTTGTTCCCATGGTGATTTAGGCTACACATGCCACGTCCACATAAACTTAGTCTTTGTGGTCTACGTATCCCCTCTATTCAGCCAAGATTTTGGGACATGTGGCGCGATTTTGATGGTGATGATGGAGTCGTAGAGGAGCCACAATTGTTGAACTGGTCAACTAGACATGCCCGCGGCTATGGATGAACCACGAAAGTTGAACTGGTCAGATGAACTCTAAAGTGCTTGTTCTGCGGGTTTTTATGCTTTCAGTGTTTAGAGGGACTCGCCCCCTTAGGGTCACAACAAGGTTACCTCCTCGTTCGTGGGGATTGCCACTCCGTGGTTTTGTCGTTTTAGATAGCAACTCCTAGGATTTGACATTGGCTCCACTGGCGAATTGTCATTTAGTGTAGTGGGAGGACCTTATGTAATATCTATTATGTTATGGAACTCGTCCCAATCCTGCACTGTTAATTTAATTTTTAGGTGCCTACACTCTCCACATTCAAGACTATCACTTATCATTATCTATTTAAGGCAGAGTAAAATTGAGTTATAAAATATGGGTCTTCAATTTTTGTTAGAAGATCAACAATCCTTCTTGAAAGAGGTTAAAGTCCGCAAGCCTTTGGATCAAAGCTTGTGCAAAAGTCGTTGACTCCTTCGAATCAAAGGTTGTGTGTATGATGTTGGTAAGTCCTTCGGATCAAAGCTCACAAGTGTAACTATTTTCATAATAGTGGATTAAAGTCAAAGAGAGTTCCAGGATTGGAGTGCATAACGAAGGATACCAGGATACATCAGATGTTTGTGTTCTTGTCTCATTCTAGAGCTTCTTTTATATTTTATATTAAATTCTTTAATTATGCTAAATTTTCGTTAAACCCTATTCACCCCTCCCTCCCTTTCCCCCTTTAGGGTGCTTTCAATGTCTAGGTATCATAAATTGACGGGGGAAAAAGCAGAGTAAAGTTCCATAAACCATTAGTAGAAATCTCCAAAGAAAAAATAGAAATAATTCTATTACAAATTGTGAGATTGTGCATTTATCATCTAAGCAATAATGCTTGGTGTGTATGTATCACTCATGTAGAGGATCAGCCTACATGCAGTGGTAATGTGGAGGAAAGCTCATAATGCAAACACCTTAAAGCAGAGTTTGAGGTGCGCTCTATACATTCTCACAAGTTTGCCCTTAGCAGTTGATGTAATGGACCAACGCATGTGCAATGCTGCCTTAGCTCGTGTGCTTGACAAATATTCATAGCAAGTTTCGCAATATCGGTTTCGAACCCTTCGCATGAGTATCTGTAACAACGGGGTTTGGGCAGATTAAGGGTGTATTGGAACGGAATTTCAAAAATTAAATTGGGGTTCGGTGGAATTAGGCCTCCAAACTACAAATAAGTAAACTATGGTGCATTTGGGAGTGTGTTTGGAGTTACAAAAACCTCCATCTCTAACTCCATAATATCGTCCAAATCGGATTTAGCAAAAACCAAACCTGACTACATTTTTGTGAATTCCATTCTAAACTCCATTTCCTTTTTTTTCTTTACAAAACTCCAATATTTCCTCCAAATATGCAAATAACTTAAATAATATTCCATTTTCTCAGCGGAATTTCATATTTTCAAACCCTAGTTCATAACTCAAAATTCCAAAATAAACCTAACTCCATTTTAGCAAACATTGTTCCCAAACTAGGTCTTAACGATTTCACATTGGAGTTTCAGAGTTCTTTTCAGAGTTCTTTACTAGAAACCTGTTTGAAATTTAGACATAATTTTATGTACTATTTATTGTTTTTCGTTAGCTTTGGATTAATACCCAACATTGATGAATCTTTCAAGCTCAGTCCGTATTGTGGTTTATTTATTTTATTTTAGCAAAGTACACTTGGAATAAATTGTTTTGTATGGAATAATAATAATAAGATGGATGGATGAAGTGAATTTATAGATATATTGTAGTGTGTCAATAAGAAATCTTATCTATAGACTATTGGATGTCGATCTTTGGCATGATCAAATCATTGTTTCAACACTTTTTTTTTCATACTACTTTTTTTTTTACTTTTTTAATTTTGTAACACTCTTTTTCTGTACTCATTTAGTTTTTTAACTGAAATGGCTGGAAAAAGAGCCCCGATATCGGTATCACTAGTATCATCCGGTGTTGATAAGGAGTCAGTATCATATCTGTATAGGCCAAAACCGATACAATACTCTCAATGCATATTGGTTTCGGCTAGTACAGCAAGCTACTATCCTTAATTCAAAGTTCGTGTTGAAAACTATAGTTGAGTGTAAAACTAAGGTCAACCTAAGCGTACCAGCATTCATGGGTCGATATAACCAAACTACATATCATGCAAGTCTTCCAAAGAACCCACACATAAGAGCATATTCAAGAATAAGAACTACTTCAAACTACAGTCCATATTAACACATGCCCCCGCAAGTCGAATGTCCATTTTATGGTTTGAGAGCTAGACTCTTGTGCCAGGATAATTTTCAAATTCGCTTAACAGTTAACACAGCATGCCAATTGCCAGATGAGAATTGGTCCTGGGTAGCTTTGATATCTTGTTAATGTCTCTACCACTCAAGGTTGTAGATGTTGTATGTCAGGTCCATGGATTGAGATTTTTAAGATGTCGGATATCAATATATATATAATATTTTCTATAACTGAATGTCATGTTAGTCTAATGTCCATTTTATGGATAGAGGGATGGATTTGTGCAGTGGTATAAGTTATCAACTGTTTCTAAACTCTGTTTAAAATGGTGTTCAACAAGATTCGAACATCGGCAGCTCCAATACCATGTTAAAGATCCTGCCACAATACTAAAACTCGAGTTATCACGAGGGTCCAGGGTTAAATATTTTTATTATAAACAATACGATTTATTAAAGCATTCGACTATATACCATATCAAATGCTGCTTCAGTTCTTGTACTCAAATTATCATGTTAACTAACGATTAGTCGAATAATAAACACTATCCGATGCATCAAGAACAGCTAGAAATTATACCTCATCCGAAAAACCCCGGCGGGTCTCGCGGATCCAGTAGAACCCGAAGCAGAAGAGCATCGCCCTCCCGAGGAACCGCCCGGACCGGACCACGGCCTCCCTCCTCCACCCGACCATGTGGGCGTAATCCTCCTGCCCGTCCTCCCGGTTCGGGGCCGAGAACAGGGTGCAGAGCCGGCATATCAGGTAGTACAGCACCAGCACCAGCGTCGCCGACACCACCCGGATCGGGACCAGGGCGACGAACGCGAGCCCCAGCAGCGCCTTCTCCGTCGCCGGCAGCTCCCCCCTCCCCATGGTCCCGTAGGCGTCGTTCCGGACGTAGGCGGCGTACTTCCTCTCCATCTCCTGGATGCTCTCCGCCGGCACGGCGGGGCGGTGGGGCTTGAGGAGGGGCCGGTCGTCATTGTCGGCGGCAGCGGCGGCGGCGGCGGAGGAGGGATCGAGGGATCCGTTGGCGTCGGCGATGGGTTTGAGCTCGGACGCCATTGGAGAAACCCTAACCCTACTTCAAGATTCCGGCGTGACGGGGGAAGAAGGGGGGAATAGAGAGATTCGGATGACGTGGATGCGAGTGCTGTGGAGGTGAGAGGAGTGGATCATTTTGTAATAAGTTTCGAGTGGTGACAGTGTAGTGGTGGTGGGCATGGGAAGAATTAATTAATAAAAAATTAAAATTAAAATTAAAATTAGTTGTCAACACATTTCGCCACACCGTTTGACGAAACTTAAACAAGCACAGTTGATATTCTTTAAAGAAAAAATTACGTATATAGCATAAATTTTTTAAAAAATTATGCTAAAAGTATATAGTTTACTGAAATTGTGACCCGAGTCCCAAAACTTTCTTTACAGTACAAAATAGGTTCTTTTGAATGGCATTTTTTTTGCATGTATATTTATTAACAGATTTAATCCAGCTTAGCGGTTGGCTAATTAAGAATGTGAAGAATATCCTCTTCTTAAGGGTTTATTTTTAACGGTTAATTTTTTTATCACAAGACAATCTAGCAAAATATTTTATACGCAAAATTTTTTTACTGACGAAATTGGACTTTCAGTGACAAATTAGACTTTTAGTGACGAAATTTTGTTTTTAATGATGAATTTTTGTGTTCTGAAAAAAGTTTCGAACGTTACATCGGACTTCGAGTGTTACGTCAAAAATTAAAAAAAATCAATTTGTGTAATTTTTTTTCTCTCTGAGAACAATATCAATAAACTTTCATACTAAATATACAATTTCTGTATTCTTTAAACAGTACTTTTTAAAAAAAAAATCACCACTATTTGTACAGACTAGACATTCTTACACTGAATCTAGAAGTAATTATTTTTAGATACACATTGGTACTTCTCGTTTGAGTTGTAATCACTATACTCTAAATTTAAGATATGATAACAAATTTTTAAAAGAGCAGGAGCTTCCTTTCTTGCAAACATATTTTTTCGTACTAACAAGTAATGTAAATTTGAGTGATTCTCCTTAGTGTCACACGGCAACATTGGACTTGCTTGAATTTCGCAGGCGGTCTGATGGAATGTAATGGAACATAAATTTTTAAATCTTTTTTTTCTCCTCCGTCTATTTCTACAGAAATATATATATATATATATATATATATATATATATATATATATATATATATATATATTTTACACTAATTTTCTGTTTAATTAATCTACCATATATGTTCTATTTTTGGAGTTAAAAAAATAATGATTCCCGTAGATTCAAATAGGTCAACCTTTCCAAACTATTGTGGAGAGTAGAAACCTTGGTTTGGCAAAGAAACGAAGAGGGTGCACCCAAATAACGGAAACTTGGGACTCAATTTTGTTTATGTTGCAAACTGCATATTCATGGGAACATGGATTCGATTTTATTTTATCTTCTTAAATCTTTGATTATATTTAGTCTCGATTCGTAGTTTAATACTAATTTTTTTTATATAATTTATATCCACAGTTATATCGACACTTTTTTATGATTTTATAATATATATATATATATATAACAGCTAAGTTGATTTTTGAGTTTCACTTACCTAAAATTTACTTTGTTTTTCCATAACCTTAGCCAAGATGAGGACTTCGAGCATCTCTAACTCTGTTTTGAGTTTAGAAAAAATGGTTACCACACAGGAGTCACAATTTTTTATTTCAAAATTAATTCTCCAATGCAAATATGAAATAAATTATGAAGTTGATATGACAATGACATGTCAAAGACAACGTGAAGTTGGTTATCTAGATCTAGATAATGGATTTCACAATACTTAACTTTCACATCATCAATTATAAATAATAATAAAAAATTTGAAAAGTTGTCTTGGAAGTTGGAAAAAAATTGTTTTTATTATCTTCTCAATACTTTTGGATTGAAAATTATTTTTCTATCTCATTTTCTTGTGTTAATATAATCTTGTCACTTAGAAAAGATATTGTCTTGTGTCTCGTATCACATATGAATCACAACAGAAAATAAGACAATAGAGTTGGAGATGCTCTTATAGTGCCTTAAGATAATTTTTTTTTCTTACTACTTTCGGTCACTTAATGATACGTGACTTTGTTTTTGAAACTTAATTACTTAATAAAAAAAATAGGTTTTGTAAAGACGTAATGGTTCTCAAATCAGAGGATGATCGTCTCCAAGGACAGCGGTAGAAGTTTGAACTTGAGTGGACTACGTTAGGTTGGAGCAGATTCGAGCATGGATAAACTCATATAAAAAATACATAATTTTTTTTTATAAAAAAAGCCTAGTACTAATAACAAAAGGTTTTTTGCATCAAAAAAAATCTTGGCCTAATTATAGCTAATATCTTATGACATTTACTTTCAAGAGTAATAATTAGGATAGAAAAGAAAAGAAAATTATATTGTCCACCAACGGATTGATTTTTGTTAGATCATTAGTAATAGAAAAGAAAATAAAAATTGTATCTATTGTGTCTGTTGAACCGTTTAGAATTGGGAAGGTAATAGGCACCTATGATATGGAAGATTAATACGCACTATTGTTGTGATAATCTAAGATGATACAAAGGACAATATTTAATTAATAGTTAATTATAGGATAAGTAGCGATGAGAGTTAAAAATAAGAATAAATGCGTTGGTCTTGAATATTTTTTTTTTTAGTGAAAATTTGAGTTTTATTCCATTTTATTTAGCATAATTCAATATGCATATCATAATGTACAATTCTTTCACTTTCGTCAAAAATTAACGGTCAATTTCGTTGATCGTTAATTTTTTATCGAAATATTATTTTCATTTTCTTATGCCAAGGAGAGAGGACTGATAATAATGATAATTTATTAGGAATATTTTAGTCAAAAATTAACGGTCGAAAGTGGAGGGTGTTGTATATTATAGTAAAACAGTATAATACACCTTGAATTATAATAAATATAGTGGGAGTACAACTCAAATTTTTTATTTTATTTTTATAATACCAACTTCCAATACCATTCACCAGGAAAGCTTTTTATATTAAGTCGCTTTAAAAAATAATGGTTAACTACGTTAAGCTAATTCCTATTAAATCCAATTAGGACAAGTGATCTTTGTTTGCTAGACTACGTGAAGAGAAAGATATAAAATACTATATTTACACATTGTCGCAAGTCTAAGCTAAGTATTAAATACGTTATCTTAGTTGTCGTTTTGCGTAATGCTCACTTTTGCTACAATGATATTTTCTTTTCATATTTATACCTTAAACTTTATTTAATCACATAAATATCATGAAATTGCTGAAAAAAAAAGAAAAGAAAAAGTAAAACATTTAACTCCCACAAAATTAAATTAATTTCACGAAATTATTTTACAGAAAAAAATTTATGAAAATTTTAAAAAAAAATTGGGAAAACTTAAATTGGACGTTAGTTTGTTTGTCATTATTTTTCAAAAGAATAATTATTTTTCATGGAATTTTTTTTTATAGGTTGGATCAATTTCATTTTCTACCGTTTTGAAGCAAAAATATAAAAAATCATAGTTTATGGAAAATAATTTTATAAAAAATATAAGATACCAAACACTACATATTGGTCGAAAAATTGTGATGAAAATATTTTTCATAAAAAATAATTCAATCAAACACAATCTAAATGAAGAAGGTGGTGTCGGAAAAGGGGGTTATTGGCGGGGGCAAGATGAGAAAGGTGAAGATTATGGTGGTGGATTAGGTGTGACGTCTGTAAGTTCAAATTACTCAATAGCTAGCATCCGATATCACAAATATAATATTATAAGAATACACTCGACATGTCTAAAAAAAAAAAAAAAAAAGTCAGTATAGCAACCGTTGCGTGCGCGCACACACACGCAAACTTGACAGAGGAGACATGTTCACAGATTTGATAACCAATCATTTGCCAATAGAAACGAAGTTGGACAGGTTTTCCTCTGGATTCATCTTTCCTAAATGCAACTTTTCAAATATAAAAGAAATTACAAGTGAATTTGGGCAGTCCTTTTTTTTTGCATAGAGAGGAGCAGTCGTACAAAATTTTGACAGACTTCTATATGCAAAAGATTATAACAATTTTGACAGCAACGATAAAATCAGAAATACGTTCTTGGATGGGCTGGAATAGACTAGGGTAGACAATTGTAGACTAACTTAAATAAAAAAATTTTCATATATATATATATATATATATATATATATATGAGAGGTCAGCAAATGGACAGACCCAACCAAGTCCCCGGGGCCGGACGGGTACTCTGCAAAGTTCTTCCATACTCATTGGGACCTACTCCGACTTCCTGTCTGTGAGGTGGTCAAAGAGTTCTTTCGGTCGGACAAGCTTCCGAAGGAAATAAATTACACATTTCTCACACGGATCCCAAAGAAGGAGGGTGCCGCTGCGCTCGTGGATTTCTGACCAATTGCGTGTTGTAATTTTGAGTACAAAATTATTTCTAACATTATGTGTTCGAGAATGCAGGAGCTTATGGATGGTTTGATTTCAAAAAACCAATCGGCGTTTATTCGTGGGAGACACATCGTGGAGAACCATCTTCTGGCCCACGAGCGTGTCAGGGGCTTTAACAAAAGCGGGAAGCAATAAAGCTTGTGTGAAGCTGGACCTAAGAAAGGCTTATGATACGGTCAACCGTAGCTTCTTATGCCGCCTTCTGAAGTAAATGTGATCTGACGATTGGTGGGTCAGTAGAGTGAGAGAGTGCATTTCTTCACCAACTTTTTCGGTTTTAATCAAAGGCCAACCGCACGGGTACTTCAAGAGTGATAGAGGACTTCGGCAAAGGGATCCACTGTCTTCCTATCTATTTACTAACGTCATGGACTGCGTTGTTCAGTCAAAGAAGATTATTCCTTTGTTTAGTAGAATAAATCCAGTGATATCACATTTGATATATGCCGACGATCTCCTGATTTTTATCAAGCCAACGGAAAGCAGTGGTCAGCAGTTGATGCAAGTGCTTGGGAAATGAAGAGATTCGAATTTATATGGATGAAAGACGTGGCCACGGAGATGCAACTCAACATGTACAAAGCTCTGCGAGGTAGACTTCTGACGTTGGATAGGCTTCACAAGTTTGATATTCAGATTGATGACCGACGCTGTAGGCTTTGTGATGGTGCTGAAGAGACGAGTGCCCGCCTTTTCGGTACGTGCAGTTTCGGTAAATATCATTTGGAGAACCCAGCAGCAAAAACTGGGTATAGCAATGGTGCCTGAGTGCAGAGAGGCAAGGCTTCGATTACTTTGTTTATCTGGCATATTTGGAAGGAGCGAAATAATCGAATTTTCGAAAATTTGAGTATTTCGACTCAGGGAATCATTGCATGTATTGATCTAGATACAAAAGATCAGCTTGGATAGCCCCCTCCTGGGACGAAGATGGCGGTGTTGATGGTGTTAATTCAGGTGGAGGCTCTCTAGCTTTTGTTTGGGTATTAGTCGGTACGCAGTGGCTTGAGTGTTGTAAAACTGACGGTGGTTACCCTCCTTCTTTTCTAATAATATTTACTATTTCCAATATATATATATATATATATATATATATATATATATATATATATATATATATGGATGGAAAAAAAAATTGGAGTGGACTGAATCCCCACCCAGTCCCCTATATAGGTCCGTCATTGTTTGACGATCTTAAAGATTACCAAAATTGTGGTCTGCTATTTATTTTTTAGAATTTTTATCGGAACATTTCAAAACTTATTCGGGACTGGTCATGATTAGGACTAGTCGTGATTAGGACTAGTCCAGTTTAGATCCCCCCAAAACAAATCCTTCCAAATCTTCCAAACCACAATTATTCTAACTCTCTCTCTCTCTCTCTCTCTCCAAAATCCTAAACTTTTTTCTTCTCCCCCTCCTCCAATCCCTCCCCCCACCACCAAAGTCTCAAAGCTTCTTCACAATCAATGTACAAATCATCTTCCCAATCTTCTTCGTCCATATATTCCATCTCTAATTTTAGGGTTTGTATTTTTTTTTTCCATTTATATATATATATATATATATATATATATATATATATATATATATAGAAAAAAAAATTGGAGTGGACTGAATCCCTACCCCAGTCCCCTATGTAGGCCCGTCATTGCTTGAAGATCTTAAGGATTACCAAAATTGTGGTGCGCTGTTTATTTTTTAGAATTTTTATCGAGATTTCAAAACTTATTCGGGACTGGTCATGATTAGGACTAGTCCAGTTTAGATCCCCCCCCCCCCCCCCCCCCCCCCCCCCCAAACAAATCCTTCCAAATCTTCCAAACCACAATTATTCTAACTTTCTCTCTCTCTCTTCAAAATTCTAAACTTTTTTCTTCTCCACCTCCTCCAACCCCTCCCCCCACCACCAAAGTCTCAAAGTTTCTTCGCAATCAATGTACAAATCATTTTCCCAATCTTCTTCCTCCATATATTCCATCTCTAATTTTAGGGTTTGTATTTTTTATTTTATTTTGATAAATCTTCTTCCCAATCCTTCTAAATGCCAAAAAGATTATTATATAATAACATACAATAGGTTTTAGATTACCTATAGAAGAATTTTTGAACTTTCGAACCCATTTTAGCGATTCGAAATAATAAAAATTTTCAGTCTCGAGTTGGAAGACCAAGGATTGTAAATACACTTGTATGTTGTCAGGATTATAAATTTTTTTTACAGTCCTGAATACTTCAAGTACTGTATTTCTACAGTTCTGACATCATAAATACATGATTTATGAAATAGTATAAATTTTGAGAATCATATGAATTTTAGGACTGTCAAAATTTTGGACACTCCTGGCTATAGGCAAGACTGTCAAATTTTTTGACAGCCCTAGGTCCTAGTAAATTTTTATTAGGACTATCAATTTTTTTGACAGTCCTACATATTGCCAGGACAGTCAAAAAAAATTGATAGTCCTAACTAAAGCCAGGACTGTCAAATTTTTTTGACAGATCATCATTGTCCTCGTTGCGACTGTGGACGAATTTTTGAAGTTTGAAACCATAAAATAAAATTTTCTCAAAAATGAATCATAAACCAAATTTAGTTTCCTAGAAGATGAAATCTATGCATGAACATGAAATCTTAACATATTTAAAATTTGGGAGAAGAAAGAAGCAAAAGATGAAAAAAGAAAATAAAAACATAAAAAGGTGCCTTTTATACTATGTGATCCGAGTAAGTTTTCATGATGACAAACTTGTAAATAAAATCAACTGTTTTGGAATAGTCCCGAGTAAGTTTTGAAATGTCCCCATAAAAATCTCAATTTTAATGGTGCTAATAACACTGCGCCACGGAAAAATAAATAAAAATAAAGTGCTACTGGAAAACTTGACTTAAATTAGAATATGCCACAAGACTAACTACGACATCCCATCTTTGCATAAAATAAGATCATTATATTTGCCTTTTCATAACATTAGAGTGTCATTTCCTTGCAACCAATTCAAATTCCAACCATGGTTGCTGTGATTACAACAGTATTCTGACTCTAGTAAGGAGATTCACCTCGACCTTCTCCCTTATATCTACCAATTAAGTATTAACTTGATGCATATTTCTGCATCTCTTCTTTACTCTTTTGGCTTCATTTCTCTGAATTTATAATGTGAAATGAAAACAAAAAAGATGTCAGCTGGAAAAGAATTAGGAGAAAATTGAAGAACAAAAAGGAGGAAGGACACCACCCCAGAGAAAAACTAAGAACAAATTTACATTCACGAGCCGACAAAGTGTAGCTATCTCTACCATCTGTAATTTGTTGGCCACAAGGATATTCCATGTTCCAACTCCTGTGGTGTGTGTGTGTGTGTCAGTCCACCAGCACATCCAGATTCAGTTGTATGAGATTAGCCCTTAGGCTGCATTCTTGTACCTAAGTTAGAGAAAAACTGTCAGAGGAAAGCTTGTGATCGCCAAATAAAGAAAATAATCAAGACCCAACCAAATGATTTTCATTTTCTCCGTCGTAAAAACATCATCAATTCTTTTGTGCGACACCTTATCATGCTCCATAGCCGACCCCATTATAATTGAGAAAGGTTGGATATGATGACGAGAATGCTCTAGAGAGATGAGACTTAATATGAAGTGTGCATCACGATCTAATTCGATTACAGGTGGCATGTTAAATGTTTTTATACTGATAGTTTTAGGATGTGAAAACCTTCTATTATCCTGTATATAAGGGTCACGATGAGTTCTTCCAACAAAGACAAGTTACTTTTTAACTTGTTGTATACATTGAAAAATAATTCCATGTGTATAACATGTAAATGTATGACTAGGAGTGCAATATCACCTGCATTGCTGCCGTTGAAGCTAATAGTTCTCTACATTCATTAAGCATGTCCCTTTCCCTTGATGCAACCTCAAAAAGTTCAGAAACCAAACAATTTGTGCCCTCTACCTATTAAACATAGATACAGTCATTACTCTGTTCAAACCAAGGGAAAAACCTTAATTTCAACCCACAGATTAGTGAATTTTTTGCACACACTCGAATAGTAAAAAAGAACAAAAAGTTCCACATTGGAGGTTTAAATTGCAGGAAATATTTCATGATTACTGCATGCCAATTCCATATCATGAACTGCTTAAAGCCACTTTTCGCCCATATACCCCATTTAGGGATTAATGGTATATAACAATGACTGCCATGTGACCTGCGAAGGACAATTCACATTTTTAGTTAGATGAGACCACTCTTAAAATCTCATTTTGACCCTTTTTAGTATGACGTATTTCTGAAAATCCTAATTATCTTTCTGCAAAGTTTTGTTGATTCATCCACAAATGGCAAATCGGTACTTTCCAATACAAGTAGATCTAGCAAAAGAAAAAACAATAACAAAGCCATTGTCTGAACAACAACAGCAACAAAGCCTTTATTGAAAATCTTTTGGTCCACAATGTGAACTCCTCTCCTCCATTCAGCTCTATAAGGGTGATCTTTTCTGATACTTAAGAAATTGAAACACGAGAATTTTGAACAGAGTCAAATAGGTTACCAGCATGATAGTTCATATTGAGTATCTTGCTATAATTAAATATTCAAATCAAATAACTGAAAACTAATGAAAGTCATGTGATTTTGTCCACCTTGATGGATTTTGAAAATATAATAATCAGAGAAGGGTGAAGAAATTTTCTAATTTTATAGAGTAGTTTAAGGATCTACAAGCCATAAGAGACATTCGACAGAAGATGTACACTGATGCATTTGTCCCATTGGTAAAGGCACCTTGTGTCATTTATATATATCAATCTCAAAGACACGTTTGATTGTCTATTGTGAAACTCTACATCGTTTCGGTATGTACTAAAATATAAATAACCAAAGCTCAGAATGCGAAATGTAGTTTCAGAGAAGGAAATTTTGCTTAGTTCATTGCCTCTAAATCACAGATAACAAGGTACAGAAAAATAAAACATAGGAAAATGCTAAGTTTACAACCATATGCTTACAACCTTCTTACAACATCTCTCTACCCCCCCCTGCTATATGGGTCCCACCCGGCCCCACCTCCTCCCCTCTCCCCCTTCCAATGGAAGTCGGTCCACGTGGCGAATAGTAGGAAGGTTGTAAGCATTGGGTTAGTGCTGCCCATATACATATGTAAGACAAACAAATATTACTCTTTGATATATAAAGCTTCAATAAATTTACACTATTCGGCAGGCAAGGAATGGAGGAAAAATACATAACATTTGGATATTTGGATAAACAAGTTCCAAAAAAGAGATTACCCTTGACAGCAAATGGCAAATGGAGGAACCCATTGCTTGCATGACATCAACTGCTGAACTAACAGAATTCCTCACAGCACGTACATCTGCCTGAAAAATGTAGGAAATATCAAGTATTTATTATTTACTAAACGATAACATCTTTAAATCCCGTCAAATATAACTACTTATGTGCACAATTCACCTATACAACATGTTAATTTTCCTTATTTTCATACCCTTGCCCTTTCAGTTACTGGGAGGCGAAGTGTGCATGCCTTAAGAACTTCAATTGCCCCTGATAAAGAGGTAGAATGTTCTCTTTCCAAAGCACTCCAATCTTCAAGGTATGCTATCTGGATTACAGATCGAGTTAGATACATATAAATTAACTAGCCAATTAGGTCATTTTACTTGATTTTGAAAGGACAAATATAGATATAAAAAGTAATATGCAAAAAGGTCTCTGACCCTTGTTTGTACTTCATCAGTTTCTTTTAGTATCTGTCACCGCATAATGTTTTACACTATCTGTATATGATCCTATTCAAAATAACACGAGACTTGTAATAACTAGGCACAGCATTCAGGTACAAGGGTGCCGACAATTATATGTTAAAAAAACATTTGTGTACTTAGAATAGAATATTTGACTCTATTTGTAGAATAATTGATAATCATTTATATAAACCTGTTAGATAACCACTGCAACACATAAGTTAGTGTCAATTAGATTGCAAGGAACAGCGTATATCAGGCCTAATACACCTTCATGCAAAGGCCAGAACTGCATGTCGAGATTGGGCCTACAGAGTACAGACATATACAGGCCTTCCAGAGAAGAGCACACCCGTGGACAAATCACCAGCTCAAACGTGGCATGCATGTAAAGGAAAAATAAATAAATGGAGGTAGCTACCAGAGGCACTATTTGAATACTGGAAATAATGCTCTAACACCATGTTAGACAGCCACCACCCAAAAGTTTGAGGTGTAAGGTCGTGAGCCAACACAGAAAATCCAACAGAACCATCACAAATTCTTATGAGGCCTTCTAGTAATTTCAACAATTGGGGAGTCATAGTCCTTAGATGCAAATCTATAATCATATGGAGGACATTTACAATTATAAATATTGTAAATATTTATTATGTTGTATTATCAAGCAACTAAATTAGCATCATTTGATCTAGTAAGATAGTTGATTTGGAAGAAAGACGGTCTAACATATCTCAATTTAAAGCTTAAACAAAATGGTATTTATTTGTGAGAAAAAAAGGGGGAAAACAAATCTGTAATCTTAAATGGTGATTATGAAGAGCAAATATTGCTGTTTGGTTTCGGCTATATGATGGAATTATGCCTGCATTGATGGAAGTTTATCATAAAGTTTGTCTTTACAGAAACAAGAAGAAAGCTTAATTTCAAATTTGTGGCGTTGGCTATATGGAATCCTTTTCTTCCACTCAACATTGTTGAGAGCCACAAACTCTATAACATCAACAGAAACCATATCCTTCTTTACAATCTCAATCTAAGTTTGTTTAGGCCTACCCCTCTAGCAGCTCCTATAACTAATATGTTATGGTTCTCCTAACCAACATATCTATAGTTACTACATTGCACAATCCAAGCTACCTGGGATGATTTTCTCATATTATCATCACCCGATGCCACCAACTTTCCACAAATAAACTTGTTTCTTATCCTATTTTCTAGTGTATTGCTACCCATCCATCTTAGGATTCTCATTTCAGCTATGCTCATTTTCTGGACATGTTATTTAATTGCACAACATTGATCCATAAAGCATGACTGGTCTTATACGGTTATACCTTGCTCCATTCATCTTAACAACCATAAACTTTGTCTTTCCTAAATAATTTAATCTAAGAATTTGACATCGTCATAGATTCAACAGCCTTGTTAGGCCCTAAAGATTAAAAAAAAATCTTCATTAATATCAGCATTAACCATTAGGTACAGTAGAAAAATTATCAGATATCTTACTTGTTCTTTTAGAATTGTATTTAGCTGCACCTCTTCTCTCAGTTTTTGCACGTCGATCCTTTTCACGACAAGGGAATCACGCAGTTCTGAGGTAATATTACATACATTGTAAAGCATGTCCTGTTTATGTCCAAAAATCAGATACACATGTAATTAGTTGAAAGTCGAAAATAGAAATGACACAAGATATAATGTCAGTTTACTGTCAATGTTAGTAGTATATTCATTCTTACAATTGCCCATATAACTTGGACAGTATCAATTCCTTCATAAATTTTGACATTAGTTCTTCTAAATAATCTAAGTTGAAGAAGTGATGATGGGACATGGTTACAAATCTACTATAAACATAGCAAGAATCAGACTATCATGCCAAAAGAAGAAAATGCAGTTTGACTGTCAACAGAGACTAAATATAAGATCTATATTCAATTTTAATGCACTATGTAGGTTTATCCATACATAAAAAAAAAAAGAGAGTTGGAATGATAAAATAATCAACAATGAAATGTTAGTTGCTTAAGTTTAATATTGTATATGGAGATTAATTTGCCCTATCTGCTTATATTTAAATACCGAAAATAAATATGTATTCCTGTTCAGTTACAAGTTAACCAAGTAATCCATGTATTGAACAAGCAAAACTTATTAGAATCCTTATAACAGATGTTTTATAGGACGCAATTTGGTCATCAAGAAGATAAGATGGTTTATTTGCAAGTAGTAGACTCATTTATTATGAATTTACTTATAAGTGAAAAGATAATGTGCTTTCCTGACAAAATAAAATAGAATAATTCTCCATTAGCCAAAATAAAATCTTCACAAGTTTCTTCTAAATTATCAGGTTTTTGTTTCTTAATTATCATTAATGAAACACAAGGGGAATTCTTACCACAATTTAGTCTCAGAAAAAGTTTATTCTAAATTCATGTGAGAGATATTGGAGATACAAAGATTCGAAGCTTAATTTTAGAATGGATAGAAAGATAAAAAATGGTTTCTGATGAGCCAAGCAAGTGTAGATAAACAAGACAAATATATGTGAGTTACTAACTCACCAATGTTTAAGGCTATACAATAGGAAAATACACGAGAGAAGAGGAAGAAGAAGAAAATCATCATCTATATAACATCTCGATGGCAGATAGATAACAACATGATAAACATATAAAAAAATATTACATGTTCATGGAAAAATATCAAGAACTTTCTAGTAATATGAGAGGTTTCTGGCAGTACTAAGTATGACCTATCCAAAATGTGAAGGACTTAAAAAGGAATTTCTTGGAACTGAGATAAACAAAAACAAAAAAGTTGGCCAACGACTATTCACATCCAAAATTAAGAGGATTCCATACCTCTGCTATTAATTTCTCTGTAGAAAATGCAACATCAGCTCTGGCATTGACAAAGCGCCATTGCAAGTGTCTATTGTACAGCAGCCGCAGTTGATGGGCATCTTCCATGTGATTTGTGTTCTTTCCTTTTTGCACATCTCCAAAATAATTAAGAACTAAGGATGAAAAATCCACTCGGGTAGTTGCTTTGCTCGATGGAGAACGTGGAGTTGATGGTCTGGTCAGGAATGGACTATGTATTTCCCTCAAGGTAGACGACACTGAAGAAAATAGAGTCAATGGCTTTGCTTGAGTTGGACTCTGCATGCCCCTTGAGATAGAAGATGTCGGCAAAGCCTTCTTTGGTGACGAAGGATGAATCAAATGTGTAATAGGTGATGGGCTCCTACTTTGCCTTGTGCATAATGGAGAACTTTCTGGAGAAAGTGAATCTACTACATTCTGATCCAAGCTTGTTACATGTGTAACCTTTCCCTTTCCATCAGAAGTAACCAGCCGCTCTGCTTCACTAATTGACTTTTGAAGACTTCTACCTGAACCGTCAGTTAAGGGTAATTGCCTTATAGGTGAAAACCCCGGTGCAGAACTTGATGAAGAAACTGATCCGTTATCCTTAACAGTAAGATCTAAGCTCCTTAATGACAAACCATTGGAAGACACCTTCCCGCCGATCATGGCAGGCCACCTAACTTGCTCAATCACTCTTGCATGAGAATTTTCCACAGGCCTAGAATTCTCTGATTGATCAGAGGAATTCCTCCCTCTCAACGGAGTCCTTTTCCTCTCAGAAACTGCATTTAGGGAAGGCTTCAATAAGCAATCTGGAGTTGGACTCCTAACTGCCTTATCACGCTTGCCTGAAAGAACAGGAGAAGGTTCGGAGTGGAAAGAAGCTGATAGACTCCGTCTTGAAGGCCATAACCCGTCCGGAGCTCGGCCAACAAGTGACCGACGGGCAGAGGTTATCCTCTCGAACGCCGAGTCACGAACTGGAGTAGTAGGCCTCTGTGATGGAGAGGGCGTAGTTGACCTTGACGATGGGGATGAAGGCAGAGAAGCCTTTGGTGATTGGATAGGAGGAGGGGAAGATCGTGCAGGTGGAGATGAAGGTGCTGAATGCCGTGATGAAGGGGTAGAAGGGGATGCGGGGGATGAAGGGGTCGTCACGGGTCTTTTCCTCTCAGCTGACTGAGCACGTTGAGGTACCAATGTTCTCGGCAAGGAGGATGTCTGTCTAGCACTCGGAGACGAGGGCCGTGGAGTCGGTGTGATCCCCAACTTGTATCTTGATGTGATTTCTCTTGACTGAAATTTGCCATTGGCCTGCACAGCAATGTTCTTCTCTAACACATCAAACACAGGCCTAGGTTTCACTTTGGCAGATAATGGCTTATGCAGCACCGCATGCCCCTGAGGATCATCATTACACATATCCATCAACAACAGTTTCTAAAACAAACCACATTGGCAGGCTTTATAGGCCTACTCGCACCAACGGCACTACGCCTCAAAACCTGCCATGACAAATGATCACAGGTCACAAAAATTGCAAAGAAGCCAAAACACACAAGTGAAATAATACAACAGGTTCAGATATAAGGAAACCCATATAGACAACAAGCCCATAAAGGGAGGATTCCATGAAACAATGTGAAGCTCTGAGATGATGAATTTGATTCGTCAAGTTCACTCATGTTTTATCACGAAACTGCTTTGCAACCCAAAAAAATATAGAAATTAAACAAGTAAAACATGCAATAAAGTATTAGATATAGACCCATTAATGGAATATATATATATATATATATAAGCTCAAGTGGTTAGAGTGAGGCATATCCTCCCTGGAGGTTGCTAGTTCGAGCAACAGGGGTAGTGCTTTAATTCCCATGTGTGGGAATTAAGTGAGGTAGGTGCGACCCAGTTTTTCGAGCTCTCAGATAAACTTCTTTGGTAATGAAGCCTTCAAGGGGGGAATGGGGCTATCCTAATTCATCACCATAAGCCAAATCTGTCCAATCATTGCATGACTACTAAAAGAGTAAAACAACCAGCTTATGCTCAGACTAAGTAAGATGTATATCTAATTTTAATTTCTGCAGTACACAAATAAATAGTGTCACTAACTCAATTTGTTACTGGCCTTCATTTAATTCTCATTATTTAGTACTATGGTTGGGAATCAAGAGGATGATTGTAAGGGTGGAGAATAGGGATAGCTCCACTCTTCCGAAGAGAAGGTAAATGGTAAATAACTTATGGTAAGAAATCCAAAAGTACACGGATTTAGGGTGGAGAAAAGCTTTGACGCAGTTGTAGGTTTTGATAATTTACAAAAGACTAATCTAGACACAAGTCATGAGGGGATAGTCAATTATATGAGCATAGTTTTGCTCTCGGAGAAAATGAACTTGAGCAATGACACCTTCAGGGAAAATGGCTATAGCTAAATTCATCATATTGCTTAGACTTAATCCGGAAAATTTGCACAGAAGCTAAAACAAAGCAAAAAAACAAGCCAAAGACACAATAGGTTATTAGAAGGAAAAAAAAAACATATGGAGTAATGATCTGTGAAATGCAACCACCCAGGATAATCTGGCTACCTGGATTGATCAGAAATAGCTAAGATGTGAGTAAAATCTGGGCATTATGTAGTGGTCAATTCTGTGAAGCATTGCAAGACTAGTGCTACCGACCAAAAATAAACTTCACATATCAAATTAAAATGAATTCTAGATCAATTTCCGCACTGCATAAATAAATTGGGTCCTAAACTGGTTACTTGCTAGACTGTCTCTTTTCCTCGTCACTAGGAACCGCCATGGCCGAAAATCAAAAGGGTAGAAGATAGAAAGACCGCATCTTCTACCTTCTTCTCTTCCAAAGGGAAGAGTAGAATGGCAATCAAATGATCATATGGAATCCGAGATTTTGTAGGAATGTTATTGCTACTAAATAAGCAATGTCTGTCCAGTTCATCAAAAATTTCTCAGATTTACGCGAGAAAGTTGCATTGCATGCTGAAACATAGAAGCATAACTAGGGACAAGCATACTAAGTGTACCTATATAGCCACAAACCCATCGAAGGAAAGATTTGGAGTATACCGAGCTCATCTCGAGTAGCTAAGATGTGAGAAAATTTTGAGCATGATATAGTGGTTGATTCTGTCCAACCACTTCAACCACTGCAAGATAGTGTAATAGAGACGAGCAAATAAGCAATCTATGCGTCAACTATGTAACTAACAAAATAAATAGAGAGGCCATTAACTTGGGTTTTACTCCACATTCCTTATCCCAAGTGATGGTACTCAGGGCTGGCGCAGAGGGTTGGATTGTCCTATCCGAAGCTAATTTTGGTTGTCCCTTGATCCTTATTGTGAGTCGAACGTGGGGGCTCATCAGTGACCCTGACCTTTAGTAGGATCACGCTGAGCCTGGAAGGTTGTCCGAGTCCGAAGTCTTGTCCGACCCCAGGGCCCGTCCTGATTGTACTTAAACCCCTAAAACTAGATTTTTTTTTTTTTACATAGGGATCCTCTAAGCTTCGGTTAATGGCATTTATAGTTATTGGTAAGATTGGTTCTATGGAGATGTACGTCAGGAACAGTCAGAGAAGTCTCTCCTCCAATTCTCATGAAAATCCCATTAAAATAAACAAACATTATAAAGAATTAGAAAAAGATCATTTTTAGGAGAATTAGTCACGTTCACCGACAAAAGATATAAATTTTCAGCAAATTTCTTCTTTCCCAAGTAAAAAATATCACTTCTTTTTTCCCGTATAACATCAAAAAATCGTTTTCATACCAAAAAAAACCAATATTTCATCAATTTCCAACGAATTATTTCAAAAATACTCGAAAAAGGTCTCTTTATGAGAATTAATCACATTCGAGAGCAAATTTCTTCTCCAAAATTAAAAAGATCCCTTATTTTTTGCTATATAACATCAAAATATTGTTTTCCTTCCAAAACCACTTATTTTTCCTATATAACATCAAAAAACTCATTCGTTTGTACCAAAAAATTTCGAATTTGCACCAAATCACAACGAATTCTTCTAAAAATACTCCAAAAAACCTCTTTATGAGAATTAATCACTTACAATCAAATTTTTCAGAAAATATCTTCTCTTTCAATTTAAAAGATCACTACTTTTTGCTATATAACATCAAAAGTCGTCTTTCCTACCAAAATCACGTCAATTTCTATCAAAAAAAAAAATCAAAACTTTCATCAAATCACAAAGAAATGGAGCACATTACCTCGAAATTATTAAATGACTCGTCGTCGTCCTCCTGCCGACGAGAAATTCAAGAAAAATCTAAAAAAAAGGGAAATTTTTTTAGCCTCGGGAACCCCGCTTCGGACTCGAATATGAAGAAACAGAACGGAAATTTTCAACGGGAAATTAATGCTTCAATGGAGCTTTGGATATTTCATTGGTAGTATTTATTTGGGACTTTCGTAATTGTTTTTTTAGGTTTGTCAGGAAAAAACGGGTTTCCGCGAAAATAGCATTGTAGAAGGAGATAAAAATGGAGCTATATTTATTCTTCATGGCGTTTTTGGAGATAAGACCTCAAATTTTCTTAATTTACAAATTGTCATTAGCCAAGTGTCAAAATGTGTTCTTGTTCGCATATGTGGAATTTGAAAAAAGAAAGTAATTTATTTCCTATGTTGTATGTAAAAAAAAAAAAAAAAAAAAAAAATGATTTCCAAGAAAAAAATTAGGGGGGAAAATAAATCCCCCACTCACCCAATGGAATCACTTTTCCACACATAATTATTCACTTTTTCTTTTAATTTCTCGGACATTTTCAAACACCGAAATAAATTTAATAAAAAATATAATTTTTCAAAGAAAAAGATAACAAATAATCGATTTTCTTTTCTTTCTCTTTCCTCGAACCAAACGAGGTCTTAAGTCGCAACTTCCTTCGTACTCATGGATAAATAAGATGTAATTGATGAATACACAAAAGAATTTGAGACTATTAAAGCCTTTTCCAAAGTTCATGTCTTTGTATAAGGCTTGCATATAAGAATGTCATTCTGATTAAAGGTGATTTAGAGTGCAAAAGTGACTAAAATTTAAATTTAGAATAACTTTACGTATTTATTTAGAGAATTTACAGACAAATTTTATTGTAATTTGACATGAAAAGTAAATTTTGTCGGAGCTAAGCGAATCAGACTCGGACTCGGGCTCAATGACGCAAAGTGACATTTTGTTAGCGCACTTAGCACGTCAGCATTGTCGCATGGCGCTCGTGCGCTCCTTTTATGCGGGAGTTGCATGCACGGTTGCTAGCTCGGGCGCATGCGGCCAGGGGCTATAGACTCGGACACGGGCTCAAGGACGCAAAGTGACATTTTGTTAGCGCACTTAGCACGTCAGCATTGTCGCATGGCGCTCGTGCGCTCCTTTTATGCGGGAGTTGCATGCACGGTTGCTAGCTCGGGCGCATGCGGCCAGGGGCTATGCGGCCTGGTTAGGATGAGCGAGATGCATGTGGAGGGGACAAGGTCTGCTATAGGCGGTGCATGCGGCGCATGGTTTTCTGTGCCTTCCGAAAAATGCGGCGCGAGCGGCTGCTTTCGGTGTTTGGCGGGGTTGTCTTCCTCGTGCAGTACAGCGTGACCGACGACGAAGGCAGCGTATGCGGCGGGCGGCGCATGCAGCTTTAACATCCGGGTTTTGGGAATTTGGTCGGTCAGCGCATATGCGGTCTGGAGTTTACTCAGGCCGCATAGGTGCTATTTTCTTCTACTTATAGAAGACCTCCTCTTTCATTTGAGGAGGGAGAAAACAGATGGAAAACCGAGAGCACCAAATGACCAGCGGCCTGAGTGTTCCCTCCCACATGGTGTTTCTGAGTGTTTTCGAAGGTGACATAGAGCGTTCTAGAAATTTATTTGTGAACTTGCTGGTTCCTGGGGGCAGATCGTCTGTACGGCGAATCTTGCTTTGAACAACGGTGGTTTTGACCACCCCAGCAAGGAGCTTTTCTTCAGCTTTTTCTTTACTTCGTTCTTTCTTATTTTAGCGTCTGCAAACGTAAAAATAAGAACATTTTACTTGTTACTTGTTGTAATCTTCATTATCTTTAGAGTTTTTTTGTAACATGTTCTTGGTTCGTGCTTCGTTGTGTCACGTCTCAGTCCCAAAATACCAAGGGACTAACCGCATGGCAATGGCCAGCAGCACAACTCCAATGATCAAACCCAATTTAATGGACCCGTTATAGTGCACTTAAGCAATAATACATATAAAGTGGTCTACAAATACCTGTCACAGTTTATATATCTAATCTCATCCACAATAAGTAATAAAATCACAAAGAGACAAGTCAAGTCACAATAATATAAATGATCTGTCCAACCAAAGCAATATAAATAATATTACGGGGAACAACCCATCATCAAAATGAAAAAAAAATAACTCCAAGTACAATATCCAGAAGTCACTACAAGATCAAATATCTAAGAACACTAAGCATAATAAATGAATGGTGAGAATACTGTGTGCTCAAGAGAAGTCCTCCGGAACAACCTCGTTGTCACTACCATATTTTCTAGGAAAGGGTATTTTAGTCATTTGATAAATAATTAAATATTGTGCATGTTAAATTTTTATTTAGTGTATTATTTATTTATTATTAGCATGTTAGATTTATTTTTGGACTTGTGTTAGTGGACCTAACTAGTTTAGTTTAGACTTATGGACCAACATTTAATTCTAGTTAGAATTGAGCCCAATAATTAGAAGTCCAATTATTAGGAGGATGATTATTTATGTTAAACCATTAGACTAGAAGCTTTCCTCTTTAATTAATTTCTTCATGAGAGACCCCAAGGAGTATTTTAGACTTTACATAGTAGCTTGATGGAGGGGGCAAGTGAGGCCTATATAAAGGGGATAAAAACTTTCTCTCTCTTCATTTTTCATTCCAAATCTAGATCTAGAATTTCCCTCCACCAAATCCCTACCAAATTTTTACCAAATTATTTCCCAAATCACCATTGAAGGCTATTAGAGCATGGATCTACAATAAGGAAGCATAGATCTATAAGGAGGAAGCATGGATCTACAAAGAGGAGCAAGGATCTACAAGTTGAAGGCCAATTTTACCAATTTTGGAGATTTTATTGGAAATCAATCTCCCAATAGGTACAATTCAGTTTTTTTTCTTAAATTAGGTTCTAAATCTGAGAATTAACCATGAAAAATCAACCCATATGTATAGGTTACCCATAGAATTCGGTTTTGTGTTCATAGGAGGCCTATTGAGAAAGTTATGGTGCTTTTTGTGTCAATTTTGGAAGAATTCCGAGATTGATATTTGTTGTGTGCGTCAATTGGTCATATAGATCAATTTGGCATGTGCTTGTGTGTTTGGGGCTAGTGTCGTGTCCACAATTGGGTACGTGTAGGTCGTATCCCATCAATTTGGTGATACGTGTTGATTTGGAGATTTTTTTCTCCGACACGGGACTTTGTACATGTCATATTTTGACACGGACACGTAGATCTATATTTGACTCTTGGTATTGTTCATAAATAATATATATGACTTATTCGTGTCCTTCGGGGTACGTTTGGATGTGTGGTGGACTCGTGTCGCATGCATATCCTAGATCTAGTGGGATACGGTGTGATACTCTCCATATGTTTGTGCAAATTATATGTATATCTATTTATTGTGTTCTTAATTCATGGAGGATGTAATTGTATATATATATATATATATATATATATATATATAGATATATTATGGTATATATAATTATGCTTCTTGTGTCTTAGATCTATGTATTTATTATGTATGTTGTAAGTAGCTATTCTTATATATGTATGTATAATTATATATGTTAGCATGTAAATATATATTATGAGTTGTTATAATTATAATTATATAATGTTTATTGTGAATAATTATATGTACGTATATATGTATGTGTGTGTGTATATATATATATATATATATATATATATATATATATATATGTGTGTGTGTATGTGTGTATGTTACTATGTGTATTATGTACATAATACTATGTGAGGGTGTGTGTGTATAATTATTAGTAGTATTTATGCATATGATATATATATATATATATATATACATATATATATATATATATATATATATATATATATATATACATATATATATATATATATATATATATATATATATATATATATATTAATATGTATGTGTGTATGTTACTATGTGTATTATGTACATAATACTATGTGAGGGTGTATGTATAATTATTAGTAGTATTTATGCATATGATATATATATATATATATATATATATATATATATATATATATATATATATATATATATATATATATATATATATTATGTATATATATATGTATATTATTATGTATAGTTATTTGTAAGTAATAATATTATGAGAGTATAGGTATATTTATGATAGTATATGTGTGTGTGTATATATATATATATATATATATATATATATATATATATATATATATATATATATGTTTCAGCGACAGCAGGAGAGTGTCGCAACAGCGAGCGTCGCAACAGCAGAGAAATAACAGCAGCTGCAGCAGCTTTTCAGCGACAACAGTCAGCGACAGTTGCAGGAAACTGTCGCTGAAACAACAGTGTATCAACAGAGTATCAGAAGCTTCAACGACAGTTTTTAGTGACAGTGCAGGAAACTGTCACAAAAACTGCAGTGTATCTATATACACAGCAACTTTTCGGCGACAGTAGACATGGACTTTTAATGACAGTTTGGCAGTTTTTAATATATTAGATATTAATATATATATAGATATATATGTATATATATGGTAATTAATATATACGTATATATGTTCCTAATTTTCTAATTGTGTTTTAGTATACTATATGTATAATATATTTAGTTGTAGCATATAATATTATTGGAATAGTTAGTATATTTTAGTTATCTATTGTTATGAGTATCTTAGTTATATATATTATATATTTGTAGGTATGTATGTATGTACGTATATATGTATTAGTATTTAGTGTGTAGTTGGTAGTTAGTATTTATTCTAGTTAGTACATACTAGAAGTTATATTGGATTGATATATGTATACATATAGTTATTGATGAATAGTTAGTATATATATGAAGATTTTGGCAATTACCTTGAGATACCAAGGTAAGTATCAAGATATACCACTGTATGAGTAGTAGGTATTGACATAGTAATAGGATAGTTTTAAACTAATTATGGGTGGGTATTAGGTGACTAAAATAAGGTATATAGTATTGTATAAATACTAAATACATGATAGTTTATAGTTATAGTTGGATAGTTAATATATATATACTAGAGTGACATTACCTTGAGATACCAAGGTAAATGCCAAGGTATTAAGGATACCCAAGGTATTGGGTTTGGGTATCAAGATAGAGGTTTAGTATTGCGATACCAAGTTGGTTCAAAATCAAGGTATCAATTTAGCATTTGTAATTAGGATTATATATATATATATATATATATATATATATATATATATATATATATAATATTGTTTGATATGTACATATGTGTTATATTTATCCCTTGTTTGCGTATCCTGAGATACAATATCTTAGTATCCTAAGATGTAGCTTGTATGGCCTAGATTCATAGGGTGTGAGCCCAATATCTTTGAGTTAGACTCATGCAACCTAGAAATAGCTAGTTTGACTAAGTTTGACTAGTTTGGCATAGAGTTGACATAATTTGACTATTTTGACTTAGAAATGGCTTGTTGACCTAGATGTTGACTAGTTTATCTTTATTTCTTTCCAGAACCTTGTATTAATGCAATATTCTATATATAGGCCTGTGTGACACCAGTTCGGACAGTTTGACATACATTGCTCTGGACCACAGGCGAGTATATTTCTCTGATTGTTTTCAATTCATAATATTGTATATATGCATGTTCTAGAATTGTATACATTGATTCCCGACACAGTGATTTCACGGACTGGTGCTATATGGATCCCATCAGGAGGTGTTATCCCCTACGGTGTGCAACGGGTACCCAGTCACATGTATTTTATCGTGTGCATCGAGTATTGACTTTCATGTGCTTCTTGTGCATCCACTATTTCGTGTGCTAGTGTGACTATATCGTGATCATGTACGTAACGTGTCGTGATTGGATCCATGAGTATTGGTTGGGGAGGAGGAGTAGGAGTTGGTTATGTGATTAAAGCCCTCTTGATCTCATGTGCATGTCGATTATACACCTCACGTATAATGGAGTTACCTTTATACCTCATGTGCAACCTAACCCGATCACATAGAACTTGTACTCTAAATCACATAGCTAGTATTCTTATTTTCTACTTGCAATTTATTTTTCGTATTTACTTTTCAGTTCTTATTGTGCTTATTGCATGTTCTCCCTGTATTGTACATTCTTATTACTTGTGCATCTTGTATCCTTTTTCTATTGCTTGTTATATATACTCGATTATGTTATTGGAACTGCTTTCAGAGGTATGTACTTCGTTCCATTCCTGACTGGAAAATATTTTTCAGAGGATCTGAGAGATTGGTGTCCGACATACCATGGACTTCGACTTATAGATGGTGCAGACTTGGACCCACTAGTTCTGGAGTGATTATCGGGAGGTTTATCCGGATCACTAGTTTTCATAGATAGTTTCTTTAACTTTTTGGTACCGGATTTATTTCCGGCATATAGTATGAGATTGGATATTATTTCTATTATTGTTTATATATATTGAATGGATAGTTATGTTAGACTTCCTTGATACCTTCTCGTGCTTTAGAATGTGATTGAGTTTGTGTTGAGATATTGTTGGCAAATTTTATATTATTATGAGATATTTAGATAGTATAGTTAACCAAGACAGCGTTCTACCACCGATGCTACGGCGTAGGCTGGGCGTTGTTTCCGACTTGCATCCCTACACCGGGTACGGGTCGTGACACTCGTCCTCTGTAACCTGTACGTCCTTAATATCAGCACCTACCCCGTAAACCTCGGGATAGCTCTCTTCGTCTACACCTGGAGACATAATCCAGATCCAGGTCCTCAGGGTACATAGCAAGGCACAATAAACACTCAAGCCAAAATAAAATGCAGTAAGTAAAAACAGATCCTCAATGCAAGCTATGTGACCAGCTAAGTAAAATACAAATGAGAGCATCACTAGTACTCAGGCTGAGACCACTACAGACTCTGTGTCGGGGAGTTCATAGCAGCAAGTAGTATCTCGTAGGGCCAGTAAATGTGCCAAGCTCTGGTACAAAGACTAAAGCACCTCCAGTAACATAGTATATATATAAATATAATCAGCCTGTAGCATGTGTGTCTCTCCCCACCCAATATAATCTCACGTCTCATGTCCACAATGTCTCATGTCCATAACACGCAAGATCATAACCTCTAGCTAGTACAACGAGTACTAATGATATCTATATAATATGCAAGTCTCATATCACGAATCCTGTAAGCCTATACAGAATTACCATGAATAACTCAAGAAAGATTCTGTCACATAAAATAGTGTCAAGTATCATATGGTCTGGCGTACTTAGTAAAGCAAGCACGTAAAAATAGGATCGTGGAATCAACTCTCTAAGTGACGTTACACGACTCCGCGTACGACGTTAACACCCGAATCTTGTTCGGACGCTAAGTAACGTCTCACGGTCCTAGGTTGAACAGGTACATCACAAGAGTATATATATATGAAAAAAATGCAAGAAGATAATATAATAGGATCTACTGCAAGTTTGGTAATGTACACTTTCCTGGGTCTGCAGTATGTAGTTGCAAAGTTGGTCCCGCGTCCACTCATCCGGAATCCAATTGCATAAACAATAATTTTTTTTACTTTAAGTATCTAATCAAGAATCTTGTAAGCGCAACTAAATTGTCTAATTTATTATAAACCATTAATACACAAGTCCAACCTCATCCTAACATGTAAATTCTTGACACAATAACTTACACGTTTTACGAGGTATCAGAACCTAGTTTCATGGTTTACGACTTCCAAAATTAACGGTTAAGTCCCCAATCGAATGACATGAACATAAATAATAATAAATCATGTAATCTTGATTTAAACCTGATATATATATATATATATATATATATATATATATATATATATATATATATATATATATATATATATATATATATATATATATATATATATATATATTTAACCATTAAATTCCAGAATTGACAAAATAATCATATTTCAAGATTAGGGTTATTTTAAGTTGACTAGTTTTGTCCGAAACTTGTTCGGAGCATTGTCAGTCCATGGGTATGGTTTATATTCCTGAAAAATTATTTTATATCATATTTTATTCTGTTTTAATCTCAGAAAATAATCACCTTGTATTTCTTCCAAAACAACCCTTATTTATGGGCAAAACTATGCCACAAAATCACCCAAAACCTAGGCAAGTGACCCTTATTTTTAGGGATCAGATTTTTGATGAAAATACCATAAAAATAATTCTAAAATACTTATTTATAGTAATAAACTACCAATAAATTCAATTTTAAGAATTAATAACAAGGCCTCCAAGAACCATGTCACAAAGTCTAAAACTAGTCATATTGTTGTCCAATCTATCATCAATCTAACATAAAAAATTTCATAGATTTTTATGGTGAAAAAATGGCAAGTGAGGGTTCTAGAACATTAAATTTACATAAATCTAAGAGAGTCATGCCATGGGAATCTGGGCATCCATCAGAATGCCCTCGAAGGTAGCAGTGCGACGTCCCAAAGTGCGAGACTTGATCTCTCTCGTCAACCCCTTCCTGAACTTTCGGGCTATGTCTCCTGGGTCTCGAATCATCGATGGCGTAAATCGACTCAAACGGCAAAACTTCGCGGTGTACTCTTCGACTGACATGCTTCCTTGGACCAAGTCATGGAACTAACTCTCCAAGTCTCTCAGGGCTACGTCGAGGAAGAACTTCTCCTTGAAAAGATCCTTGAAGGCCTCCCAAGTAAGTCCTCTAACAGTGAGTCTCGGCTCCGTATGATACCATGTCAGCGCGATGTCAAACATTTGACTGTCGGCGGCCTCGATCTGTAGAATCTCCGAAATCTGCGCCAAGCGCAAGTTCCTCTCTATATCCTCTAGCCAGTCGTCGACATAGAGTATCCCCTCGGTGCCCTTGAACTCCCGAGGCATTATCTTCTTGAAGTCAACTATAGTACCCAACCTTTGGTGCTGCTGTCCAGGATGCTGTTGGTGCTGTGCAACTCTCTCCACAGCCTGGAGAGCCACCTGATGAGCATTCTCCATGCTCTCTCTCATCAGCTCCGTCTGTGCCTGGTGCGCCTCTGCCTGCACCCTCTGAGCCTCGGCCTGAACTCGCTGAGCTAAAAATCTGGAATACACAGATATACATCCTATTTAGCATTTTGTCAAACACCTAGTGTGCAAATCTGGAATACACATGAAACATTACAAATTCTCATGCATAAATCCCCAAATGCAATAACCCATATACGTATATTCCATAAATATGCATGTATACATATATATAATAATTAGGGTTACAAAAATTAGGGTAAAATGCATCATTGGATCACAAAACCCCCAAATGTACCTATGACACCATGGAGAATCATCATGCAACCAAAATAGTCTCATGCTCTCTTAAAAAGTCATCCCTAAATCAATGGGTGGGCTCCTAATGGCCAAGCAATTAATTAAAATAGAATTAAAAGAGGGTTTTTCCAGATTTTTACCTATTGGGAGATGGATTCCCAATGTAGCTTCTCTTTCTCCAAGTCTCCTTGTGCCCAAGCTTCTAGGTCTCCTTGAATGAGGGAAGAATGAGGGGTCTAGGGCTAAAAATTCTGAAATTTGTGGAAGGGAAGAGGGTTTCTGCTTGGAGGCTATTTCTAGGATTTTTTCTCATGAATGATGAGTGGCTTGAGGGAGGTCCCCTATTGTTTTATAGGGCTAGGGTTAGGGTTTCTAATGCATAAAGTCTATTTTGTCCTTCATGACTTGTCATGAAGAACTAATTAATGAGGGGTTTTTTGTAATTGCATTTGAGGGATTAAACTAATTGCTAATTAAATAGGATAGGGGCTTATCTAGTGGGTTTTTAGTCCAGTCCACTAACCCATGAATTAATGAACACAAAATAATATGTATATTATATATCATACAATATTAACACAATAAAATAAATACGATAAATGACAATAAAGCCCATATTCTAGAAATGTGGTAGTAACAAGTTTGGATGACGGTGCCTCTTCTTGTTCAAGAACGTACCTTCTTGCTTGTGCTTGCCTTGCTTCTCCCTTCTTGATGGGTTGATGATGATGGAAATGGGTTCTTGATGGGTTGATGATGATGGCAATGGATTTTTGATGGGTTTGATGGCAATGGTGGAGCCTTTATGGTTGTTTGGTGGAGATTGGGTGAAAGGATGATGAAAGGTGGAGCTTTGGAAGATAGGAGAGGATTTTTGGTGAAGGAGAGGATGTTGTGAGGGGTAGATGACAAGGAGGGATTCTCTTACACGTGAAGGAGAGGGGAGGGGTCGGCCAAAAAGGGGGAGAGAGTTGTTAGGGTTAGGGTTTTGTGATAAGGGGGTATATATATAGGCTTTTTGGATAGATTTAAACCTAGGAGGGGTGTTTCTAGGGCTTGTAGGGGTCGGCCACCAAGGGGGCTGCTCTTGCACAAAATTATAATAGGGGAGTTGATTGTTATGGTTGAAATTTTGTTGGTTATGATCTTGGATGGTTAGGTAGATAGTTAGTTAGGTAGTTTGCCAACTAGGATGCCACATATGGCCCTTTCTATAATTAAAACTCTATAAATAGAACCAAACTAATATAAATATTTTATATATATATATATATATATATATATATATATATATATAAATATATGGGGGTATTTGTGTACACTACATGGCTACATGTAGTGCCCCGTTCCCCCTATTCGGGGAGCGCGGCTAAGAAATACTAGACGGTATCGTTCGATCGGGATAGATTGAATCAAGAACTCATCCTCGTTATAGATTTGTCTCTTCGGAATCGATTCCCATATTCAGTGGACCGTACCCCAAGGATCGGCTTAGCGGCTGTCACGACCCGCACCCGGTTTAGGGGCACGAGTGCGTGGGTACGTCCAGCCTACGCCGCAGCATCGGCGGTAGAACGCTGTCTAGGTCATGTAACTATCTAAACAACTCACGTGAATACCCAACTCCATAAGGAGACGTGGATATCATGAAATAATGCTAGAAATACTCAATCACATAAACTAAAGCACGATGAGATATCAAGGCAAGCAAGAAATACAAGACAAGTCTAACGACAAAATAATCATACCTGCAATCATTAACTTCCAATCCCCAAGTGTGTCGGAAACCAGTCTACTAAGGTCACAGTCTGGAAAAATATTTTCCAGTCAGGAAGGAGCAAAGTACATCTCTAAATAGCAGTTCTATATTAATGACATAAACTATGTAGCAGTTCTAGATGGAAATATACGAGATGCATGTATAGGTACGAGGAATGTACAATAAAAGAAATACTGGAAATACTGTAAGTAATGCAGGAAAAGAAACAATATGTCAATGAGCAAGAATCCTATGACTAAGTGTGTGAGTACTAGCTTTAACATGTGATCGGCTTGAGAACTTGATCAGGCTGGTTACATGTGATTAGCTATAATTCATGGAAGGTCAGGCTAACCGTTGGTTAGCTATGATGCATGTAGAGGTCAGGCTAATCACACGTAACAGCGATGAAGCATGGAGATGGTTAGGCCACACCCGACGTGAGATGTGGGGTGAGCTATGATGCATGAAAAGTTGGGTATGATCACATATCTACACTAAAATACTCCCCACCCCCGGCTGGTATAGTAGATCCAATCATGGTACGCTATGGCACGGGATTCCCTAGGGAGGTAGCAAATCTCTCCGGGTCTCAGTGTCTGTACATGCACAAGATATCAAGAAAACAAGTCTTGTACAAGCTACACCATGAATAAGGAATAACATATCATGACGAGATCCGTGTATACCAATCCGTGTAACCAACGTGTCAAGAACATGGATATTTACACTAGATACAGTGAACATAGGAGATATCATAAATTAGAAACTAATCAGAGAATGTACTCGCCTTGGGTCCTTAGCTGGTAATCACTGATGTCCTGTTCCAGAGTATCCCTGGATGAACCAACAGTCCTATAAACAGATCAAAATTATAACACTCGTATCAGATGCTACACTAACACACAATCAAAAATATCGAACTCAGGGCCGTGCCAGGTATGGCTCTAGTCAACTAGGATCATCTAGTAGGGATACGTAAAACACATTACACTTATTAATACTTACAATATTTTATACATGCACCAAATTAAATGTATTTACAATATATATATTCCTTTTAAATACATATTCGATTTATACTAGTTGAACATTATATATGTATACTCATATATATGCAAAAAATACATTTTAGAATATATATATATATATATATATATATATATATATATATATATATATAGTCAACATTATCATTTAAAATATACTAATACTAATACACCAAATTAAATTTACACTAGCATATACTTTTTATTAAATATATATTATATAAAAATAAACCAATATATATACACTAAATAGATGTATATAAATATATTCATATACCAAAATATGTTTATACATATATATATATAGGTACACATATTTATACCAAAATGTATTAAATTAATATATATTTTACCAATATATAATTATACCAAAATAATACATATTTAATACACATTTTCTATATGAAAAATATAATACAATATTCAACATATATCATTTAAATACGTACATACTAATTTATCCAATACATACATTATATATTAACATACACTATACTATACATTAATATATACAAATACATATACACATATTTAAAACATTAATTAAATAACTACTATTTATATACATATACATATATACGTATGTATGTATGTATATATATATATATATATATATATATATATATATATAAACAAGGAAGGAAGAGGGAGAGAGGGAGAATTGCTTACTGCGGGATGGCTCGACGGCCACTGGCCGGAGCAGTCGCAGCAAGGCGGAGGGAGGTGCTCGGGGTTGGTCGGAGAGATGGTTTGTGGTGGTGGTGCGGGGAGAATGATGATGGTGGTGGTGGTTATAGGTGATGGAGGTGGTGGTGTATGGTGAAGATGGTGGTGGTGTATGGTGATGGTGATGATGGGTGTAGATGGAGGTGGTGGATGTAGCCGGAGTGGGGGAGCAGTGGCCGCCGGAGGGCTGAGCGGCGGGGCCGGAGTGGGGGACTGTCCGGGGTCTGACTGGTGGGCCGACGGGGAAGATGAAGCCGGAGTTGGCTTTGATGGTGGGAGGCCGGAGTAGGGAAGTCCACCGGAGTACAGGGAGGAGGAGTATGATGATGATGGAGAACGGGGTCGGGGCTCGGCCGGGTGCGGTGCTGCGCCAGAGTTGGAAGTGATCCAGGGAGGAGCTCGGCTGAATGGGAGTGGTGGTGATGTTGGGTTGGCCGCCGGGCCGGAGTGCTCGGCTGACCGGAGCACTGAGAGGAAGTCGGGGGAGAAGCAGCGGGAATGGGGAGTTGGTCGCCTGAACAGTGGCCGGGCTGGCCGGAATAGAGCCTGAGGGATGGGTGGTGATGGTTCCCCCCCTTTCTCCTTTTTGAATTTCAAATTCAAAAATAAAAGAAGGAGAAGAAGAAGGGAGGAAGAAGAAGAAGAAGAAGAAAAGAGAAGAAGAAGGGAAGAAATTTCTTCCCACGTTGGAGAGATGGAGGTGGAGTCTTGTGAGTAGGTGGGGAAACCTAGGTTTTCTAGGGATTAGGGTTTGATGTAACATTAAATAGGAGAGGTGTGGAAATGAAGGGTGGTGATTGACCCCCCTCAAATGTGTGGTCCAGATTTGACATGAGGAAAAAATAATTCATGTAGGAATGAGGGTGAGGTTTAGTAAAATTAATAGGGCTCCCTCATTGGTTTAAACAAATGGGTGTTGACACCAAAAATGCAAATGTGCAAATTAGCCCCCTTAAATTTGGGTATTTGCACAGATGCATAAAATGACGAAAATTTGGCGGGCGATTCGGTGTCCGGTGTTTTGTAGGGTCAGGGGGCGCTGTAAGTTTGGTATGGGTTCAAATAGCAGGGCACTGGAATTAAATTGGGATTTTCAAAATTGGTTAAAATAGTATCCTCAATTTAATTAGAAATAAATGCAAGTTGTGTTCTAAAATTAATTAGGAGTACATGGGGCCAAAATCAGGTCAGGTCATCAATACCAATAATGAAGAAGACTCAGAACAGGATATTACCCTAATTTGGGCCGCACGAAAAATAGGTCAAGATTGTCTCAAATTTCGATTGGAACGCACAACGGTACAAAATAGGAATTTATTAAATAACGTCCGTGACGATTTTTGTGCGGCTAGAAATAAGGTACAGAGAGCATAATTATGAGTTGCAAAAATAGCAGAATGGAAGGCAGGCACGTCTAGGACAAGGTTGTAAAATTTGTTGGAAGGCAAAAGTCAGGGTAGCGCTCCAAATATCGAAGCAACGGCAGCGCGCAACAATTAAATAAATTACATCTGAATCTTGTATTCCTGCTTGCCGCGATCAAACGATACTAAGTAATAACTAAAAGACTTCAAGATAATAAAGGGAATAGACTTGGGTAAAGTTATGCTTGTCAAATGAAACTTGTGAACGGTTACTTACTTACATGCTTGCTCATTTGAATTATTCATCATATGCATAATTACAAGTTAGAATACATATTTCTTCTTAAATTTGTGCTATGTATAGAACTCTTCTTAAATGCCATAAACTAAACAGGTAGGCTATGCAAAAGTAAATCCTGCCTTGTACTGCCCTGCTCCTGATATGCCTGATTTGCCTCGATTGCTAACTTAGTGTACTGCGTTGATCATGGACAACTTGTGCACAAGGTCTTAGTTCCTGCGGACGGTCGCTGGGGCACCGGCACAGATCCGATCCGGACGGAACTCATGATAGTCGCCTGCTATAGGACGAAATGCCTTGGGACGTCCTGATCTATGCGTCGCACGGCACTCCGTACCAAGACTAGCCCGTCCATTATGGCAACGTGCCAGTGATCCCCCTTGTATATTTAAACCTGTTGCAACTAACTTGTGTCTTCTTGGCAGGGAAGGCATGGTAAGTAATGGCAGGTGGTTCAGACGGACAGGTAAATGTTACCGAACGGTGGCGGGTTATTTCAATAATTTCCATATCTATGTCTTGCTGTAAAATAAACTAAGGCAAGATAGAAACCCACAATAAATATGCATGCTTCATTAAACAACGTGTTGATTGGTATAGTTGGGTTAGCTTGCCTTCACCAGTACGTTTCGATGTACTGACCCTCGTTGAAACAGGTTCCCCGCGCTAGGAGAACCAAGCGAGGAGCAGGAGACAAACCCCCAATCCAGTCCAGCTGTAGGCACGCCTTTTGAAGCATTTTGAAGAAGAAGCATTTTGAAGATAGAAGCTAGCCACCAAGCAAGTATGCAACTTCGTGGCAAAGCAGTCATTCCGACACAAGGTCTTATATTTTGAGTTTAGTAGGGATGTAATGTACAGGACTGCTATCTCATTTTGTGTCAACACTTTTGTAAGCCCATAGAGGCAATCCTTATGACTCAGTTCAGGGAGTTTGTAATAGATGTTCATATTATCAATAAAAAGAGGATTTTTCCATGCTTCAAATCTGTGTTCATTTAATCTGCGTACTCTGAATATGTGCTCGCTATGCAAAAATAAAATACCTAGCCTTGTGCGGTGCGCAATCTAGGCCCGCACGGCGGTCACGCCCGGGGTACGACTATCGATTCCACGGGATCGGGGCGTGACACTACATGCGTTTGGGTTGGGTTTGAGTCAAGTTCTAGTCAAAAGGAGACAGTTTTACGATAACCGTGATTCTAGATATTTGACAATATTTTTGGAGCATGGGGGATGTCAAACAAATATAATGTCCATGTCCCAAATATATTAGTCACAATCAATATTATTAATATAATTTTTTGGAAGAAAAAGGGTTGTGCATTGCTCAAAATATCCAAGCAACGACAAAATATCATATATCTAAAAGAAGGATTTAGAAATTAATACTTTAATCCATTAAATAAAATAAAAAAACCAAATTAGCCCTATTCAAAAATGAGGGGGCTTACATGTTGGAATCGAGATATATCATATGAGGAACTTTTGTGTGAATCTCTGATCTAGACGACAACTTGGGTTCCAGTAAAGAGCGGACCTTCGGGTCTCGCTAGTAGCTCTGCTATGGCTCACGTTCTACCATCTTTGATCCGTCTCGGGACTAAAAATCTCAAAGCAATCCCGAAGTAAGATGAAAGAATATCCGATCAAATCTTCTCGGCAACAAGTTTTCACAAACTTGAGAAGATTGACGGGATACACTTCGAACATTTGGATGAGGGAATGTGTCATTTGTCAAATATTGAAAGTGAGTTGTCAGAACCTACCATTTTCCAGGATGGAGGAGTTAGCGTTTGAAGGATGCGCATTCCAGTTGGAAGAAAGATTACACGATGATTAAGGATTGCAGAGTATACGCATGACAAGACTTAGCGCATGACAGTTATTGGCGGTTGGCAAGACTTGGCCGCATGACAGTTTCTTGTCACATGACAGTCTCTTGCCGCATGGAAGACTCTTGCCACATGGTAACGCATTGAAGGTCTTGGTGCATGGCAGAGCTGGCCGTATAGTATCTTATGTGCATAGTCGTCTCTGTGCATAGCAAGATTGGAGCATGGTGGCCTAGGTGCATAAAGGTCACTACACTAGACAGGACTTGGCTTATGGCTATAATTGGAGCTTGAAAGCAGAACCAATTCAAACCAATATATCAAGGTATAGCTAAACTTGGTTCATTTAATTACTTAACTTGGTTGCTATGATTGTGCAGGTTGAGTCATCAAGCGTGGTTACTGACTGGTGGGTAGACACTGGTGCATCTGGCCACACATGCTCTGGAAAAGAGCAGTTCACCAAGGAAGAGCACTATCTTAGAAGAAGGTCTCTATAACGAATAAGTGTCAAGCAGAAGACCTAAGGATTATGATTATGATTATGATTTTGGACTTCCGGCTTGAGGAAGAGATTGCTCTTATTGAGTTATGACGCATCTGACTAGGACATGTCTTTTCCAACAAAGATGTCTAGTTCAGGAATATCTCCAAGATGTGGGGGTAAGGAGGTGGAGAGACGTGATAAATGTATTCAGACACAGGGAGTCAGAAAGCCATTTAGACGGGTGACTACAAGTATAGATCCACTGGAGTTAGTGCGCTCAGATATCTGTGACTTCTATTCTCCACAAAGGGCCGGGATGATGTTTATCACTTCTTTCTTCGACGATTTCTCAGGAAACGCGTTCGCGTATATTCTCATAATTGAAGGATGAAGCATTCGAGAACCTCAGGGACTTCAAGTTTGGAGCTAAGCGTCATACCGGTCTATAACTCAATAGACTCTGAAGTTATCAAGACGAAGTGCATCGTTCTTTGGATTCGCATCGTTTAGCTTAGAACATGAAATTGACTATGGAATATACATCGTTCTTTGGATTCACATTATTTAGCTTAGAACATGAAATTGACTATAGAATATGCATCGTTCCTTGGATTCACATCGTTCAGCTTAGAACATGGAATTGACTATGGAACATGCATCGTTTTTTGGATTCACATCCTTCAGCCTAGAAAATGGAATTGACTATGGAACATGCATCATTCTTTGGATTCACATCATTCAGCTTAGAATATATAATTGAATATGGAATATGCATCATTCTTTAAATTTGTATCGTTCAGTTTAGAACATAAAATTCACTATGGAACATTCATCGTTCTTTGGATTCGCATCGTTCAACCTAGAACATGGAATTGACTATGGAACGACATCTTCGTACTCTCCCAGTCTATTGAAGGTGCAGATAGGAAGGAACAGCAGTTGACAGTAATGATAATTTCTATATTATTGTACAAAGGGCCTTCCAGATTGTCTGTGGGAGAAGGTTGCACTTACGGTCATGTCCTAAGTACCGTTCGACACTTCTGATGTAACTCTGGTTCAAAGTCAGATCCACATGAATATCATTCGATTGTGGGGGGTTTGGCATATAAGTAATTTTCGAAAGACATTTTCAGCCAGAGTTGTTGGCACTTCTGTAGAAGAAGACGTAGTCCAGGAAGAAGTTGTTTTTTAAGAGACAATATTTGAACCAGAACTCGAAGAGCAGTCAGCTAGAAGAGTCAGGAGGTAGTCCATGAAAAGATTGACCCTATAATAACACTTGGATGTTGATCCATCTGTCTGAATGAGCTAAACCTATCATATGCTTATATATCTTCAGTAGAAGAATATGGAAGCAGACATAACAGTTGAGTTCAAGACTAGGCTTGTAGCCTAAGGATTTTCTCAGATACAGGGGATTGTGTTTATTAGCGTCTCGTTGAAGGTGTTATATATCAGGATGATGATTGCCGTTGCTGCTATTCATAAGCTGATTGTTTATCAGATAAAGAGAAGACATCAAGTCTTGGAGGAAGACATGTATAAGAGATTCACAAACAACAGTCAATATTATTGTCATTTAGGTTTGAAGACAGTGTGCAGGTTGGTGATATCTCAGTACGGCCTGAAGCAGATTCTAGGATGTGACAGCAAAAGTTTAACAAGTTATCTAGTCAAAGTTATCGCAGGATCAGCGACAGAGACAAGTGTGTGTACACAAAGTTCGCTGATAATAAAGGAGTGATCTTTTGTATCTATGTTAATGACTTGATAATCCTAGTTACGGATATGGAAGTGTCACTAGAACAAAGATGTCCTTTTATCCAGACTCAGGACATGGAATTGCGGATGTCATCCTAAGGATATAAGACTATCCGGATGCCAGTCACAAGCTCTCTGCATGAAAAGATTGGTCACACGCTTGGGGTATCAGGGTCGATACTCCTCAGGTATAACATGAAGATGAAGAAGCCTAATATAAGAAAAAGTATCAGACAATTGGTGTACTCGAGCATCATCAGGTGAATGATTCAAGCTGCGAGTACCACCAGGTCTGATATAGATCTTGTTGTAGGGATGCTGGGTCAGTTCACGAGCAGTATGTGTGTTGTTGAACAATGAAAGCTGTGAAGATAGTCATCAAAATTCTCAAGTTGACTCAGTGGTACATCCTGCACTACAGCAGTTATCCAGATTTAATGGAAGGCTTCAGTGATGCCAGTTGGTGCTCAAAAAAGAAGAGTGAAAGATCCATATGAGGACGTGACTTCTACAGGAGTGGTATTGCTATATCGTGAAAGTCAAAGAAACAGTCTTTACTCTCATAGTTCTTTACACTATCAGTTGCAACATATAAAACATGATGGCTCTGGAAGCTCTCAGATGATCTTCCTTTGGTTAGTATACTAATTCGGGTGATACCGACATACTGTGAAAACCAGGAAGCTGCAGCAGTGTCATCTATTAATCTCTTCAAGGGTTTGAAGATAACTGTGTAGATAAAACACAGAATATTTAATGAGCGTAGCCAGCGTGGATCATTACAGTGGTTAATAATCAGAGCCAGGTAATTCTTATAGTGCCCCTGTAATGCCCCGCTCCTAACGGGTTACTTATGGAACACTTGTTACTTTGACTTGGTTGAGAATCGAGTCTCGGAAAAACCTTACCGCTAAATCAACACGGACGAAATATAGTGAACCCTTCAAATTGATGGAACGACTTCTATTGAGATAAATCTAAGAGTTTTCGTTGGTTGCTTTGCTGATTGGTTTTGTGTTGCTTTGTATTTTGTCTTGCTTTCGATGACTTGGTTTTCATGATTCACTTTTCTCGCTTGCGCATTCTTTTTGAATCGTAAGGGAAATAGATCGAAGGATGCTAACCAAGTATTGTTACAATTTTAGGATGCATAACCAAGGAGTGACCATTGCATAAGGCTTCCCCATCCTCTCATTCGATTCAATCGGTGAGTGGTTTAGGCCCGATGAATCATTTAGTCTGCACGTCTTAATAAATAATCTCTAGTTCACTTATAATTGTTGTCTCACTAACAAGATAAGCTAAAAAGAAACACTATTGCATGCTTCAAGTATATAACTACTACCTTACTAGTTACATCATGAATGCTTGCCTGCCCCTCGTATGCTGCATATCGAGTATTATTGCTTGAAATCTCTTGACTTAATCTTGAAAATGAGAGAAAAAGATAGACTTGCATGTTCATTGTTCAACAGTTGCATGATAGCATATTTATCTAATAGGAACTTGCATTCATGCATTTGGTCCGGACAACTTGTGCATAAGGTTTATCTCTCGAGCGGTTCCTGGGGCACTGAGGATCGTTCGGCCTGGGAGAGATCTAGATACCCTGAGGCTTGAAGTCCTTACTTACGGGATAGTATAGGTCTATTAGTGAGGTGGGCTTATACGTCCCAACTGCTAATCCCGTGGAGGGGACCATCATGTAGTTAGGGCGCATGCTAGGTTTACCTTCTTGCATACCTAACACCTGATGCCAAGATTGATTCATAAGTTTATTCATATATGCAAATTATGGCTAACTGTTGTATCTACTGAAGGGATAATCGCTCGACCGTGGGTAAGAATTGTCATATGCATGGTTCAATTTATTGTCTATATTTTCTTGCAAATTGTTAAAAAGAAACTAGACATCTAGAAAGATCACCTAATAACGCTAGCTTCACATGCTTACTTAGTATAGATTTGTAGGTGAGTTTGGCCACAGTCGCTCACCAATATATGTTGTAGTACTGATCCACGTTTGTGGACAATTCTCCAGGTTCTGGTAGCAAGAGCTTGGCGAGCATTTTGAACCAGTGTTAGCGCATCCTTCCAGAGGGACCATGCTCGTACTGCTTCCTTAGCTTCCCTCTCCAGTGTGAAAGCTATGTTTCTGCTAGGTGTTTTATTTTGGTCCTACTAAAAGGATATGATGTGTGGGCGTTGTGGCTAGTTTTGGGTTTGTAAAAAGAGTTGTAAGCCTTCTATGGCATATTTTGTAACTCAGCCAAGCAAGTGCTTTGTAATCCAATCTTCAAGTATTCAATAAAGAAAGTATTTTGTGTTCCTATCAAATATGTTCAACTTTGGTTCTCTGATTTTATTCTGTGCATATATATGTATATTTTTGTCTAACTTGTGTCTTGTGCAGGTACTATGCCTGGTGCAAGCGCAACTTAGGCTTGCACGACATCGCATCCAAGCGAGGACGATCGGTTCCGTAGGGACCAAGCAAGGACGATCGGTTCTGTAGGGACCAAGCAAGGACGATCGGCCCTTACGGGACCGGGGCGTGACAGCCACGTTCTCCCTCTTCGGAGAGCATGGTTAAGAAATACTTGGTATCGTTCAATCGGGACATATTGAATCAAGATCTTTTTTTTGTTATGGATTGGTTTCTTCGGAATCAAGTCCCACATTCAGTGAATCGTGCCTCAAGGAAGGACTCGACGGCAGAGTCGCAAGGGACTTTTCCGTTGCACTGGTTTCTTTGCCCGTTTTCGATGCCGCTTGGTTGCTTTCTTGTTGATTTTGTGACTTGCGTTTTCTTGAACGGTTTTGATGGATTTCATTGTCTTCGTTCTTTGAATTTCGTATTTCGTATCGAACCCTTGGAGACCGAGGCAGGAGATATTGCACTACCAAAATATGATAAAATAGCGACATTTTTAGTGACGTCATAATAAAACGTCGCTAATATTAAATACTTGAGCGACTCCTAAAATAAACGTTGCTATATGTCGCTATTGGAGACACATAACGACGTTTAGCGATTGTACTTCATTTTTTTAAAGAATAGGCGCTATAAGTTTCTTTAACGTCGTTGATTTTTATGGTTTTGCGACATTTTTACCGACGTTGTTTTTTTTATTTTTAGCGACGTTTTTAGCGACGTCTCTAACGTGGCAAACTTTTCAATTAGCGATGTTTAGCGACGTCTATTTATGACGTCGCTAATTTTTTAATATAGGTTTTAAGGTTTTATTTTCCCCATTCTCTTATCTTAAAATTTTGAAAAGCTATTTTATATTCTATTTTTTAAATTATGAATTCATAAACTGCAGGAAGATTGGTTTGGAAACCATTTTATATTCAATTTTTTATTTTTCACTAAAACTTTAGCAACGTTTGGCAACGTTTAGCGACTTTTATATACGTCGCTAATTATGTCGCTAAATCATCGCTAAATTCGTCGCTGAATACGTCACTAATTATGTCGCCAAATAAGTCGCTAAATACGTCGCTGAATATCACTAAATTGCTGACATGGCAGTATTTGCCAGGTCAATAAAATATTGCTAAATGTGTTGCAAAACGTCGCTAAACAGAAAAAATTTAGCGACGTTTAGCGACATAAAATATGTCGCTAATTTAGCGACGTTGCGTCGCTAAACGTCGCTAATATAAAAAATATTAGCGACACAAATACGTCACTAGAAAACGTCGCTATAGCGGTATTTTGTGACATTTTTTCTGTCAGCGACTAGCTAAAATGCGACTTCATTGAAACATCGCTAATTACGTCGCTAAATTTTTTTAGCGACATTTTTAGGCCATTTAGCGACGTTTCCGGATGTCGCTAATTTGACTTATTCTGGTAGTGTTGATCATTTGTTCGTGTCACGACCTGCACCCGGTATAGGGGTACGAGTACGTGGGTACGTCCAGCCTACGTCGCAGAATCGGCGGTAGAACACTGTCTTGGTCTACTATACTATCTTATCTCACACAATGTATATAAATACTGCCATGTCATCTCAATACCAAATAATACTCAATCACATATAAAACTGAAGGAATATGTACGCACGATATGGAATAGAAAGAATAAGAAGTACAAATCTCAATACAAAACCATCTCCAAACTAAACACAACTCCAAATCTCAAATAATAATACAAACCAATGTATAAAATAGAAATAACTACTACGAGGTATAGAAATCAAAAAAGGCCTCAGTCTCTGGCACTATCCTCGGATGACACTCCATCTGTCAGTCCATAGTGAGTAGGACACATCCTAACCATTCATCTGAAAAATATTTTTCAGTCAGAAATGAAGCGAAGTACAACCCAATAGCAGCTCCAATTAATTGATAATGACTATAAACAGAAATAGAGAATATAATACAAGACAAAAAATAATGAACAATATCAACTATGGTGGAAGAACAGGTAAACAATAAACAATGTGGTGAAGAACTGTAACTATGCTAAGTGATTAAAATACTATATAGATATGTGATCGGCTTGGGTGAACATTGTCTACTTTAACGTTGGATAAACATTGGCTAAGTTAACATGAAACATTGTTTAGGATTTGATCACATACCTAGCTAACATTTCCCCTTTCCCCCAACTAGTACAATGGATCCAACCATGACACGTTGTGATACAAGATACTCAAGGCCATGTAAACAATAAACGTTTAACACGAAATATTGAACATTGAACATTGAACACGAAATATTGTCTAAGTTAAACATTGAATGTTGAACACGAAACATTGTCTAAGTTAAACATTGAGAACACGAGAAACAATGAACAATATATATATAATATCCCATGACTGATCCATGTGTATACTAGTCCGTGTACCAATGTGTCAAGAATTATGTAAAATATTTCTAAATTCATGCATTATAGTAATTAGCAATTAATGGAAACTATCAGAGAATATACTCGCCTGTCGTCCAAGTAATGAATGTCAAACTGTGTTCCAACTGGTGTCACACAAACCTATATATGGAATATTGTATTAATACAAGGTGTTGAAATGAATTTAAGTTAAACTAGTCAACATCTAGGTCACAAAGCCATTTCTAAGTCAAACCAATGAATTCTAGGTTGCAAGAGTCTAATGCTAAGTCACTAAGTCAATACATTATGAAACTGTGCTATACTAGCTAAACTAAGATACAAGAAGTCTCTCAAAAAGCCGTATCCTAAGATACGCAAGTTTTCTTAATATAAAATTAGGTTATATATATGTATACGAGTCAAATACTATAATATTATAGCAAAACAGTTGAAATACGATACCTTGGTCTTGCATCAATGCGTATCGCACCTAACTCGATACCCAACTCAATACCTTGGGCATCGGCCCAATACCTTGGTATCCCGAGTTAATACAAAACCCTTGTTAATAGCTAATACCTATATAATTTCCCAATACTAATTATGCTAACTATAACAATATAATCAAGTATATAACTAAATAACTATTTAACTACACCAACTATTTATTAACTTAATACTAAATCAACTAAACACTAATATACTAATACAATACATCTACTTACTATCTTAACATATAATACTTACTAAATACATAGATACTATAGGTACTTACTAATAACTTACCTACATAGATATATATATATATATATCCAACTATATACTAATCATTCTAACTATAACACTGACATAGCTACTGACCAAATAATCATAATTAACTAGACCATCTACACCCTCTAAGCCCTACAAAACATCTACCCAAACCTTGATGGTTCTGGCCCGATACCTGTCTGATATTGTGCACTGTTGGATCGAGCTGCCGTGCATCCTTGAGGTGATGAAGCTGCTGTTGCAACTGAGCTTCCTGTGCTGAACTGTGCAGTTGGCCACTGCACAGTATCTCCTCCTTGCTGTCACGGTGTACGAGCTTCCCTGCAGTTTGGACCTCACCTTGTTGTGCAGCGAGGATACTGCACAACTGATACTGCAGTGCTCATTCCTACAGTGGCTTGATGCTGAAGCTGATACCTCTTGCTAATTCTGCAGACTTACTGTTTCAGTTGCTGCGGCTAGTTGCTGCTCATTGATGCGAATGCACTACTTCGTTTGCTGCTGCTGTGGTGTAGCTGCTGCTACTAGCTCTTCAACTGCTTGCTGCACTGCCTGCACACGCTGCTGATACGAATGCTGCTACTGCAGAGCTTTCCCTTCAGTAATTGCAACTTCTACTGCTCGATGCCTCGCTGAGGATGCCAATGCTTGCACCTGTGTTATGCATTTATGTACACTACTTAGCTTCAGTTAGCTACTGCAGGCTACACACTGTTGTGGGTGCTCTACTTGTTGTATGCTCAGTGGCTCGTCTTGCTGTGGTTGTATATTTCAGCAGTGCTCAATGCCTGTAGTGGAGGCTCGAGACTGCAGTGGTTTGCTGAATGTTTCAACATGCTGCACAGTGTGGTTCACCCTGCAGTTACTGATACTGCACTTGATCTTATAGTGTAGTGCTACTACAGCTCCCTCTACGATCGATGCATACCTTGCTGCAACTCAGCATGGCATTGACTGCTCGAGCCATGGCAGTTGCTGCCACTGCCTTCTCCTGTTGTGCACATTGAACCTTGCTGTGCACAACCTTGCTGTGCACATCCTTTAATTGATGCTCGAGGCTGCACTGGAATGGTTCCTGTTGTGCTCCTACTGCATGTTCTGATGCTGTAGATGCAGCTAGCTGCTCACTGATCAGTGAGCATTGATACTCACTACGGTGCATAGTTTTCTCCCCGAGTACACGAGCCATGTGCAGTGAAACCTATTCAAGCCAATACTGTGTGCAGCAGCACCTTCCTCTGTGCTGCAGTGTGCACATTACCTCGTGGCCACTACTCGAGCAGTGGCAGTTGCTGCAACTGTCCCTGAGTGCACGGAGGCGCTCGATGTTGTGTGCATTGACACTGCCCGAGCCCCCCTTGCTTGAACTGCTACTGTGCTTCCTATTTTCTAAACTGCACAGTGCACTGTCCTCAATACTGTATGCAATCAGCACACAGTGAAATCATGCTGCAGCTGTTGCATCTCCTCAAATCCTTGTGCACTGCTGAACACTTTCCTTTCCCGGTGCTGCTGCTCTTGCTTACCTCTTTTACTGCCCACCGTGCAGTGCCCACTGTTCCAGAATCAAACACTACACACCTTTGAGAGCACTAGCTGCAACACCTCTGCCCTCTCACTAAACATCCTCACCCACACACAACAACTCACACAAAAACATAAAACACTCACTATACTGACACAACTATGTATATATATATATATATATATATATATATATATATATATATATATATATATATATATATATATATATATATATATATATATATATATATATATAATTACACACATATACCTACACTATACTCATATGTATATCAAAACATATGATCAAACACATAATACATATAACCATATGAGCCAACACACACACACACACACACACACACATATATATATATATATAAACTAACACCTATAGATATACATTTAGATATACATATCTATGATACATATAACACACACTAGTAGATACACATATATACATAACTCAAAAATATACTAATATATATACTGTATAATATATCAATAGCTTACAAATACATAACTACACATGCACGTATAATGAGAAGGATAAAATGTCAAATACATGGAGCGCATCACACCCGTATCACACTTTTCTATGATACGCTTGCGATACGACCCATAACACACAAACAAACGTATCCCGGAGGACACGAACACATCCAATACATAAATTATGAACAACACGTATAGTAATTAGAGTATCTACGTGTCCGTGTCTCAATGTGATATGCACAAGACCCCGTGTCGGAGGAAAATCCCCAAAATCAACCCGTGTCGTCAAATTGACGAGATACGGCCTGCACGTATCCAATTGTGGACACGACACTAGTCACAAACAAGCAATCATATGTCAATTTGGTCTAATTGACCAATTAACAAACACAACATGTGCCAATTTCGGAATTCTCCCAAAATTGGTACCAAAATGCACGTAACTTACACCGTAGGTCTCCGATTGACCCAAAACCAAAACCTATGGGTAGCCTATGCATGTGGGTTGGTTTCTCATGGTAAAATCTCAGATCTAGAGTCTAATAGAAGGGAGGAAATTGAAATATACCTATTGGGAGATGGATTCCCAATAAAAAGTCTCCAAATACAAAGTAGCTCATCTCCTTGTAGATCTTGGCCTCCTCTTCCTTGCTCCTTGCTTGTAGATCCTTGATGTAGAGGCCTCAATGATAAATTTAGAAAGAGATTTGTGAAGAATTGGTAGAGAATTGATGGAGGAATGGAGGGAAATTGGAAGAGGAAAAAGTAGATCTAGAAATTTGGGAAAGAAATAAAATGAGAGCACTCTCTCTCCTCCTCATTATGGCTGGTCATAAACCCTTATCCAAGCAATGTATAATGTCCCAAATACCCCTTGGGGCCTCTCATGAAGAAATTAATTAAGGGGGAAGGTTCTAGTTTAATGGTTTCACTAATTAAATTCAACCTCCTAATCCATGGGCCTAATTCATGGGCTCAAACTAAACTCATTCAAATATTGGGTTCATGCATCTAATAAAATATGTTAGGTCCACCACACAAGTCTAAAATAAATACTACGTCTAATCAAACATTAAACAATACAACAAATAATTAATTACTCATGCTCAATATTAATTACAACCCTCATAAAAATAAAATTACCCGTGTCAATTACCAAACTACCCTTAATTAAAAAAGTGAGGGTGACAGTTGGTGCGTGCAGGTGATCGTATAGGCGATGCGCAATCGAAGTCTTGAAGATCTTCCATTTCTCTTCCTCGATTCACCAACTTATGAGTGATCTTACCTTTGATTAGCTCCCTTCTTCCAAGTCTTCACTCTTAAAAATCTGACTCGCTTGTGCGTTTTGATCAACGATACCATAATAATGATAACTGAGTCAAGATAGTAAGAAGTAAACTTGAAATACTGATGTTTGTCACACAAAAATCACCGTACGATCATATTGTTGCGTGTTTGTCCGCTATGCATGTATCTATTTTATGTTACAATTGTAGCTAGAATTCATTCATCTATAATTGTGCAATGAGTAGTGCATAACTTGAAATGTGATAACTTGAGCAGGTGGGCTATGCTATAGAATTCTTCTGAACTCTTATACTTCATGCTTGTTGTCTCGAAATGCTTGGTTTGATAATTTAGTTTGAGACGATGCATGGTCACGGACAACATGTGCAGAAGATGTAGGGTTCCTGTAAACGGTCTCTGAGACACCAAAACCGATTTGTCCTAGGCGAAACATTAGTATAGTCATGCTAATGGCCTAGCACGGGTGAGTTTGGGACTTGCAACGGAGCTATCTGCTCGTGATTGCAAGGATTACCGTCTACCTTAACTATAACTCGTCCTGTATGGCTATGCTAGTGATCCCATATGTGTGTATATTTAAACTGTGCAAGCTAACTATGTCTTCATGGCAAAAAAGAATATAGTTAGTTTTGGGCTGGTGGTTCAGTTGAACGGATAAAAATCACCAAACGGTGGCATGTTTATTTCAGTTATTTAAAATTCTATTGTATGATGTAACTTGAACTAAGGCAAGATAGATAGACCACAATAATAATTTGTATGCTCCACATGAATACTGTATCGATTTGGTTAGTTGGGTTAGCTCACCCTCACCAGTACTTTTCAAAGTACTAACCCTCGTTGCAGCAGGTTCCCCGAGCGAAGGCAATGTGACGAGGAGCTGAAGCTTCTTTCCCTAACTAGTCCATTACTCGGCGCATTCTGTTCGTGTCTTTTAAAGCATGTACAAATCATCCGGAGCTGGTGCACACATCTTATGCAGCTCTGAGGAAAGGCGATAGCTTCGCCCGAAGGTGTCTATTACCTTTTGAAGTTCTAGTATGAGATGTAATGTATGGAACGACTATCCCATTTTGCGTTTATCTTGTAAGATCCCACGATACCCTTTTACTTTTGAGTCAAAAGTTTGTAACGAAGATGTACATTATATAAAAAAAAACTTTCCTTCATTTCAACGTGTGTTTTTTTTGGCTTTTGTACTCTATTGATTGTGTTTCTATATATATCATTATGTTAGGACTTGTGCAGGCGCGTCTTACCCTCGCACGACATCATGTCCGAGGAACGATTAATGATTCTACAGAATTGGGGTATGACCATTCTGGCGGATCCTTTCATGATAGGCCTCAAGGGCCAATACAAAACATTGAATGAGCGCAGCTAGCGTGGATCATTGCTGTGGCTAAAAGATCAAAGTCAGGTAAATTTTGCGGATCCATTCATAATAGGCCTCAAGCGCCAACTCATCGTAAGAACTATAAAGGAGCGTAGTACTCCATGCTACCGTGGGGTGACCCCACCATGAGGTACCTCGACAGGGTAAAGCCTCAAATTTGGGCCATGTCACAGCGACAGTAGCACCGCATATAGTCAACGTCAAGCACTATGAAGGAGCGTAGTTCTCCATGTTACTGTGAGGTGACACCACCAAGAGATACCTTGACAGCGTAAAGCCTCAACCGCGGGCCATGTCACAACAATAGTAACACCGCACATAGTCAAGGGCACAACAGATATGGGCTTAAAGGGCCTCTGATATTGCGTCTCTGCAATCCTACCATTTAGTTTTATGCTATTGGTTCAAAAAAAAATCTACCAGGCATCTAGCTATTGGTTCAAGAGAGGACCATTGACTAGGAGAATATCAGGTACAGTGGGTAGTCCTTAAGGACATTGTAGGATATGTACCCAGAACCAATGTGGTCTACTTTTTGTTCTTGACCAGAATATCTCCTGTAGGAGGATAGCTGTCGCCTTAATGAGTTTTTGGGCAAAGTGAATGTCCGACGTGCATTGTAGGAAGCACGAGTAGTTTTACCACTACAAGGAACTTGTATCCCATGCTACAGTGGCATGAAACTACACGAGAGAGTGAACCTCGGCTTTGGACCATGCCACAACGGCGGTAGCACCGCACATAGGTAGGTAGCCTAATGCTGAAAGTAGATAGAGAGTAGTAGTACAACACTACAACGAGGCATGTGACCTCATGCTACAATAGGTGACACCACATAAGGGAGTGAACCTCGGCTTCGAGCCATGTCACAACAGCGTAGCACCGCACGAAAGTGCAAGACTTCATGCTGAGATATAGTACAACACTACTAAGAGGCTGGTGACCTCATGCTACAGTAGGTGACACCACATAAGAGAGTGAACCTCGGCTTCGAGCCATGTCACAGCGGCACAACATCGTACAGGAGCGCAAAGACTTTGCTATCGCTAAGTTGGTTGACATGCATATGTTTCAAGGACGCTTTGAATATATGCATGATCCATACTCGCGATACATTGATCTTGAATGCTAGTGCAAGTGAATATGTTAGATCCGCATGGATCAGTATAACAATTTGGATAAGTTTGCCTCAGCCCTAGATCATTATTCAAGTTGGACTGTAACGTACCCCGCGTTAAGCTATATGTTCTGCGCTAAGACGCAGTTGAGACCGAGTCAGAGCTTGGATTGAATGATAAAGTCATTCAATAAGACCGACCCAGCATACACGCGATACGATATAAGAAGCGAGTAGAAAATTGTGTTCGAACAGATCTAGTGATACCGATCGTTATGCTTGAGATAGATTCGATAGTGCGATAGAACAATTTGCGCTCAGGAAGTCTCGAGGACGAGACTTTTTCTGAGTGGTGTATAATGTAATAACCCGTTTCGCTCAAGCGGACAGCCGATTCAAATGGCACAAGTGCAACGACCTGACCCGCTTTGCTCAGCGAGAAGACTCATTTGGGGCAAAGGATTCCAGACTTGTCCCTTCAAGAGTTCAGACTTAGACTTTCAAAGGCTCGCTCGGAGTATCGCTTGATCGAGGCAAATCATCGTTAATGTTGGTGGCTATGATGAACTTGTCTTTGCTTAGCCAGCACACTTAAAATATAGACGATATATGCTAGTCGCTAGGTGAATCACTCCATGTATGCTAATAAAGAATATAACGCACCTAGCTAAGGGAATAATCCCATCTTGTATTACTTGTGTTAAAATATGAAAATGAAACTTGGCTTATAACATGGACCCTCGCATGCTACCTTTGCTTCGTGCAAGTAGACCCCACTATGCCTCGAGTACATCATTGTATACTCTTCGTAGTGCACTGCTCACTTGTTTACACTGCTCGTCCCATAGATTATGTCGCTCGATATATCCCTGTACGGTTTTACTCCTCGCACTACCCCTTAGACCGTGCCAACTTAAATGCTTATGTTTCATATAAATGCATGCTTGCCTGCTTACTTTGTAGTTTGTACTCGTTGCCTCATTTTAACGCTTGTCACATAATTCATGCCACGACCCTAGTAACACTATATGTATCGTGCATGCATCTAGTTAGCCAGAAGACTATCAAATAATTCTTCTATGTAATATGAACCTGCAAGTATCCGGGACCGTTAGGTCGCCGAGGCAGTTCCCAAACCAGGAGAATGCATCAAGTCAAGTTTAACTCTGAACGAGAATCATGTCAAGTAAAGCAAGAATCACATCTCGTAGAGCATTACTCGTTCAGAACAAGAATCAAGGATTATCATGTCATGTTGTGAATCTGGAAGACCCAAGACTTGTATGTCGCGGACAACTTGGTAATAAGAAAGATTCTCGAATCTCGTTCCATGGACGATCTCCGGGGGACCGGGGCCGATCCGATCCAGATGGAACTCATGCAACAATCTTTTTCATATACAAGCAGGATGGCGTGTGCGCCTCATGCTGCGCCATTCTCGCTCTAAGATTGATAGTCTCATGTGCATGACGGGATGGCCTGTAGTACCTCATATACTTTATGTTGCACACCATCCTCGTTCATGACTATAACCTGTCCTTTATGGCTATGCTAGCGACTCATGTTCATATAGATAAGTCATCCTCGCTTAGCGATAATCCGTGTGCAAGTCATTGTATCGCATCCAGCAATCGAAAACACATGAACGGATATAAGTATAACACACTTGTATATAAATTGAACACTTGAACATCTTCTGCAACACTTATGAATAATACGTGTAACTTGTGCACCTGAGACAGAACCTCGCTCATGACACTCGTGTTTGCTTATGCATTTTCCTTGGATTTTATTATGTATATACTTGTGCTTGGTTTAACTTGGTTTTCCTTGGACAGGGAATGATGAATGGTAAGTTGGTAAGTCTCGCTGTGTTACTCTTATATCGCACGACGCACTGCCACACGATTTAGGCTTTTCATTATGCCATAAAACTGATTCTAAGGCAAGACTAGAAAGATAGCTTAATAGATGGTGCACGGAACCTTTATAACGTGTTTGGATTTGTCGAACGGACGAGAAGCCTCTCCACCAGTGCATTCATGTATCGATAACCCACCATATTGCTTGCAGGGTACGGGAGAATCTTGTTCGGTACGGAAACCCCTTCGCACGAGCTAAGGCATAAAGTTCACTCTGGAGCCTTGGAACGTTGCGTCTAGAACTGAAGCACATATATAAGATATAATATTGGAACATCTCCTATGTATCATTCCACAAATGTAGCCACTTGGCACGCTTTTACTGTTTCGAGAAGAGAGAGAGATTGCTTGAGCGACTTATGATCTCGGCCTAGCGCCGCTTGTAATACTTGTGCAATATCAATAAAGAGCTTATTTTACTTCTATACTTGTGTTATTCAATTCTTTCGCTATTGACGACTCTGTGAACTTGTTATCAATCGCATGTACGTTTCTTATTCCGCTGCACTCGGACTATCTGTGCGACTCTGTGGCTTAGACACTTTATTGCATGTTCGGATCACGGTCTTGCACGGGCGCAGCTTGTGCTCGTGCGGCATCATGTCCACATGGGAATGATCGTCCTGCGGGAGCGCTGGCATGGTGATTGGCGCCTAACGGAGACGGTCGATTACCTACGAGAGATCGGGGCATGACATATTGGTATCAGAGCATGGCTTTACGCCTTTGGACTTCGTATCGATCTTCTTAATTTTAAAAGCTCGTTCGTGGGTTATGTGCATACACTCTCTCTCGTTGACCCGATTGGGATGTTCCATACAATGTGTCTAAATACTTTCAAAAGTGCATGTGAATAATATGATTGCTTGAACTGTATAGTTATGCAAAGGCCTTTGTGCCGACCTGTGTTAGACTTTATGGGAATATACTCGTGCTAGAATATGCAAGTTATGTGTGAACCCGAATACCTATACATGATTACCCAGTTGGTTAGTGTGCAAGATAAAGTATCGTTCGGACGGTTACCTAGTCTTTCGGCTAAGTTATGTTGAGTATCGCACGCCAAGACCCTTTTTGGTGCAAGCTAGTTGCAAGCGAGATTGAGATATAGTTCAGGAAAAGATAAGTCAGACTTAGAATGGCAACCGATGGAAACATTTTTAGATTATCGCTAAGGCGAATATAGTGGATCATGCTTGGATTTTGATAAATAACTCGAACGATAATTCGTATCTGGAAGATACAAATCAAATATGGTTTACTTGGATGACTATCAACAAGGATATATACGAGACTCAGATTTATTAGGCGATGCTTAGGTATCGTGCAGGATTCTAAGGAATGACTTGGTGAATATGCTAGCGAGTGATGCGAACACGATTGAGGATTTAATTGGGTGACTCTATTCCTGAGTGGTGTATGGATCATTTTGGAAATATTCAAGCGAATTCATAGATCTCGTGCGATAGTTGGTTTGAACGATTTGAGAATGTCTTGAACAAGTGTTAAGGCTTATATCGAATAGGGACTCATGGTAATAAAATCGATATCTTGCTCAAGAAAACTTGGTGGAAACTTGGTAGATCGTACGAGCGATTTCAAATTGAATCAAACGGATTAAAACTTGAATAAGATATCGCTCGAATAGAAGTTAGCCCGAGAATGAATATTGTGGTTCGATGAAAGAGGTAAGCGATAACGGATTTGATCTGGAGTTTAGAAGAACGATTTTGAATCTTGTTCGAATAATAACTCTCGACAATCAGTCCCAGCGAGAACGATTATTCTGCGGGAACGCCGGCGTGGTAATTTTACGTCCGTCGGGGATGATCGAACTCACGGAAACATGTTCGATGATTATTCCAAACGAACTCGATGAAATGGAAGGTATCAAAAGTGGATAGACTTTGGCTTGAGTATTTAAACCTTAGTTGTTTGAGGAATGCCAGAAGTAGACTATAGATTTATCAAACGGTAACATTGAAGTTGGATGATTTTACTAGATGAGTTATAATCACGGCATGAACGGACATGACTTGAAGGATTATATCTCTTGGATGGAGCAAAGTTTAAATGATAAGGTGTCTCGATCGTTTCGATGATAACCATAACATTCGATATTCTGGTCTTGTGCAAGCATAACTCTATGCTCGTACATGCGTCACGTCCGGATTATGACGATTTTCTAGCGGGAGCATTGGCGTGGTGATCTCACGTCCAACGAGGATGATCGAACTTGTGGAAGACCGGAGCATGACAACTGATGGATCGTTTTGACTAGTGGTTCGACACGATAAGACGAGTTTGGGAATACAAGTGAATCGAAAGTATTTCAAGAATAAGTTAGTCTAGAACCCAGAGTAAATTACGCTTGATAGTTTCGTGAACGGATACATGAACCTTGTTAGATGACTTGGAGTTATGATCAGAGATTTAGAATTGAATCATAGCTTGGTGGTCTAGACTTAGAATGGATATATGCATTCTATCAAAACATGTTTGAAGGAGATAGACTATGCGCATTGCTAGGCTTGTTATGCGACTTGGATATATCATGAATTTGACTGAACGGACTCGAACCATGTACAAGTGAACGTGTTAATATGAGTAGGATAATCAGTGCTCGATGTTTAGAAATCTGAGTAAAATGAGCTTGGGTAGAATATCACGTGCAAATGAACAATGGTTTGACCTTAGAAATTAGGACGAGCATCGTGCGACGAATTTGCACGATGAATCGTGTGCTTGAACTTGTACCTATGACCTTGTAAGCTGACCTAGTAATTAGGCAGACGACCCTGTGTTGAGTGAAAGAACTTGTGTAACCGACTTTAGAGTATTGCCTGAACAAGACATAGAACTGGGGCAGCAAGACTTAGTATTAGACTAGGAACGGTAAGTGTATGCTATGTTTGACACAAACGAAATGTACGATAGGACATGGACGCTAGTCGGTTGATCGGATAGATCGTGCTTAACGGTAGTACAATGCTTGATTTTTGGTTGGAATGGAATAACTTGGAATTTCATTGACCCTGTTGGAGGTATCATCGTGATTCGTAAGACGAGAACCCTTGAGATTTTCGCAAGTAGCTTGTCCGATTTCACTATCTCTAAGTTTGGTTGAATGCATATGTTTGAGGGACGCCTTGAACGTGTGCACGATCCAAGACTCAATGATATGTTGAACTCAAGTGCAAAGACTTTGTTATCGCTAAGTTGGTTGACATGCATATATTTGAAGGAAACTTTGAATATGTGCACGATCCAGACTCGCGATACGCTGATCTTGAATGCTAGTGCAAGTAAATATGTTAGATCCGCATGGATCAGTATAACAATTTGGATAAGTTTGCCTCAGTCCTAGATCATTATTCAAGATGGGTTATAATGTACCCCGCGTTAAGCTATATATTCTGCACTAAGTCACAGTTAAGACCGAGTTAGAGCTTGGATTGAATGATAAAGTCATTCAATAAGACCGACCCAGCATACACGCGGCACGATATAAGAAGCGAGTAGGAAATTGTGTTCGAACGGATCTAGTGGTACCGATCATTATGCTTAAGATAGATTCAATAGTGTGATAGAACGGTTTGCGCTCAGGAAGTCTTAAGGACGAGACTTTTTCTGAGTGGTGTATAATGAACGATCCGTTCCGCTCAAGCGGACAGCCGATTCAAATGTCGCAAGTGCAACGACCCGACCCTCTTTGCTTAGCGAGAAGACTCGTTTGGGGCAAAGGATTTCAGACTTGGCCCTTCAAGAGTTCAGACTTAGACTTTCAAAGGCTCGCTCGGAGTATCGCTCGACCGAGGCAAATCATCGCTAAGGTGGGTGGCTACGATGAACTTGTCTTTGCTTAGCCAGCACACTTAAAATATGGACGATATATGCTAGTCGCTAGGTGAATCACCCCCTTCATGCTAATAAAGAATACAACGCACCTAGCTTAGAGAATAATCCTATCTTGTATTGCTTGTGTTAGAACATGGAAATAAAACTTGACTTATAACATGGACCCTCGCATGCTACATTTGCTTCGTGCAAGTAGACCCCGCTATGCCTCGAGTAGATCATTGTATACTCTTTGTAGTGCACTGCTCACTTGTTTACACTGCTCGTCCCATAGATTATGTCGCTCGTCCATGTACGGTTGCACTCCTCGCACTACCCCTTAGACCGTGCCAATATAAATGCTTATGTTTCACATAAATTCATGATTGCCTACTTACTTTGTAGTTTGTACTCGTTGCCTCGTTTCAACGCTTGTCACATAATTTATGCCATGACCCCAGTAACATTATTCGTATCGTGCATGCATCTAGTTAGCCAGAAGGCTGCATCTAGTTAGCCAGAAGACTATCAAATAGTTCTTCTATGCAATATGAACCTGCAAGTATCCGGGACCATTAGGTCGCCAAGGAAGTTCCCCAAACTAGGAGAATGCATCAAGTCAAGTTTAACTATGAATGAGAATCATGTCAAGTAAAACAAGACCCACAACTCGTAGAGCAATACTCGTTCAGAACAAGAATAAATGATTATCATGTTATGTTGTGAATTTGGAATACCCAAGACTTGCATGTCGTGAACAACTTGGTAACAAGGGAGATTCTCGAATCTCGTTCCACGGACGGTCTCCGAGGGACCAGGGCCGATCCGATCCGATCCGGATGGAACTCATGCAACAATCTTTTTCATGTACAAGCATGATGGCATGTGCGCCTCACGCTGCTTCATTCTCGCTCTAAGATTGATAGTCTCATGTACAGGACGGGATGACGTGTAGCGCCTCATGTACTTTACGTTGAACACCATCCTCGTTCATGACTATAACCCGTCTTTTATGGCTATGCCAACGACTCATGTTCATATAGATAAGTCATCCTCGCTTAGCGGTAATCCGTGTGCGAGTCATTGCATCGCATCCAGCAATCGGAAACACCTGAACGGATATGCGTATAACACACTTGTACATAAATTGAACACTTGAACATCTTCTGCAACACTTCTGGATAATCCGTGTAACTTGTGCACCTGAAACAGAAGCTCGCTCATGACACTCGTGTTTGCTTATGCATTTTCCTTGGATTTTATTATGTATATACTCGTGCTTGGTTTAACTTGATTTTTCTTGGACAGGGAATGATGAATGGTAAGTTGGTAAGTCTTGCCGTGTTACTCTTATATCGCACGGTGCACTACCACACGATTTAGGTTTTTCATTATGCCATGAAACTAATTCTAAGGCAAGACTAGAAAGATAACTTAATAGATGGTGCACAGAACCTTTATAACGTGTTTGAATTTGTCGAGCGGACGAGAAGCCTCCCCACTAGTGCATTCATGTACTGATAACCTACCAGATTGCTTGCAGGGTGCGGGAGAACCTCGTTCGGTACGAAAATTCCTTCACGCGAGCTAAGACGTGGAGTTCACTCTGGAGCCTTGGAACATTGTGTCCGGAACTGAGGCATATCTACAAGACATAATATTGGAACATCGCCTATGTACCATTCTACAAATGTAGCCACTTGACACGCTTTTACTGTTTCGAGAGAGAGAGAGTGCTTGATCGACTTGTAATCTCGGCCTAGCGCCGCTTGTAATACTTGTGCAATCTCAATAAAGAGCTTGTTCTACTTCTATACTTGTGTTATTCAATGCTTCCGCTATTGACGACTATGTGAACTTGTTACCAATCGCCTGTACATTTCTTATTCCGCTGCACTCGGACTATCTATGCGACTCTGTGGCTTAGAAACTTTACCGTTTGTTCAGATCATGGCCTTGTACGGGCGCAGCTTGTGCTCGTGCGGCATCACGTCCAAATGGGAAGGATCGTCCCGCGGGAGAGCTGGCGTGGTGATTCGTGCCTAGCAGCGATGGCCGATTACCTGCGGGAGATCGGGGCATGACAATATATGTGGAGGATTGTTGGTATTTTCCACTTGACTTTGGAAGTTTTAGTCCCACATTGGAAAACCATGTATATCTCAATATATAACTATGCTTAGTATTGGTATATGCACATGGGGTGTTGGCCCATGTGGGTTGACTTTCCTAGAGGGGTTAAGTGTGAACTCTATTATGACAATCTTTATTTTGTCACCGCCTCTGGGAAGTTACCCTTAGGAGCTAAGCCCCGAAGGGGCTTAGCGACTCGGACTCAGGCTCGGGCACAAAGTGGCGATTTGTTGGCGCACTTTGCACTTAGCATCGTCGCATGGCGCTCGTGCACTCCTTTTATTATGCGTCCAGGGGTTATGCGGCCTAGTGTTATGCTACCAGGGGCTATGCGGCCTGGGACTAAGCGGCTTGGCGCTATGCAGCCAGGTTTGGATGAGCGAGATACATGTGGAGGGAACATAGTCTAGTATAGGTGGCGCATGGCTTTCAGTTCCTTCCGAAAAATGCGGCGCGAGCGGCTGCTTTCGGCGTTTGGCAGCGTTGACTTCCTCGTGCAGTACAACGTGACCGACGACGGAGGCAGCGCATGCGGCGCGGGCGGCGCCTGAGGCTTTGACACCCAGGATTTGGGGATCTGGTCGGTCAGCGCATATGCGGCCTGGAGTTTCCTCATGTCGTATATGTAATATTTTCTTCTATTTATAGAAGACCTTCTCTTTCATTTAAGGAGAGATAAAACAGATGAAAAACCGAGAACACCAGATGACCGGCGGCCCTGAGTGTTCCCCTCCCACATGGTGTTTTCGAATATTTTTGAAAGTGACATAGAGCGTTCCAGGAGTTCATTTGTGAACTTGCTGGTTCCTGGGGACAGATCGTTTGTACGACGAATCTTGTTTTGAGCAACAGTGGTTTTGACCACCCCAGCAAGGAGCTTTTCTTCAGCTTTTTCTTTGCTTCGTTCTTTCTCATTGTAGCGTCTGCGAACGTAAAGAGAATAACGTTTTACTTGTTGCTTGTTGTAATCTTCATTATCTTCGGAGTTCATTTGTAACATGTTCTTGGTTCGTGTTTCGTTGGAATCGAGATATACCAGATGAGGAACTCTTGTGTGAATCTCTGATCTCGATGATAACTTGGATTCCATTAGAAAGCGGACCTTCGGATATCACTAGTAGCTCTGCTATATTTCACGTTCTACCATCTTTGATCCGTCTCGGAACTCACATTCCGCAATCCACGGAGATTCTTTCTGATACCAACCATGGCATGAAGGGCAGCAACAACTAATCCATAAGGACATTGGGAGAGAACTACCACCTCTTCTAGATGCAATCCAAACTTACTTATTCAAGTGTCAAAATAAGTATATTATGAATTTGGAGAGAAACAGAATTTTTATTAAGGTACAAAGAGATTCACAACATGGGGCAAAATTACAAAACATCAAAGCAAGGGCTAATTAGCGTTTAGACCCTTCATTTTATATCAACTTAGAGAGTTTAAACCTAACATGTCCAATTAATTTTTTTGTTTTCTTTTTTCACATTATACCCCCCTAGTCTATATAGGAAAGTCTCATTGTAAAGTATGAAAGATAGACAAGAACGGACCTACATTGAGACGAGTAGGAACAATAACCCCTACTGAAATTTTACTTCTAAATTATATATTATTCATATTTTTTTTTCATTAATTTAATGTTTTGTCCTCTCCAAAATTTATAATTATCAATTTCTATATACATATTTACATCAAGTTTACTTTTTCTTTCATCATTTTCAATCTCCAAGCACAAAATTCTTATATTTTCAAATTATAACCATTTTTTCCCTAAATTCTTTTTTTTTTTGACCCATTCTTAGAGACAAGTCATGGTGGAGGAACAACAAACTTTTGATATAGTAACTTTATTTAAAAAAAATTTAGAATTTTTTTTTATATTTGAAGTTGACCCCACTTTCCTAAATTCCTACGTTCGCCCCTGAAGAGAGAGAGAGAGAGAGAGAGAGAGGATATAATGGGGGAAAAAAAAAAAAAAACCATGGTCCAAAGTTTCCAATTGAACATATTATGGCCTAAACTCTAAGCTGATATAAATCCAGGGTCTAAACACTAATTAGCCCTAAAAACAACCAACCCAATAAAAGGGCCATAACAAAGCCATAATGGAAACCTGGTCTACACAGCTAGCATTAAAACCAAAATAGTCTCACCAGGCATGCACCTGAAAGGGAAAGCTAACCCACTAGCATAGTACCACTAATTCGAATCATCAGATTATTAACTGGAAAAATATAAATACTCTCTCTGCTACAACAATCTTGGTATCTTCAACTTAGTCTCAGATTTTCTCATAAAACAAAGAAAAGACCATCTTCAATTCCTTCAGCCTTCATGTGATGTTGCAAATTGTTTCAGCAGTTTGCCTGGATGTACAGATCACCTAGCAACACACAAACTAACAAATAGTGCCCAAATAGGTTTATAAATCTATTAAATCCCAGCCCACATTTCCAGATATTAAAACCAAAGAAAAACTCTTTTGATTCCAGTGTGCTATTTGCATGATTAATTGACAAGGAAAAAAGAGTCTGAATGTGTTTCAGTTCAAGAATTATCTCAATAATTCTCAAAAGTTTTGCTCTACTCAAAATTTTTAACTTCTGACAACAGTCAGAAATCATGGTAACAACGGTAACAGTTAATATTTTACAAATCCTGTATTTTTCTGAACTTTACCCAATATAGACTCTACATCACCCTGGTAGAGATTGAGACTCTTAGCTAGTGCAAACCCACAGTACATACCATCAACGGCAGCACTAACAATCCCACCAGCATAGCCAGCACCTTCTCCAATAGGATAGAGCCCCCTCAGAGATGTGCTCTCGTAAGTGTCCGCACGGCGTAGTATCTGAACAGGTGAGCTCGTCCTCGTCTGTAAGGAGGCAGAAAAAGTGAATTAATAACCACAAACTCAAAATGGAATGAATGGTAACCTGTGAACAGGTCAGATCCATGTGATCCAACTCGACACAAGGAACGTCTAATCAGAATTCCAGGTGGAAGCTACCCATTTTTGACTGGATAAATATCGGATTTAATATACCTCCATTCTAGATATCACACTACAGTTTCCTGGGATAGTTTCCCAACAATCCCTCTTTTTTGTGTTGGAAGTGACCACTTATTTCAACTAAAAACAACCTTGTGCTGAGAAAGAAGTAAATGTACAGTGCAAAACTATTTGATACCCAACAATTTTAATAGTTTAGAACTGAATCCAAGAAATGATATCAAACAAACTTCAAATATGGTTTGCAACAGGTGGAAAAGGCTATGGAAAAACTGCAGAGAAGAAACTTATGTTGCCATTTATCTATACTACTGATAAAAGAGCGATTCATTTCCATCCAGGGTGATTTTCAACCATTGGATTAATTAAGACTCCTTTATGTCTACTTCTCCATCCTCTCGGTCGGTTTTCCCTATTTGAAATCCCTCTCTCAAATAACCTCTCTTTGGTGCAAGATTGTGGATCCCCTCAGCTTGCCATGGTGTAATAGTCTCTGTTGTCTTTCTTGATTTCAGAGTTCTTAGCTGATCAGTATAGTTCTTAAATTATGAGTTGGATCCGTGATCCATTTGGTCAGTGATCAACTTGGTAGTCCTAAATTATACTCAACTCCACATGGTACAGCAAGTTAAGGAACAGGTCAGATTCATGTGATCCAACTCAACACAAGGAACTTCTATCAGAATTTCAAGTGGAAGCTATACCCATTTTTCACTCAGGTAAAGATCAGATTTTATATACCTCCATTCTTAGTATCATACTACAGTTTCCTCGGATATTTTCCCAGCAAATCCTCTTTGTGTTGTAAGTGACCACGTATTTCAACTAAAACAACCTTGTGCTGAGAAAGAAGTAAATTTACAGTGCAAAACTATGTGATATCCAACAATTTTAATAGTTCAGATATAAATCCAAGAAATGAAATCAACAAACTTCAAATAAGGTTCGCAACAGGAGGAAAAGGCTACTGAAAAACTGCACAGAAGAAACTTGTGTTGCCATTTATCTGTACTATTTATGAAAGAGTGATCCATTTCCATCCATGGTGATTTTCAACCATTGGATTAATTAAGAATATTTTATGTCTACTTCTCCATCCGACGGTCATTTGCATCTCCCTATTTGAGATCCCTCTCTCAAATAACCTCTCTTTGGAGCAAGATCACGGATCCCCTCAGCTTGCCATGGTGTAAGAGGCTTTGTTGTCTTTATTGATTTCAGAGTTCTTAGCTATTCATTATAGTTCTTAAATTCTGAGTTAAAGTCCACATGATACAGCAACCCATGCATACCTTTTCTTCTTACAGAACTTCAAGTATCATCTTGATCTCAGGATTAAGTTCTCTTTCAGTAGGGTTTAATCCTTTCTTCCCTAGAGAGGTTATCTGATGATGAACACTGTTTAATGTTTCTACAATGTTTGATTTATTATAACTCTTCCTCTCTGAGAATGTCAAACAATTTTGGTCTAGGCTATAATTAACGAGTATTTTGCCAACTTGTCAACAAGTAAATGCTTGTAAGGTGTTAGAATCAATTTGATTCTCTGATGTTATAGAACATGCATGTTCTTAAGATCTATGTAATGAATTTGCCATAGTGATTCAGTGTTTAGATGTTATTTTGTTGCTTCTAATTTTTGCCATGTTTCGTAGCACCAGTCTGCATTAGTGGAATAGGTTAAATTCTTTGCTGAAAGAATAAATTTACGTTAGAAATTTCTGCACTCCTTGCTTCATTAACAGATGACGACTCACCTATTTTGCACGAATACAGACATGGATACGGATAAGGACTGGATATGGACATTTTCAGATAGCTATAATATAATTTGCCATGTTGCATGAATACGGACAAGAAAACAGGTACGGACACAGAACAAATATGGACACCAGTTTGCAATGTCCGTGCAAGATAGCGGCTCACTGTTTTGTTTCCATGAGATTCATGAATACCTTGGGGTCGAGTGCTACCATGGGTCCACAGTCCCCACCTCCAAGCATCTTCGCACTCCTGAATGCATTCCAAGTATGTTGAATGAGCTTGTAATCACATTCTTCACCGAGCAAGTTGCATAATTGCAAGACTGTCAATGCATCCATCAAATGATTAACAATCAAACTCACTTTTCTTTTGCCACGTTCTTCAAATATTTTTCTAACTTTGTGGTAATTGTAGATGCCTAAAGGAGCTCAGGTGTCCCAACTTATTTGATCAAGAGTATAAAAACATACATGGACTCAAAACGAAAGGATCACAGATATTTGCCACCAGAAATCATCCTACTTCTTTCACCGAGATAATAGGATTAATAGCCCCAATTTGCACCAACTTTATGGGGGTTCACCTATCTGGTTTAGCTAGATGCATTGGCCATCGTTAAGCATTTTTCTTAATATCAGAGATGACTCATGAGTGAATGTTGGAGCATGACTGGATTGCTGGCTATACTGGAAGGCTGCAAACAGCTGGAAGCAGTAAACCTGACGAGCTTTATTAGGGCATTCAAGTATGAGATTGTTAAGTTGGATTAATACTATAAGGTCTATTATGCTGATGTGAACTGGACGGGTATGAGTTACAAGGACAAGCAGAGGATAGTGGAATATGTATATCGGTCAGGCGACAAGAAGAGGAGAGTAGAAGGGAGACAAGGGCGGTCTAGATGGGCAAGGTGTAGAAGGAAATCAAAACAAAGAAGACATGCATGGAGTTCCAACTTTCCTCCCCCTTTCCACCCCAACAGCTGAACAACGTATGTGCTGTGTCTTTCTTATATTCATTTTTCATGGTACAATTGATTTTTTGGGTGCTTTATCTTTGTTATATATTATACAGTGTTTTCAGCTGTTAGTTGAACTTGGAATATGATAAAAATCACACATGTTACTAGTAATATGTATGTCTGATACAGTTTTACATTAGAAAGGCTCGATATTACAAACATCTGTTAGGAGTGCCTTCAAATTAGGTTCTTGCATTTTGGCCAAGATTTGTCTTGACAGTCGACACCAACTTCACTAAGTTTCTCCCTATTAAAAATGTAAGGAATTAGCTTATTTTCAAATGGCGTAATTTATTCCAATTAGAAATCATAGTATGTATTATGGACAAGAAAATATTGGACGTCCAAGGCATGTATAAAAAACACATGGCATTCCTATTTTTGCCCTCAAGCCTCAGCATTGACAACAGCCTGGCCAGTTAGCAAGTCGACTCTTGGCAAATAGGTACCAATTAGAAAAAGAAGATTAATTAATGATAACCCATAAACAGTCAGCACCAGAAGTTCTATCAAATTAGGTGAACCTGACCTGTAAAGTGCACCTAATAATCATGGATAAAAACTAATCATCTAACCTTGATTAATAATCCACGGACATTCTAAAGCCATTTACCAATCAGATCTCAGATGTGTTGGAAGCCCAATAAGGCAGAGCTCTTGGACATGATAGAATCACTCTTAAACCAGATATCCATGCTTGCATACTGCTGTTCATTCTATACTTGACAACGAGAAACAATCCCTAACCATTCTCATGCCTACATGTAGTAGTAATCAATTATTCTCCCTCATATTCTTGATAAACCATGAATCTTCAATACCAGTAATGTTTTTTATGTCAGAGCCCTAAAATACTTATATTTAACCTTAGGAAAACAAATATTGATTGTTTTCTTGTTATAGTTAACCCATTGTGCATTTGACAGGCTAAGGGAATGTGAAGCAATCTATGCAACAAATTCTTATCTCAATATGTAATTGGACAAACTTATTCAACTCATATATATAAATTAGAACTTTTGGATGCCGTGTACACTTGGTGCACATGAACTTTAACTGGCTGATATAAATGTTTAATCCTTAGGATGTGGAAGAGATTGCTTCAGCAAAGGAATAGTCACTTTAGTAAAAAAAAACTACAGATATACCCTATAACATAAGATTAGGTACATTTAAAGTTTGTGATGTCTTAACATAAACCACTTATCTATTAGTGAAACATATCAAAGCACACAAATGAAGATTATACCTCAACGCCATGAAGAAGCGCATCCTTGGAAATAAATCCTGGCAGCTGATAATTTTCAGCATTTCCATGCAAAAGAAAACAACATAAATATCTCAAACAAGAAAGTATTTGTCTACATTATTTGGTATAGAAGTATGGAGAGGGAAAGAAACCTCTTTGTCGAACATTATTATTGAACGCTGTAAAGCTTGTGTTATGCAAGAAGGGAACAACTCATGGAGGTTTGAAGCTTGAACCCCTAGTCGGTAGCTTGATGGTGGCAGAGATGTCACTGAGATATACCAATAAAGTTAACATCAAACATAGAAGAAAGATAAGATTAGCAGCAGTTGATATCATGATCGAAGACTTGTGAGGGTTATTGTAGTCTAATAATGCAGCAACACATTCATATTTCCCATGAGGGAGAGGAGTCAGCATGGAGTTGCAGAATATCTGAGATGCCAAATCATTGCTCTATTTTGTGAAGACAAGGCCTACCTGACAATTTGTTATCAAGAAAATCAGTGACAGTCTGTGCAGGGACAACAAAATTCCCTCCCCCCATTGTAGCAGCTCTTCTTTCATATTCTCTCTGTCAGAAGATTAATAGCTTACATTATGAAGGAACAATAACTAAGAGATGGTATCTTCATCTTTTTTAATCAGATAAAATATGGCAATCACTATGGTCTGCTCCAGTGAACAAATCATAAGCCTGGGGCAAAGAAACCTTATCATCATGATCCAATCACATTAAGATAACTACATTAAAAGGAAGGCCTGAGATTATGCCCATGAAGATTATCTTCGGCATTAGAAGACTTTCACCTCTTGTCACAAAATATGCAATCTAATGGCACAACTACTTTATTTAATTAGCTGATACCACAGAATGGTAATGTCAGGTATTCTCATTACTAGTCCCTTTACTAAAATTGATAACAGGAGATCAAGGTTCTAAACGGCGGTAGGCGCATGCACGGTGGAAAGAGTCCACATACCGCCTAGGCGGTTGATACATTTTGGACATTTTTTACTATTTTACCATTCTTTTGCATTATATACATATTTTAAGGATGTTTCATGCATAACTATGTTGTAGAACAAAGATTTATTGAGTTGTAGTCTTGTAAAAGTGAACCATAGGCCCATAATGCTTGCAAAACCGTTTGGCCAAAACATCTTGTTAGGTATTGCTCCGCCTAAACGCCCACTTACGCCGTCTATGCCGCCAAAGCTCCGTTGACCGCCTACTCCACCGCCTACCGCCTAGGCGGTCGAGGCGGCCGCCATTTAGAACACCGAGGAGATAGCATAGAATCATGTAGGTAGTGGATATTGAAAAATCTTAAATCTAGTCCTGCTGAAGATAACAATGACATTACCTGGAATTCAACACCTACTAGGGGTCCATGACCTCGAAAAGAAGCAAAGTCATCTGAGGAGACAGTCACAACCAGTGCTGCATTTGCCCATCTAGATGCACGGCGAGAAAAAGACATTCCATTGACACAGAGTTCAGTTGAATCCGTGCTTGTTAGAACAACCTGTCATGATGAACTTTTAACAAATCTTTTCTGGAACATAATTTCTCCTACCAAGGGACCGGAATAAACTCTACCTGTCCACCAGGGCACATGCAAAACGAATAGCAACTACGCTTTAACTCCTTGGAATTAGAGTTCATCTCATTGTTTCCTTCACTGACATACTTCACCACTTTGTAGTCTGCAACTGGAATTTTTCCACGCCCCTCTCGGACTTCAGAGGTCAATGCTGAATACTACAAATTCACAGTATAACGTTATTTTAGTATATATAGATTTTGAAAATTAATTACCGCGAGCAATGAAGAACAAATATCCTATGTTTCTTTCATTCTACGAAGAAAATCACATGGATCTCATCATTGTTATCATATTCGCTAAGATGCATGTACAGTTGCAGGGTTCAGCCTCAAGAAAACCCTTCCAATTAAGCTCACAAGCAGGAAAGCGAGAATGAAAAGGATGCGAAAAATTCATGTTTGCTTCTTATAAATTAAAGACTAGGTCCAAGAAGCACAGGAAATAAGAACAAGCTCTCCGAAACATAATTTCCCATTCGACACTGTTTAATGATATGAATTGTAGGAACCAACAACAACCCAGATTTATCCTTGGGAAAAGAAAACCTTGCAAATTAAACACAACCCTAGTCAAGGGTGACACAATCTAGGGTTAAACACATCCAAGTGCCACATTATGTTTCCTCCTATGTAGATTTGAGACGATCAAGAAGTCAACCCTACATTTATGAAGGGATTGTTTCTAGAAGATTTTAACCTACATGCTCCACAATGTAACCTTAGTTGTTGCGTCAAGCATTTCCCTCTTTATGAAATGTAAATCTAGGGTACTTTACTAGATTCAAGTTTGACGTTAAGTTTATTATGAGGTTAGGGCAGAGATTGTCATCAACGTCTCTAGCTTTCCTGTCCCAGGAACAGTAATCTTCAGGATCAGATTTGTGGCTTTAAACACGGTTTTACTCCTCAAAGAGCTCTCTAAATAGATTTCACGGTCCATTTTATAGCACTAAAATATCCACAATGTCCTTGCTCAAATCCTCAAGAGAAGGACAGATCCAAAACGATATTAAGAAAATCTTAAACTCAATAAGTGGAAAGAGGGAAGAAGCACCACATTCTATCCTCTTACATCCCAAAAATGCCTCTAAAACTCTCCCTTCTGACTACGTGGGTCCATGACATAACACTCCATGCTAACCATAGTTTACGTCTTTACGAACGGTCGCTAGAGATACTCTCGCGCTAAACCCATCTGTGCTTAACACCATCACTCTATATTAAAAGCTTATGGACCTAAACCTCCCCTTTCCATAACTCAATTCCCTCTCATAGCTCAAGTACAACTTGGAATGCACCAATTTGATCAAAAGACTTCCCGAAAGGGGTGAATGTGATAGGCTACCCAGATTGCACAGACATGCCTCCAAAACATGTTTCCTTGTTTGACACACATTGGCCATTATAATTCCTCAACATGCATCTCTCATGTTCGGCCCACACTTAAGTTCAAAAGGTTCCAAAACATGACAGAAAATGATATTGGCATGATCATGATCATGTAAAGACAAAATCATATGAGAGAATTCTAGAATCTTTTAGAACCTATTGTGTGTATATACACACACTTAAGATCTCATAGTGATATGTATAGAGACGTGATCATGTGTAGTTCTATTTGTATCCACGCCCTACTCAATCTAGATATCTTTGAAAATGTCGTATTCTGTGTATCGTGTCTATACACATAAACATGTCAATGTAATGATGTAATCTAGTAGGCTACAAAGCCCGACGCTTAGTTTACACCTATTGACAGGGTAGAGCTACCAACATTGAAAACTATAAAGTGAAAGGAAATTACGGTTACAACCCTGAAACTCACATATGACCCTTTTGCCCCAAATCTATAAAGTGTCTGCTACTAGAACAATCGTTTCCATGTAAAGCATGTTAATCACCTGGAAGATGCCAAAGGTTTTGTCAAAGCCATTAAACCAAGTAATTAAAGTTGCAGCCTTGTCGTGACGACTTAATAAATAACCTGAGTATGCTTTGAAGTATACCTTACCCTTCCACATTTGAAGTTCACTGTTTCTATAGATTTCATTGAGACTACATTATTGTTTACCTCCATCTAAACCTCTGTAATGAATATGGCATTGATGTAACCAGTGTATTATAGGCACAACTTATGAGAAATAACACAAAAGATTTTACATAAAAGGTCTAAAGCCCATATGCTATTTTACTTACATTATTGTACTAGGCTGCCATTTTTGTGTCTGACACATCAGCACGAAAATAGGACAAATTCTCCTAAAAATTGGGTGCTAGAATATTTTGTTTACTTGCTTTTTTGAACTATAAGAAATGGAAAACTCAAAATGGATAGGTTTACAAGGCGTATTTGCTTGGGTTATTTTCAATTTTAACACAAGGAAAACACAAAAAGTAAATATATTTGTGAAGGCTGCTATGAATCAAGTACACTATCATCTATTTTCGTATGTGTGAGGACTGAGTTTTAAATCTATATTTCAAATAGCAGTATTTACAGTCAACAATAGTACATTTTGAAGTGGAATACTATGAATAATCAATTTCAAGCTTTATCCCAATAGTCCCTATAGAAAACAGCCAGCCCAAAATCAGATCAGTATACAACTTACCTGTATGCTGTTTATTAGCTCTTGGGGATGCTCAATTCGTAAACCAACCTGTTTAGACAAAAATCGTAATATAATGGAGAAGAAATAACTCAAAATATGACGAAGATAAAACAGTCTGAAACAAATCATTTCAATGCAAATTGCAGGGGATAACAATAATGCTAGAAAATAAAAGGAAAGAACTCTCTGCAAATGGTAGGATAAAATAAATTCTCATAGAAGTGCAGCATTGCAACTCTATGAAGCACAAAGATGGACGTGGATATGGGAGGGACAAAACGTACGGGTATACCACGAAGTTCTATGACTAGGATACGCGTAAGCGACTGGGATATGACAATGCATATACATATATGTAAAGATATATTTGTATGAGAGCTTGTCAGATTAAACATGATAGAGTCAAAACTGAATAGAATGAGAAAATAAACTGCAAAGCTTACCATCTTCATATATTGCATCAGAACAAAGTAAAATTATTATTAGTTCCTACTTCCTAATACAATCCAGAATGCATGGATTTGGATACAGGACTATGATATGAATCAAAACGAGAGAGATGACAATTTCAGAAATACTAGGATATGATCATTGAAATATCATGGTTTGTTTATGAACAAGAAAGGAAAAGCTTGAGAGAAACACATCTAAAATCATAGTGGAGTATTGACCGAGAATTCATCTTGTACTTCAGTAAATGACAATGGCGTAATGAAATAAAAGAATCCGAAACATGCCCAATACCTTTGGGATACTGACATGCACCCTTGAAGTAAAGGACCATCCAACACATTTGGGTACTGGTTTAGCTTTTATTATTGCAGTATCCATAGTCACCAACACATACTTCAATTATATCAAGGAAAATGCATAGGGAAAAACTTTTTGGATATCAGCCAAAATTTATGTCAAAGAAGAGCGAGTAAATCTTTCTTCTATTAATAAAGCGACCTACAAAACATTTCTCCAGGAAGCATAAGACTTGGAAAGATATAGCTGGTGCATATCTTTCTCACAAGAGAGAAAGGACAAACACACAGTGTGTGAATAATTTTCTCTCTACTGAAACAACTCATAGTTTGGTTGTCAACTATCAGGCTCTAAGCATTTTGATCAACAAGGGCATATAGCAAAAGATGCATATAGAATATACGCTTCATTTGAATTTACTGAAAAATAATGCCAGTAGCGGTTATATCTCCTTACAAGCACAGCCTAACTATTTTATTAGTCGTATAACATAGCAACTTACCGCAAAATCCTTGGGGACTAAATCTACATTGTACTGTAAAAGCATCGGATAAACATCCCGAGCTGAGTGACCAACTGCTAGGACAGTTGCATCATATAATAAGCTATCATTGTGAAAAGGAGGCCCATCTCGTGCATCGGAAACTTTAACTCCAAGAACCTGTCCATTTTCTACAATCAAATCATTTAATCTTGTCCCGAACTTAAGGTTCACCTATATGAAAAAAAATTTGGATGTAAAAGCTCACAACATTTCAAACATCAATTTAAAAAAAGTTACAAGCAGACCAGTCAAAATATTGAGGCACTCACTCCCAACCCTTTTAGATGATAACGGAAGTTGCGCAACAGCGGAATTAATTTGTCTGTTCCCAGGTGAGGCTTTCCATCAACCAAGATATTAGGAGGTGCTCCAAAGTGAACCAAAGTCTTCAAAATCTGATAGCAAAAGAAATGTAGTTAGTGACTAAAAGAGGAGTATGACTGAAGAAATCAAGAATGAGGTGCAAAGCATACTCTTGGCACCTACAAGAATATTTGGCGGCAACAAATTCATTGAGGACCAAAATTTCCAACTTCTTTCCAAATTCCTAACTAACTACTGTTCATGAAGAACATATTATTGACCAAATTGAGCAGTGAACACAGCACTTGCATGCACTCCATATATAATAACCTAATTAATAAAGATTCCAACACAGGAAATTTGAGGGCTTGTGTCAGCCATTTTAGTGTATATCAAGTATTAACTCGGATAAATGTGAGAAGTCGCCTATAAATTAGAAGTTCTTGGGCCTCACAACTGCAAATCCTCAAGCTAGATCTTTATTCAAGCAATTAGCAGTTAAAAGGTTTATCATGTAAGCAGCTATTATGAGCACTAAAGCATATTGATTCTCAGAATACAATGAAGAGAGTATTGGAATTGCAGAAAAGAAAGTTTAAGGTGTGGCTGGAAAGTATTAGGTGCTCGTCTCCCTTGTTTACTTAAATATATGAAATCCGTAAACTTTTCCACTTTGGTGGCATATGTTGTGAAGATGCCTACAAACCTACATTACAAACTCGCTACTATTGGACTGAAGACTGCTTATCAGTTGGTGACCATTTTTCCATGCATCAGTTCCATTTCCTCTTGGTAATTTCATTTTCTTTCCCTTGGATCTTATATCAACTACACCTTCCCTTTAGTCATCAAAAAGGTTTATATCCTTTAGGCTTCTCCCTTGTGCCCTAAACCCAATTTTATGCTCTTCCTAGCAAGCAGAAGCTTGAACATGTGGTGTTTAACGCTTGAAGCAAAAGCTTCTATGACCCACATTCAGCACAGCAAAACTAGATTCTAGCATTGTATTAACAATATGATGAAAAATAGAAGATTACAGAAGAACTTGCTGCTTGGGAACTCAATAACAGAATTATACCAGGAACAGACGGAAACATTACAGAGAAGGGCTCTGGTGGTTGCAGTCTGAACACTATCCATGTTCCTTCCAATTCTTAGAATTATACCAGTAAAGAAGAGAGAAGAGTTCTGACTTACTGTCTGAACACTATCGCTGTTCCTTCCAATTCTGGTCACCAGCTTCCCATCGCTCCATGTACCTGCACCACCCTGCCGTTGGATAAGTACTTCATGAATTACATGATTAAGATTAAGATTAAAAAGTTTGTGAATACAAGTCATAACCACAATTACATTATAGGTTTAGTGACTACAAGTGATAACACAAGGAGTTTTCTTAACTTTTAGCAGCTTTTTTCATTTTAGCAGGCCTGGTGTGAGCAAAGTCACAATTCGATTTAGCAACTATCCAAAAAAAATTAAGAAAATCAAAGAGTTAAAAATTTAAGCGACAATGAATTAAGATATTAAGAACTGTGCAAAAGTGTAAAGGTCAAAAAGAATATACAAAGTTTTGATGGGCAAAAAATATGAAACTCCTTTGCAAATAACTCAGTTATTAACAAACAAACCAAAAGTACCAGCGACATTATCAACGACGACAAAACCAAATAACATCTGCAGAATATATTCTCCATACTTAAAATTTCAAAAGGTGAGGAGAAGGATTTAGGACCTTCCAATGTAGAATCAACACATGTCAAAACTCTGGCCTAAGTCTCATAAGTCCTTAATGTGACTATATAAACGAGTCAACTTTTGCAATATAGACAAATCTGATTAAAAAGTCATTATTAAATTATTAATTTGCTAATATTGTAATTACTTGGGGAGCTATGCAGCTAGGATATGAGCAAAGCTATGCACATGCATACATAGGCTATATCAACTGCATAAAGCATGAAAAAAGTTGACATGAGCCAAGGTATTACACCAAGAAATTAAAATTAAAGTTACTATCAGTTACTTATGAAATCATGGTGACATAAGAACTGGATAAAAATAAGTATATTAGGAAATATTAATAGAAAATACAAGACCCTACTTTGAAATAACTTTGGTACTACCTTACTAAGTCCTGACATAGTTTATTGTTTAGCTAATGAAGTAAAATGAGAAACAAAGTAACCAAACATGAACAATGAACTTGTCAAACGAGTTTAAAATAACATTTAACCAACTACTTTTTCGCTAATCATTATTAATGTTATTTCCTTTTTGGACAGAAAAATGCAGTCATCTCACTGTCACATTGAAGACAATAACTGATAAACATAGTAAGAAAAAACACTGAAAATTTCAGACACAAGAAAAGGGTTCTTGCACCTATAGGCATGGCACTTGGTAATTCAACCAACTGCTTGCCAATATCACTCTAGAATTATGGATAACTGCCAAATAGTTTTTAAAATAACAGTGAGCAGTGATGTAGTGATGATAGACGGAAATAAAGAACACACCTCTCCAAAGCAAAAGTTGCTTTCTGGCTGAAGAACTCGTCGAACTACTAAAGCACCAATATCCCGTCCTCTTTGTTCAACAGCTTGACCCCTTTCTATCAAGGTAACTTCTGCTCCAAGTTCCCCAAGCACAAGAGCAGCAAACAATCCTGAAGGTCCACTCCCCACAACTGCAACTTTTGGTTTCTTCTGATGTGAATGGTATGAGCCCTTGCTGTGAATGTCATGTTTATCCTTCTCCAGGTTTATACCTTTCTGCAACTTTTCGCGATCATGTATTATACTGATCAAATCGGCTGTAGGCTTTGTGTCTGGCATATACTCAACAAGCCCAACTTTGGGTTCTAGTCGAGAGATGAAGTCCCAGGTGCGAGGCTCCAGATTTAGAAGGGTCTTAACATCCATGTCCACTGTATAAACAAACTGAGGTTCCTTCAACACCTGTAGAAGACATCAAAAAGGGCAGGCTATAAGTTTTATACCAAATTTCGAGGTCGGCTATTTGAATCATTTTCTTCCATTTAGCTCTGTTAAGGGTCATGTCCTCTATAAATAGATTGTGAAATAAAAAATAAATAAAATTACTCAATGCAGATTGCAAAAAAAGCCAATGGGTTACGACTATTTTCATCTTTCATGAAGCAAAAAGAATTTTTTTGTTAGCAGTTAGCATACATGGAACTCACGCATCATACATATACCATTTGTATTGGTGGTTAAATGTTCATGGGGATGCTCAAATAGATACTAATGAACTCCAAAGATACTTAATAACTACAAGAATAGCAATAACAGAGCTCCCAAATCTAAAGCAAGGTTGCAATTCTCTGGTGAGATTCTGATAACACTTTGACTTCTTTGTAACTTTGCATTAACATGCTGAATGTTCACGAGATCAAAGAGGAAAAAAACAGAGGTCAGCATATAATACCAACCCATGAACTCTTCAATATAAGGTGAAATGTGTGGATGCGAAATCCAGTAAAATGGCATTCCACGTCATAAACAACGTCAAGAGGATCACAATACAACATTTTCTTATGGAGAGAAACTAGGGTATAAAGGATACAGTAGTGCATATCTATGTGAGTAACATAATTGGTGTCATCAAATAAGTAAAAGCTATCGGTCTTATTAGCACCAATCAGTCTCCATTGCAAATGTCCAATCCATAAAAAAGGACATCCCTCTGCCACAAGGCTCCAACTACTGTATGGTCAAGATGTAGGCAGCCTTGCCTATGGAAAGGCTGCTTCCATGGCTCGAACACACTACCTACAGGATGCAAGCGTGATGCCATGGCACTATTCTAGACAATCAGATCCAAATTTTTTCCTGTGTCCACTTTCTATCTTTTCATGATTTTCCCACTCGCCCATCTCAACAATTTCATTTTCACACACTTGGTATAATGTTGAGAAATAAGGGGGTGACCCATATAGATGGACAAAAGACAACTAAGACCGATAGCTTTCAGTATTTATGATCAATCATTCATCATAATGGAGAGATTGAAAAGGGTGCCAACCCTATCACCTTGCTAGATGACGTCCTCGCACGTAACTAGACAATCCGATCCAAAAAAAATTCCCATGTCCACTTTCTATCTTTTCATGATTTTCCACTCACTCATCTCAACACTTCCATTTTGACACTCTTGGGTATGACGTTGAGAAACAAGGGGGGAGTCCATATAGATGAACGAGATAACTAAGAGTGATAGTTTTCGGTATTTAGGATCAATAATGGAGAGATTGAGAAGGATGTCATACATAGAATTAACATGTGAGGAGCGTGCCTGAGGTACTTTGTGATTGCAAGATACCTTTGGAATTAGGAAAAGAAAAATTCTAAAGTGTCATAAGCCTACAAGACAGACCATGCTTTATGGATCAAAGTGCTGGACAATTAAGAAACATATCTAGAATGTTAGTGTAGCTGAAATGAGAATGTTGAAATGGGTGAGTGAGAACACATTAAAGGACACGATAAGAAGTGAGTGCATCCGTCGGAAGTTAAAGGTGGCATCAATTGAGAACGAAATTAAAAAATCGTACTAGGTGTCTTGGACATGTGCAATGCAGACAAATAGATGCTCACGTAAGGAGAAGTGATCACATAGTAGTTAATTAAGCCGTAGGACTAGAGGTAAGCCTAGACGAACATGGTTTGAAGTGTGAAAAAATGATATGGTTGTTGAGGATATGACCCTTAATAGAGACAATGGAAGAAGATGATTCAAATAGCCGACCTCAAAATTTTAGGATAAAGGCTTTGTTGTTGGGTCTAGAGTAATGTTGATGAAATTGCAACTTAATACTACCATTCGATGGAAAAATAATAACTTGACTCCAGTACATAGAGCGTGAACCATATTCCAATTATTTAGGTTTCTTCTTGTAAAACTCGTCTCACTGTTCTAGTATACGTACCCGATATACGCGTATTATACATATATAGCTTGCTTATTGTTTAATTACTTACATCATGTTTTATGCCATTCATGCATTGTTTAGGTTATTTTTGTAAGTTTTTCTTAGTTGCATGCTTTGGACCCGGTCCCTTGATTTTCTTGGTGTGTGGCTGTGATGAACCCGGATGAGAGGCATGGATTATGATCCAATGGTCTACAATCAATCCCCTGGCTATATAAGCAATCACATCTCTTTCCTCCACTTTTCTTTCCCTTTCATTTCTCTTTCCTTCTCCGTTTCTTTCCCAGCAGAGAACAGCAGCCGAGCTTGGCCTTGACCGTAGATGACCTTGGTAGTGTTGGTATTATGCTAGAACTTGACCGTAGGCATACACATTGCCAACCGAAGGAACAACCTCGGATCTTGCTTTGATTCTTAGTATAGCTTGTTTTAATCATTTTGATCGGTTAATTTTGGGTAACAATTAGAACTTGACTCATTGATGATTTTGTTTTCCTTGAATTGGTTGCTCATGGAGTCCGAGAACAGCAAGTCGAAGATTGCAAAGTTGGCCTAAAAATGCATACAAAAAGTACGCAGGGAACCCTTGTCGCATAAGCGAAGTTCCAGTAAGCGCACTAGTGTGTGTTTCACAAATTCCTTAGAAAGTGCGCCAAGATATGTTAAGTACGTTGGACGTACTTCTCTACTCCTACGTACGTTTTGTACTATGACAATTCCTTCAAAAGTACGCCAATCCTACTTGGCGCACTTTTGAATGGGTCTGCAAGTCATCAAGAATGTACGTCACTGTTTAAAAAGTTAAGTTGGCGAACTTTGCATATATTGCAGAGTTGGCACTTTGGTGAACTTTTCTTACTGGCGCACTTTGTCCCTTCTGGAAAATGGTGCACTTTTCTATGTGGCGCACTATGTGGCATTCTCCAGAGACGACGCACTTTGTAGCCCTTCGTAATTACTTAATGACTAAGCAAGAACTTCTGACCATTCTCGAGAATTGTGTTCTCGACTGCAGGATCGTCTCGATTGATGTGTCATGTATTGAGACTTGTGTTTTGTCTTTTAGTAGACCTTCCCACGCTTGTTTGTGCGTCAAACCTCACTACTGACATACTTGATAAAAGTGCGCCAAGTTCATAGCTTGGGTAGATTCATTTGTGCACCAATGATAGATTTATGCGCCAAGCTCCTGGCTCGCACACTTTTATTATTGTGCGCCAAGGTCCTAGAAGTGCGCTTTAGTATGATTTGTGCGCAATCTTTGCTCGGAACACTTTTGTATCAAAGTGCGCCAGAACTGTCCGGATTAGTGATTTGTGCGCCAAAACTATTTTTGGCCATTTGTGCGCCAATAGTAATTTTTGGCCCATTGTGCGCGGATGTTATTTTCTTGCCTGATTTTATGTGTCAATCCCGAATTGTTAATTTATGCGCATGCATGTCAGTATTCTCTTTAATATGCTTAACTCTAGATTGTTCTCTTTAATCTCGCTATTTTAATTAATCCTGATTATTTTCTGAATATAACATTCTTGATATTAATCTTGATTTCCTGATATGATCTAGTGATTGTACATTATAAATGAACTTCCGAACTGATAATCTTGATCCTGTACTGATAATCCTGATCCTCCTGATAGTGGCTCGACGTATCGCACTATCCTGATATCCCTGATCCTGATACTCCTGATAGTGGCTCGACGTAGCGCACTCATGATTCGAGAATTCTTGTACTGTCCTGATTAAGGCTATTAGTAGCACATGTATTGCATGACATGTATCCCCGTGGTTGATTTTGATTGTACTCGTCAAGCTACTGTCCTGTCTTCATCATGTCTAAAGCAGATTCCTGAGCACCACGGTCTAAAATCCTTGATAATTGTCTAGGCTAATAACTAGAATAATAATCTAGAAAGCATCTAGAAAAAAAATTTGGCTACATGCAATCCCGGTATCCCAGCGACACCTGATGGATTTGGAACTCTCCATCTAGAGGAACACATTTCCAGCACACGACGAGTGTTGCACTACCAGAAAAGACAATAAAATAATTATACCTGATAAACCTATACTATGTACATGTTCGTCTGGATAACCCGGATAGTGTGCAGGACAATTGGCTGTAAGGAATCTCAAACTGCATGTGTTAGTAACTAGGACTGTGATAACCCTATTTAGCTAATGATAGCAAGTCGTAGGGCATGATTTGTCGTGATCTCTTGATTTTCAATCTAGTCTAGTTCTGTCCTGATTTCATTAACAGCTGATCCGAAAATGGTAACCGGGGTACTGAATTGGGAACAAGCCGAAAGGATCCTTCTGTCAAATGGGTGTAAAGCCCCAAGCGACACGGTATTTAAGTGTCTTTGGACCACCGCTAGCTGGGAACCGGCCCCTACAGCTAACCCAAGTTGATCAAAACTTGATAGACTAAAAATTTATTAAGGTTGATTAGCAAGATCACTGAACTATTATTCTAGAGCCTCAGTCACCCTTATTGAGTAACTACAACATTATTATTGCAGACTTTAGACTGCCATACTAGTTACCATGACTGGCAAAGACGAGACTTCGACTGCTAAGCCAGCTAAGTTTGATGGCTCTCACTTCAAGAGGTGGCAGAGTCAGATGAAAATTTGGTTCACCGGCTATTGATGGGTCCACACTCATCTCAAATGATTCTCATGACACTGAGACTGACATAGGAGTGTCCAAACCCTCTAGTTCCTCAAAACCAAAAACTCCTAAGGAAATAGGCTTTCATTGCTTCCATCGAATTCTAAGCGCTTTATCTGATTCTCTTTATCATATATTCTTTGAATATAAGAGCGCTAAAGAACTTTGGGATACTTTGGAAGATGAATATGGGTGTGATGATGTTGAAATTGAAAGATTCAATTTTTCCTCATTCAATAGGTATTTCATGGTAGATAACAAACATATGAATGACAAAATCCATGAATTCCAAGAATATATGAGACATATTCAAGCCAAAGGTACAACTTTTTCTGCTGAGCATAAGATAACTTGCCTGATAGATAAGCTCTTTCCTTCTTGGTCTGATATCAAAAAGGATCTCATTCATACACAAGGTGACTTTACTTTTGCTCAAGTCCTAAAGAAAATTAGAACAGAAGAACAACTTAGGCTAAGGTCTAATCCGAAGTCTGAGTCTAAGGCTAAGGTAAACCTAGTAGAATCATCCCAAGGCAAACCCAAGTCTAATAATCCTCACAAACCCAAGAAGAACTATCAGCCTCACCACCAGAACCGTCAACACCAGCAAAACCATAGACTATAAATTTCAGTCAGACTCAGGATCAACAGAAATTTTGTTTGGTGTGTGGGAGAACGAACCATCTATCCTTCAATTGTTTCCAAAGAAGGAATGAACCTATCAAGGCTCCTTATAAGGGGAAATGCCCTAACAAACCGGAAGCTAACATAATTCTGAATGGGTCCTCTAGTTCCTTCAGGTCTGTGACTTATCAACCTCTAGTTAATATTTCTTACCATTCCGATGACTGGTGGTTGGATTCTGGAGCTAATATTCATGTTTCATTTGATCGCTCATGTTTTTCAAACTATCAGAAATCATGTGGAGGAGGCATAACCCTCGGAGATGGCTCTACGACACAAATTATAGGAAGAGGAAGAATAGATCTGAAGATGACATCAGAAAAAATTCTGTCGATTCATGATGTACTTCATGTGCCGTCAGTTAGGAGAAATTTAGTTAGTAAATCCCTTCTTGTAGCATCAGGGTACAAGATTGTGATATAAGCCAATAAAGTTATATTTTCTAAGAATGAGTCCTTTGTTAGGAAAGGATTTGTAAAGGATGGTCTTTTTATTCTCAGTACTATCAATAAAATGTCTGATCATTCTCTTGTTGTTTCCAATGTAGAATCTTCCAATGTTTGGCATAGTAGACTAGGTCATGTGAATCTGGGTTCCCTTAGAAGGATGATGAACTTAGATCTTATTCCCAAGTCTCCTGTAGATAATAAACACAAGTGTGAGATTTGTGTTCAAGCCAAACATACTAGATTACCTTTCAAATCTGTAGAAAGGAATTCTGACCTTCTAGAACTAGTTCATAGTGATGTTTGTGACTCAAATAGGATTTTGACCCGAGGCGGTAGAAAATACTTTGTCACTTTTATAGATGATTGTTCAAAGTATTGCTATACCTACCTTCTTAAAACCAAAGATGAAGTTCTAAATAGATTCAAAGTTTGCAAATCCGAAGCTGAGAACCAATTAGAGAAAAAGATTAAGATTCTTAGGTCTGATCGTGACGGAGAGTATACCTCAAACGAAATGACTAACTTCTGTGAAGAACACGGAATAATGCATGAGGTGATTGCTCCTTATTCACCACAGTCCAACGGAGTTGCTGAAAGAAAGAATCGCACTCTGTTAGACATGGTGAATGACATGCTTCTCAGCTCAGGTGCTCCTGGTAATTTGTGGGGAGAAGCCTTATTAACATCATGCTACATCCTAAATAGGATTCCTAGTAAATCAAAGGATAAGACTCCTATGAATTATGGAAAGATAGAACTCCTAGAGTCCATTATCTCAAAGTTTGGGGATGTCTAGCAAAAGTAGGAATTCCTGAACCTAAAAAGAGAAAGATTGGACCCAAGACTGTAGATGGTGTGTTCATAGGATATGCCTTAGATAGCAATGCCAATAGATTTCTAGTGACTCATTCTGAAGTAAATGAAATCTTTAACAATACCATTATAGAAGCTAGAGATGCAGTTTACTTTGAGAATATATTTCCTTTTAAGAATATAATTTCCTCCAACCCCTCCAGCTCTTCTCTCTTCCTCCTTCTACTAGTTCCAATTTTCAGCCATATAGTTCACAACCTGAACAAGACATAGAACCTAGAAGTAAAAGAGGAAGGATTGAAAGGAATTTAGGGGAATATTTCTTCACTTATTTGATAGAGGACGATCCCTCAACTTACGAAGAAGCAATATCTTCTCCTGGTGCTCCTTACTGGAAAGAAGCCATCAACAATTACTACAACTCCATTATGAAGAACATTACTTGATTTTAGCAGACCTACCGTTAGGTAGTAAACCCATAGGCTGTAAGTGGATCTTCAAAAAGAAACATAGAGCTGACGGTACTGTAGAGAAATACAAAACTAGATTAGTAGCCAAAGGTTTCACTCAGAAAAAGGGATTAGATTATTTTGATACATATTCTCCTGTAGCTAGGATTTCCTCTATTAGAATACTTCTAGCCTTAGCATCCATTCATGACATGCTGATTCATCAAATGGATGTAAAGATAACATTTTTGAATGGAGACCTAGAGGAAAAGATCTACATGGAGCAACCTGAAGATTTTATTGCTAAGGGTCAAGAAAAAAAAGTTTGCAGATTAGTAAAATCTCTTTATGGCCTAAAGCAAGCTCCCAACCAATGGCACAACAAATTTGATAAAGTGATTTTAGAATATAATTTTTTGCCAAATGAGTATGACAAATGTATATACTCTAAAAATTCAGATGGAAGTTGTGTCATTTTATGCTTGTAAGTAGATGACATCCTCATTTTAGGATCAACACTTGAGTTGATAAATAATACTAAAGATTATTTATCTAGCAAGTTTGATATAGAAGATCTAGGTGAAGCCAACCTGATTTTAGGAATACAAATGTCCAAATCCAAAGAGGGTTAATTCTCTATCCTTAGTACACTTTATTGAGAAAATGCTGAAAAAAATTGAGTACTTTGATAAAAATTCTGCTCCTTACTGCCTTTGACAGTAGTATCAATCTCAAGAAGAATGAAGGTTCACCTGTAAAACAACATAGATATTCTTCAGATGATAGGTTCTCTTATGTATATAATAAATAGAATCAGACCTGATATTGCATTTGATGTTGGAAGACTGAGTAGATATGCCAGTAACCCAAACCAGTCACATTGGTCAGCATTAGAAAAAATATTTAGATATCTTAAGGGCATTATAGATTATAAACTTCATTATACTAGACACCCTGATATCATAGAATGTTATTCAGATGCAAACTGGGTAACTGACTCACATGATGTGAAATCCACAACTGGATATGTTTTTACTCTAGGAGGAGCTGCAATCTCCTGGGGCTCATGTAAACAAACTATCATAGCTAGGAGTATAATGGACTATGTAATGATAGCTTTGGATACTACTTTTACATAAGCTGAATGGCTTAGAAATCTGATTATGCATATACATGTTGCTCATATTCATGTTCCTACTATTTCTATAAATTATGATAATAAATCTGTTATAGAACTACTAAATCATGATTCTGTGAATGCTAAGATGAACAGGCACCTGCAGCTGCGCTTCAAGTCTATCAAGAGCCTAATAGGCAAATATGTGGTTCTTGACTATATAAAGTCAGAAAAGAACCTTGCAGACCACTTGACAAAGGGTCTGTCTAGGACATTGATCCTAGAATCATCGAGGGAGATGGGGTTAAGCCCATAAGTAAGTCACCAGCAGTGACAACCCAACCGAGTATGACTGGAGATCCCAAGAAGCTGGTTCGATAGGTAGAAACAAGCGGGGACTTCGGTGACTATTATGGAACAATGACCCATAGATTAAATTCTCATAAACTAATGCCCAGGTGGTTGTACGAGGTTGTACAATGATATTCCATCCATATGGTGAAAGTGTTTCGGTGCGATATGGTTAGGATGAGTTTTAAACTCTTAATAGGTCCAAGCATTATATGCAGGGTTGACACCTATCACCAACCCTTGAGGACTTACCAATATGAGAGGTCGTGAATGCCGCGACTATGGGACAGGACGATCCCAGACAACTCTCATGAATATGAAAAAATTGCGCATGACCATTCAAAAGCGCCACCCTATAGACCCAAGAAACTCTAGCGTACTATGTGTGCTATTTTCTGAATATGGTTCAAGAAGTCTTATTCAAGGCATAGTCCATCAAGCACTTCTTCAGACAAAGACAATAGTCACTAAGTGAGATTCAAGGCTGTAGTCCATCTCATTTATACATAGTATATTCTTGTCCAGAAATTCTCTATTGTTGTTCTTTTGTTATCTCTGTCTTCGGAACTTGGTTTTTTTTTGGGTTGGGAGGGGGGGGGTTGTTGGTTGTGTGCTGGTTGTCCACACACACCAGAAGCAAAAACCAAGTCATTGCTCATTGTCCGGTTCCATTGCTCCCACGTTGGAGTGTGCACTCTTTTGACCGGTTCTTAGGTTGCTCTTGGGAGAGTGGTTCCACTCTATTGTCCGTTTTTTATGGCGTTTGTATAGGCTCTTTCTTGGCTGTACGTGGAGCTCAGTTAGGAGCTTTATTAGCTTCTTGTTTTGGGTTTTGCTATAAATAGATCACTTTCTCTTTTAGTTTGGGTGGGGGGGGGGGGGGGGGGGGGGGGCAACTTTATTTTGATATACCACAAGCTGCTACTATGATTCTCAATTCCAAACAAGCAATTTTCCTATCTCCATTCTCTTCCGTATTTCAGTCTGGACAAGGCTAAGTTTGGGTCGCATCTCTCGAAGTTGTGTGCGACAACGAGAAGCCGATAGTACCGGGGGTTTTACCACTAGGAGCATCTGAGAACAGTCTGCACATAGATCTCGGATCAACTCTTAGGGCAGTGCGTTCAGCACGACTTTTCCATAGGCCGGTAACTCTGAACTTTATTTTATTTTGGTTACAGGTTGTGAAAGATAAACTAGAAGGAACAATTTATTATAACACATGCCAAACTTGGTGTCGTGTACGTGTAACAGAGTAAGTATCGCACTTCCAATTTCTTTGATTTTCTTCTACAAAATCTTACCTTTCTTGCGTCGAGCGACTTATTGATGATCGTAAACGCCTCCTTCGGCAGCATAGCAGCGACCTAGAAGAAAATAACAAACGCTCAACACTCTACAGTCCGAAATCTATCCATGGGGGAGTGGGTTTTTGCAAAAAAAAATTGGCACAAGAGTTCCCTTCCTGATATCTCTCGATCCAACAAGAAGATTATATATAGGATCTGATTACAACTAGAAACAAGATAACAAAAGAATCATAGAAAACTATCTTCTAGTTCTTCCTTGCAATCGCACTTACAAACGGACAAAACAGAGTTTACAACTTGCAAAATAGAAGAGGAAGAAGAAGAATAAACTCTGCTTGGTGGGGTGATGAAGATCACCATTGCTTAAAGCAAAATTCGCCCCACACGATCTCCTCCCAGGAACCATCAAGTTCACGTAGAACTTCTGGAACGCTCGTTGTCACCTCCTTGCTTGGACTCGCACGAACCTCCTGGACTGCAATGGCGGCTGCTGCAACTCTCTTCGTCTTCTCTATTTCGAAGTAAGTCCTCAAAGAGGCACTAAGAGAGTATTTATAGAGAGAGGGTGAAAACCCTAGCCGCCCAACAGTTATGGAAAGATAGGAACAGATTAATTACGAAGCCCTATAAGATAGGCATGAATTAATTTCAAATCCCACAAAAAACGGATCTGAATAACAGACCATATATTTCCATAACCGTTTAAATATATCCGCAGCAGCAGTAGCGCATGCGGCAGCGCAAACCGCAGTGCATGCGACAGCGCATGCGTAAGCGCATGCGGCTTGCCATTCGGCCTGCCCATGCGGCCGCGCATGCGACCCGCCCATGCGGCCTGCCCATGTGGTCGCGCATGCAGCTCGTGCATGAGAGCACATCAAATGCGCACAAGCGCCTGCGCCGATGCTGACGTGCTAAGTGCGCCAACAAAGCGTCACTTTAAGCCCTTGAGCCCGAGCCCGAGTCCGAGTCGCTAAGTCCCTTTGGGACTTAGCTCCTATGGAATAAATTCCAAGAGAATGACAAAAAACATAAATGCTTTCATTAAGGAGTTAATCCTTCTTCATCCAAATAAAATACCCCCACATGGCACCCATGTGCCTCACCATACCCCATGTGCACACCTCAACACAAGCAACGAATTATATTGAGATACCCACTTGGTGGTGTAGCCAATGTGGGACTATATTTTATAGTCCAAAGACAAAAACACCAACAATCCTCCACATATCTCAATATATGGGTCGAGCGTTCCTCATAGTAAGTACACATCATGCATTAGAATAGATGTCGCTTCGACTTGAATCTTCCTACATGGGTCAAAATAACAGTATAATATAAGAATGGACTAAGCATTGAATTCTGCACCATAGTTGTAATTCTTCGCACTCACACAATGACATCAACTGTGCTTCCGGTTGCACATTGAAGGCCATGTGCACGCCTGATTTCGGTGTATGTATTTTGGTTGCCTACAAGTTTTTCCTCAAGAGACGGCATGTATCTCTTTCCATACATTATAGGTGAGATCTTAAAGAGTCCTTGGCATGAAGCATTGCGCTTCCTTGCGGTGCTACGCCGCTATGACATGACCTTCTGCCGAGGTTCACTCCCTCATGTGGTGTCATCCACTGTAGCATGAGGTTCACTCCCTCTTTGTAGTGCCAAACTATCCAGCACGAAGCCTTGCGCTTCCTTGCGGTGTTACGCCGTTGTAACATGACTTTTCGCCGAGGATTTACATCTTTTACCTCTATGGTGTCACACCACTGTAACATGAGGTCATCGACCTCTTTGTAGTGCTGCCTACCACTCTTCATTCTACAGCATTAGGCCTCCTGCCTATGCGCGATGCTACGCCGCTGTGATATGACTTAATGCCGAGGATTTACATATTTTACCTCTGTGGTGTCACACCACTGTAGCAGCCACATGGGATACAAGTCCCTTGTAGTGATGAAACTACGTGCTTCCTGTAAAGCACACCGGATATTCACTCTGTCCGAAAACTCATTAAGGCGTCAAAGTCATCCTTCCACAGGAAATTGTTCTTCATAAAGAACAAAAAGTAGACAACAATGGTTCTGGGTCCGTAACCCCTCAATGTCTCAAACGACTACCTATTGTTCCTGATATTCTCCCAGTCATCCCAGTCAATAGTCCTTCTTTGAACCAAAAGCTAGATGCCTAGTAGATTTCTCTTTGAACTAATAGCATAAAACTTTATGGTAGAATTACATAGACACAATATCAGAATGTCTTCAAGCCCATTTTGGTTGCTGTGTCCTCGACCAGCTGGCGCTTGAGACCCTTGGTGAACGGGTCCGCCAGGTTCTCCTGACTCCGAACATCAATTAGGGTAATGACTCCAGTCTTTATCAGATCATTCACTACCATGTGCCTCAATCGCACAGTCCTCTTCTTACCATTGAAGAGGTCATTTGATGCCACTGCTGCAGTCGCTTGGTTGTCGCAGTATATCGGTATCGTCGATATCTGCGCATCAACCAATGGAAGATTATACATGAGCTCCCAAAGCCACTCTGCTTCATCCGCTGCAGCAGCCAGTGCATAAAACTCTGATTCCATCAAGGAATGAGAGCATAGTCTGCTTCTTCGACTTTCACGATATAGCAGCTCCACCCATGGAAAAGGTGTATCCTTTTGTGGACATTTCGCTCTCTACTTCTGAACACCAGCTTGCATCACTGAAGCCTTCCATTACTGTCGGATATCCGTTGTAGTGCAGTGCATACTTCTGAGTCCTCCTGAGATATCTCATCACTCTCTTCACAACCTTCCAGTGCTCCACACATGGGTTGCTCGTGAATCGACTCGGCATCCCCACGACAAAAGCTAAGTCAAGCCTTGTGGCAGTTGTTGCATACATCAAATTTCCAATAACGCTTGAATACTCCAACTGACTGACGCTTTTCCTAGGATTTGGCTTCAGCTTCTTGTCACACATGTACGGAGTATCGATCCCTGGAAGATCCTGATATCCATAGCATGTAAGCATCTTCTCAATATAATGAGACTGTAACAGCGCCACTCAAGTGTCCGTCCGGATGATCTTTATCCCGAGGATAACATCAGCTTCCCCCAAGTCCTTCATACTGAACTTGGATAAGAGAAACTTCTTTGTCTCAGTGACTCGTGCTAGATCCGTGCCTAGGATCAGCATGTCGTCTACGTAAAGACAAACGATGACCCCTCTTCCGTCAGCGAACTTTGTGTAAACACACTTGTCCGTCTCGCTGACCTTGTAGCCATTTGATCTTATGACTTTATCAAATTTTTCGTACCACATCCTAGGAGCTTGCTTTAGACCGTATAAGAATTTTACCAACTTGCAAACTTTGTCTTCAAGCTCTTTGACGACAAATCCTTTTGGTTTTTGCATGTAAATTTCTTCGGTCAACTCTCCATTCAGGAATGCTGTTTTGACATCCATCTGATGAATAACTAGCTTGTGAATTGCACTCAGAGCAATCAACATCTTGATGGTAGTCATCCACGCTACTGGAACATATGTGTCGAAGTAGTCGATCCCCTGCTTCTAAGAAAATTCCTTGGCAACTAACCTTGCCTTGAACTTGTCGACAGTTCCATCGGCCTTCATCTTCCTTTTGAAGATCCACTTGCATCCGATTGGTTTAGCTCCTTCCGGCAGATCGACCAACATCCAAGTGTTGTTGGAGGTTATTGAGTCATACTCGTCATTGATAGCCTCCCTCCAGAAGACAGCGTCTCTGGTCTTCATCGCCTCATCATAGGTAAGCGGATCTGCTTCCACATGATAGGTGACAAAATCTTCTCCGAAGTGCTTCTGTCTCCTCACCCGCTTTAGTTATCAGTTCTGCGAGTTCTGGTTCGAACGTTCTCTGGAATAACCTCTTCATGTACTACATCTTCTTTGAAAGCTTCAGCCTCCTGTGCACCCACACTATTCTCCGGAATATTCGCGATAATAATATTCTTGTGCCTTGCAAATTTATCTTCAAAGAATTCTTCTTCGCGAGATTCAATGATATGATTTGATTCTATATCAAAAAACCTCTGAGCATCACTCTTCTCAGCATAACCCAAGAAGATGGTCTTCGTTGTCCTCGTACCCAGTTTCTGAATCTTCAAGTTCGGGAGCTTCACATATGCCAGACACCCCCACACTCGAATGACACTCAAGTTGGATCTGACTTTGAACCAGAGTTCATGAGGAGTGACATCGGACGTTGCGTACGGCACTATGTTCAGGATGAACGTAGCCGTCAACGCAGCTTCTCCCAGAAGGAGTTTGGAAGACCCGCAGTTAACAGCAATGAGTTTATCATTTCTGTCAATGTCATGTTCTTCCTCTCAGCTACTACATTAGATTTAGGAGAATACGGAGGAGTCGTCTCATTGACAATTCCATGTTCTTTGCAGAACGATGCAAATTCAATAAACCTATACTCTCCGTCTCGATCATTTCTAAGTCTCTTGAGTTGTTGTCCTGTCTGACGTTCAGCTTCAGCCCTGAACTCCTTGAACTTCTCAAATGCTTCGTCCTTTGACTTGAGCAGATAAACGAACGCATACTTCGAGTAGTCGTCGATGAATGTAATGAAATACTTCATCTTGGCCTTTGTGGAGAACTGTTTGAAGTCACAGATATCTGAGTGCACCAACTACAGAAGATCTGTGCTTCGTTTAACCCATTTAAACGGCTTTCTGGTGATCTTTGTCTGCGCACAGACCTCACACTTCTCCACCTCCTTACCCTCACATTTGGAGATAAGCCCTAGACTAGACGTCTTGTTTATTCTTTTACAGTGAACATGTCCTAGTCTATTGTGCCATAACTCAAGAGAATAACCAGAAGAAACGACTACATTTATCATTGTAGCAGGAGTTACAAGTTGAAGTTTGAACATCCCTTCGGTACAGAAAGCTTTCTCGAAGTATGTTCCTTTGAAAGACATTACCATTTGTCCAGCATTAATGTCCATCCTCAAGCCTGCGTTGCAGAGCAGACTTCCTGAGACCAGATTCTTGGCTATCATTGGTAGTTTGGTACATGCTTCACATCCTGAAGCGTCAGCTACTTTCCCGAAGTCAGGTTCAGTACCACCGTTCCGGTCCCTAGTACTTCAACTTGTGCCTGGTTAGGCTCCATAACCTTCTCAGATGTAGGCTTGTAGGTGATGAACAACTCCTTTGAGCAAGCATGGCAGGATGTGCCAGTGTCCACCCACCAGTCAGAGTCAACACCAGTCGTAACAACTTGCGCAATCATAGCAACCTTTTTAGGCTCATCTTGCTCTGTTTGTTTGAGCTTAGATCTGCAGTCACTCCAGTAGTGGCCCTTCTTGCCACAATTGAAGCAAGTCACTTCGGACTTGGGCTTTGACTTCGGCTTGAACGAAGCCGACTTCACCTTCAGATGGTTGAAGTCCTTCTTTTTCTTGTTGTGAGAAGCCTTCTGCTTCCCCTTGGAATCACCAGCATGCATCAAGTAGGCCTTTGCCAACAGTTTGGATAGGGAATCCAACTTCAGTTGTCCCCTTGCCTCATCTTCAATGTGAATCCAGTAAAGAAGATCTTCGAGCTGGATCTCCATCTTCTTACGGTACATGTCAGTCTTGAACTTAATCCAGCCTGGAGGAAGCTTGGTGACAATAGCCCCCACCATGAACTTATCATCCTGCTTCATGCCCTCTTCCTCCAGCTTCTGCATCTTCAGAAGTTCCTTGACTTGCGGCAGCATTACCTTCTCGTCTTCAAATTGCAAAGTAAAAAACTTTTCAACGAGATAAATTTTAGACATCTTTTCATCAGTTTTGTAATGCTTCTCAAGAGCTTCCCAGACGTCTTTCGCATTCTCTTTCTTGATGTAAGACTCTGCCATCGAGTCCTCCATTGCATTGAGGATCAATAGCCTGCAGAGGCCGTTGTCTTCTTTCCATTTGTTGTGCGCGTCCTGCGCCACACCAACTTCAAGTTCTCCTCCATCTTCAGAGATGGTAGATTCTGGATCAACCAACACATAAGCAACTTTGACAAGACGAAGATTCAGAGAGATCTTCCTCTTTCAAATGTTGTAGTGTTCGCCATCAAACTTCTCAAGCTTGTGAAAGCTAGTATCGAGAAGGTTTGATCGGTTCTCCATCTTACTCGGATCTTGCTTTAAGATTGTTAGTCCCAAGGCTTAATCAAAGATGATAGAACCAGAAGTTGAAGTCGAGATCAGTTCACACAAGAGTTTCCTTCCTGATATCTCTCGATCCAACAAGAAGATTATATATAGGATATGATTACAACTAGAAACAAGATAACAAAATAATCAGAGAAAACTATTTTCTAGTTCTTCATTGCAATCACAGTTGCAAACGGACAGAACAGAGTTTACAACTTGCAAAATAGAAGAGGAAGAAGAAGAATAAACTTTGCTTGGTGGGTGATGAAGATCACCGTTGCTCAAAACAAGATTCGTCCCACACGATCTGCTCCCAGGAACCAGCAAGTTCACGTAGAACTTCTGGAACGCTCGTTGTCACCTCCTTACTTGGACTCGCACGAACCTCCTGGACTGCAATGGCGGCTGCTGCAACTCTGTTCGTCTTCTCTATTTCGAAGTAAGTCCTCAAAGAGTCACTAAGAGAGTATTTATAGAGAGAGGGTAAAAACCCTAGCCGCCTAATAGTTACGGAAAGATAGGAACAGATTAATTACGAATCTCTATAAGATAGGCACGAATTAATTTCAAATCCCATAAAAACGGATCTGAATAACGGACCATATCTTTCCATAACCGTTCAAATATTTCCGCAGTAGCAGGAGCGCATGCGTCCCGCCTGCGCCGATGCTGACGTGCTAAGTGCAAAGTGCGCCAACAAATCGCCACTTTGCGTCTGAGCCCGAGTCCGAGTCGCTAAGCCCCTTTGGGACATAGCTCCTATGGAATAAATTCCAAGAAAATGACAAAAAGCATAAATGCTTTCATTAAGGAGTTAATCCTTCTTCATCATAATAAAATACCCCCACATGGCACCCATGTGCCTCACCACACCCTATGTGCACACCTCAACACAAGCAAAGCATTATATTGAGATACCCACTTGGTGGTGTAGCCAATATGGGACTATCTTTTATAGTTCAAACACAAAAACACCAACACAATTTATTATAACACATGCCAAACCTGGTGTCGTGTGCGTGTAACAGAGTATCGCACTTCCAATTTCTTTGAAATTTTTCGACAAAATCTTACCTTTCTTGCGTCGAGCGACTTCCTGATGATCGTAAAGGCCTCCTTCGGCAGCATAGCAGCGACCTAGAAGAAAATAACAAACGCTCAGTCACTCTACAGTCCGAAATCTATCCATGGGGGATTGGGTTTTTGCAAAAAAAAATAAAAATTACAGGGAACTTGAGGGCTTTCGCGACAGCCTCCAGCAGCGGGAGAGAGACCTCCAGGAAGTCCTTCCCGGGGTCACCGAGGACGGGGACGCCGAGCTTGGAGAGCCTCCAGAAGCCTTCCTCCCGGTTCTCGATGTCAGTCTGGATTAGGGTTTTGTGGAGCTTCTGGAGCTTCTTCTTCTCGGAAGGGTACCGGCGCTTCCCCGTCCTCTTCCCGCACCAGATTTCTAGGGATTTGGGGGAGTAGAGGGAGGGTCTGGGGATGGAAAGGTTTTTTCTAGGGTTAGGGTTTGGGACGGGGAATGGCGGGAACTTGGTCGCCAATGCCATGGGAGAAGGGAAGGGATAAGCTTTTCCTTCTTTGTTTTTCTAACAGCCGTTATTATATATATAAAGGCGGGATGGGCATTGGGAGTGGATTTTATTTATTTTTTTCTTTGTATTGTTTCAAAAAAAATTACCAAATACCATACTTGCAAAATATAAAATACTAAAAAAATATATATATCGAAACAAAAAAAATCTGACAAGAAGTGAATTTCATCTACCTTCCCTCATGGGTCGTTTGATTCGCGAAAGTAGAACAAAGTAAAAAAAAAAAAAAAAAATTTGTCGTATTACGTACGCGTGTCATGCGTACATATATTTTATGAATTTTTTCGTTTGGATAGTTGTTGGAAATGAGTTAAAAAGTTAACTTTTTATAGTTCTTTCGTTTTAATAGTTGTTGAAAGGGGTAGTTGATAAGTGATATGCTTTTTCCTTTTGAATATGGTAAGATAACCTCCAACTATTATTCATAATTATTATTATTATTATCATCATCGGTTACCCCCAACTATCATTAATACTATTATTATTATTAAATTTATAAATTAATTATTATTAACATTATTGTTATAAATTAATTATCAATAATAATAACAATATTACTAAATTATGATTAGTAGCTATTATTAATATTCTTAATATTTTTAATTAATTATTATTATTATTACTAAATTTCTCACACAATGTCAAATTCCTCGTTCTCTCACTCGTTTAAAATTTTCACACAAATACCCTCTCCCCGAAATCACTCGAGAGGAGCATACGCCATCCTTCCTCGTCTCCGCCGCACGGTCGACGACGGAGAGTTAGCCTTCTCCGCCTCCTTTTTCCTCCTTCCTCCCACCTCCTTCTCCGTGCTCCTTCTCGTCGCTACCGCCGTGTCCCAGTGAACACCTTCGCGCTCCTTTCCGTCGCAGCCGCGTGGTCGAACAACACCGCAAAGACGAGGAGGGAATTGTAAGCCCCCTGATTTTCAGGAATTATTAATTTGGACTTTTCACAATTTTCTGGAATTTTTCGGAATTTTTCTGTAATTAAAACCTAGGCTCTTGGTAATTAAATAATTTTTATTTGCTGTTAATTACTATTAAAATATTATGAAAATAATATTTTTGGGTGTAAAATAAAAAACTAGACTTAGGATAATTTTCTGGGAATTTATTGGACCCCGAAAACATTTTTAAAGGCTCAAAAACTATTTTTAATTAATTAAATTAAAATACCCAATTAAACCGGGCTGAACCGGGTTCAAACCGTCCTGAACCGGCTGAACCCGGTCCAGCTGAACCGGACCGGTCCAACCCGCCTAGCGGGTCGGGTCGGGCCCGCCCGACCAAACCCGACCTGCCCGACCAAACCCGACCCACCCGAACCCGTTCTCCCCTCCCCTGACCCGTTCTTCCCCCCCGCGTCCACCACCGAATCCGCCGGCCGCGCCGCCCGCCCGCTCCGCACGTCGCCTCGACCCCACGACCTCCGCCTCCGTCGGCCTCTTCCTCCGCCTCTCCCGGCCGATTCCCCCGCCTAGCTCCCCTATAAAATCCCCCAAACTCTTCCCTCTCCGGCCACTACCCCGACTCGACCGCCGCTCCTCACCGCACCCGCGCCGCCCCAGCACGCCGCCAGCGTCGCCGTGCCCCGCCCGCTGCCAGCGCCGGCGACGCCGCCACCGCCCTCCCGCAGCTGCCCCCGCCGGCGACTTTCTCCCCTCATCCTTCTTCCCCGTACAGCCCAGCACCCTGAGCGCCGCCTCCGGCAGCCGCCGGCGTCCCCCGCCCGCTCCGGCGCGCCGCCAGCGCCGCCCCTCCGGCGTCCCCCGCCGTGCCCCCGCCAGCGCCGCAGTACCGCCCCGAGCCGCCGGAGCTCCGGCAGTGACTCGAAACCCTAACCCTAGGTTTTCGTGTCGTGTCGGACACGAGAAAAGTCGATTTTTCGAGCCCTGTCCAAGTACCTGTTTCTCTCTCCTCGCTACCCCGTTTTCGATTTCGTCTGTTGCATCGTGAACCCTGCGTGACCCTCTCGGTGCCCGTGCAACCTGCTCGGTGCATCGCATCCTGTGGCGATCGCGAATCGCGATCCAAAAACAGGAAAAAAACAACGCCCTGATTCACCCCGGAACTGGGTACGCCCCGCCAAACGGGACGACTTGGTCGCGCGCGGTCTTCACCGATACGTGCGCGCCGTTGATACGGACGTGTGAGATTTTGCAGAAGTCGATTCGGATGTGCGTGCACACCATAATCAACGCGTATCCGTGGACACCGTCCCGTATCTGTCAGTTCTGGAACGCGTCCTAACTTTGTGTACACACGTCGGATCGAAACTAAACTTGCACCATCGGACTCGTAGCGATACGCTGGTCCTGTGACCCAAGTTTGGTTCGATTCTGAGAACGTTGACGAAATCGCGTGTCGTGGGCCCCACAGGCTCCACTCGACGGGCGATTTTGTGATCGGCTCATCGGAATCCAATTCTGGAAGTTCCGTTGGGTTCGTATCATCATTCCTGACCTGTTGACACTAAGTTTGGCAAATTTGGAGACCTTTGACCCTGACACGTTTTTCGGTGCGAAGCGGGCCACATGTGGGCCCCGCTTTGACCCAAAATTGTCATTTTTGCCCTTGGCTCCAAATTGGACTCAAGGACAGGCGTTTCTAGCTATTTGATATTTTTTGGATCTGATGGTAATGTTTGTTTCAGCATCCGGAGACGTTCCTGGAGATTGCACAAATACCAGAGCTACAGTTGGAGCCAGAACCACAAGCAAGTGTACCTTGCCAAAACTTGCAGTCCCTGTTACTTATTTCCTTGGCTTATATATACATATATTGTGGTTCATGCTTGACCTAGGACCGTGTGACTTTACTTAGCGTCCGATTCATAGTCGGGTGCCAACGCCGTACGCAGCATTGTGTATTGTCATATAGACATGGATACCGAGACCCTATAATTCTCGTACTTGTCTTATCAAGTACATCATAACCCAGGACACCTGACACTATTCATGAGACAGAGTCTTCCTGAGATATTCATGGTGATTCTGTATAGGATACAGGTTTCATGACATATTCTTTACATATATGCTTAGAGCTTATTATGACTTGCTGCATTAGACTTGATCCTGCGTGGCATGGACATGAGACGTATGATTACATTGGGTGGGGAGAGACACACAGGCTACAGGTTGTTTATATTATGCCGGCGTCTTACTCTCACTACGAGCTAGACAACTACATGATATCACTGCTACCGGCTCCCCGACACAGAGCTTGTAGTGGTTTCAGCCTGAGTTCCTGTGCTGCTCTCATCTTGCATATCACTTAGCTGGTTATTTAGTGTTTTCCTATTGTTCTATTTATTGCTGGAGAGACACACATGCTACAGGTTGACTATATTATGCCGGCGTCTTAGTCTCACTACGAGCTAGACAACTACATGATATCACTGCTACCGGCTCCCCGACACAGAGCTTGTAGTGGTTTCAGCCTGAGTTCTTGTGCTGCTCTCATCTTGCATATCGCTTAGCTGGTTATTTAGTGTTTTCCTATTGTTCTATTTATTGCTGGAGAGACACACATGCTACAGGTTGACTATATTATGCCGGCGTCTTAGTCTCACTACGAGCTAGACAACTACATGATATCGCTGCTACCGGCTCCCCTACACAGAGCTTGTAGTAGTCTCAGCCTGAGTACTGGTGATGTTCTCACCTGCATTTTACATAGATGGTTACATATTTACCCTGTTTATTTCATTGACTATTTCACTGCATTATTATGGCTTGTATTATCTGTACCTTGTTATGTCCCCTGAGGACCTGGATCCGGATTATGTCCCCAGGATTAGCAGAGGAGATCCACCAGAGTTATACAGTACAGGAGCATTAGCAGGAGCAGAAGCAGGAACAGGAGCAGTTACTGGAGTAGTACCAGATTCAACAGACGAGTGATCACCGAGGTTATCTTCTGAGTATATACTGTTTCATACTCAGTATTGGCTGTAGTTATCTTTATTCTTGTATCTTGACAGATGTATCAGACTCATTGTCGGGTTATTTCCCGAGTTTATATTATATTGAGATATGATCTTGCTTTATGATTCTGATATTGTGGTATTTATTCTGTGGATGAGATTAGTATATCTAGACCCTCATTGTTGTACTACAGCTTAAGTACGCCCTGATGGATCCATTAAATTGGGTTGTCCATCGGTGCGTGCTGCTGGCCATTGCCACGTGTCCAGTCCCTCGGTATTTTGGGACTGGGGCGTGACAGGAATCCCTGCTGAGGAGCTCCGCAACAAACGCAGAGTCGCCGGGGGAGGCGACGGTGTAAAGGAACTAACCGTCGTAGCCAGCGGAGCAGCGGGGCATCACACTCGTGGAGGAGGTTACGGGTGACGGAGGAGCGGCACTGAGGGATAGCGTGGTCGTCCTAGAGGGAGTCGAGGCCGCCGACACCATATTGAATTCGCAGTGGTGACCGTTGTAGAGAATGAGAACCGGAGCCAAGGACGTGTAGAGGAGTTTCGCTATTGGTTGTTGAAAGTTAAAAAAAAGGAGTTCCGTTGTTTGGATGGTTGTTGAAAGTGGATGTTGGTTAGAGATATGATTGTTGAAAGTGGGTAGTTATTTGAATTTAGTTAAAAGTGTACGGAAGTCATCATTATTTTTTGATGTGGATTGAAAATGTACGAAAGTCATCATTACTTTTTTGATATTGGTTAGAGGAGTTTTAATGCTCGAACCAAATAACGAAACTCGTTAATGACTGGTGAGTTTCCAAAAGTAACCGAGTTTTAGCCCACTTACACCTAAATAAACAGACCCTAAGAGCATCTCAAACCCAGTTTTGAGTTTGTAAAAAAATGGTTGCCACAATTTCCTTTTTCAAAAATCATTTTCTAATGCAAATGTGAACTTTGTTGTTAAGTCGAAGTGACAATGACATGACAAGGACAATGTAAAATTGGTTGTCTAGATCTAGACAATGGACTTCACAGTGACTTTATTTCACATCATAAATTATGAATAAAAATATTTATAAAAAAAAGGAAGAAGTAAAAAAGTTGTCTTAGAAGTTGATTTTTTTTTATTGTCTTCTCAATACTTTTGCATGTGAGAACACTTTTCTATCACATTGTCTTGTGTGAATATAATCTTACACATAGAAAATACATTGTCTCGCGTGTTTCACGCCACATAGAAATCATAACATAAAACAAGACAATAGGGTTGGAGATGCTATAAAAGCATCATTAGTAAGGCCCAAAATTGCATTTGAGGCCAAAATTGAAAGGAAAAAAGAAGTTAAATGTAGAATAGGTTTAATTGGCACGAGAATAGTAGAAAATGATAAAATGACCTTTGCTCCCGCAGATTATATGGTCAAAAATTAATGTGAAAAATTTTGTAAATATAGAATCTAAAAATTGGGGCTCTAAATTGGGACTTACTATTCTATAAAATTATTTTCTACATTCTGAATACAGAAATTATCAGGCCAAACATATAGCTCATGTGAGTGGGTTGAGACTGAGAATCTAGAAATTGAAACTTGGAATGGGTCATACTATTCAACCAAATGAGCTTCTAAATTTTTAGTCTAGATTATGGGATGGGCATTACTAATGTAGCTCTAAGGAGCATCAATAGTAAGACTTATCCCAATTTGTAGATTCTATATTTAGAATGTAGAAGCTAATTTTGTAGAATAGAAATACTCAATTTTAGTTCCATAACGGTCTCAACCCACCCATATGAGCTATAATTTTGGCAAAATAATTTCTACAATCAGAATTATGAACTTATTTTTTACAATAGTAAGATTCAGTTTGAGCCCCCAATTTCTAGATTATAGATTTTACATTATTATTTTACCGCATTAATTTTTGATCACACAATCTTTGGAACCAGAGATCATTTTATCATTTTTTACTATTTTCATATAAATCTAACACATTCTATATTTTTTTTTTATTACAAACTTAGAGATCAAGATTCAATTTTTAACTCCATCTACTAATGATACTCTAATGGCACCATTTAACTTCATAATCACTTTATAAATACTTAACTTAAAAGTAGATAATTTTTTTATTGTTTCAAGACAGTTATATCCAACAAGGATCCTTAGATGACTTGGATTCAATTTATGTTGAATGTCCGACAAGATAGTCCACTTTTTTCAATAGCATGTATATGCAAACATGACTTTTGTGTTTCAAAAAGTTGTTTGATTGGTAAAATTAAAAAATATAAAAAGTGAAAAAAAAAGAGTTCCGTTGTTTTGATCGTTGTTAAAAATAGAATTTTTTTTTTTATTGTTTCGATGGTTGTTGAAAGTTGGTATTGATTGGAAATGTGATAACCCTATGTAGATTACCCCAAAATATATTCTAACACATAATTGTCATAAATATTAACGTAGGAATTTAATGTAAATTTGATCAAATAATTATTGATTATTTTAATTACATATAATTATTGAATATTAATTAAATAAACTAAAAGTTTCGTAAATTTTTATTAGACAAATTAAATAAATTAAACTAAACTAAACTAATTAATTAAACAAATTAAACAAACTAAAATTTAGCTCATTCCGCTTCCCCCTCTCTCTAATTACTGTAGATTGTTTGCCAACGTGCATGATCATCAGCAAAAACAACAAAAATGGAAATAGTACAAGACCAACACCCAAACTTCACTCATGGACAAACAAACTCTCCTTGGTTCCTCCTCCTTGTTTATTCCTCCCTCCACCCTCATTCTCGTTGAAGAACCCCTTCTTCAGCGTGAGCGAGCATCGGCTACTTCCGAGTTCAAAATTCAATATTTTCTGTAAATTTTCTGCTCCAGAGCCTCTTGTATGAGAAAAAGTCCTAATCTTTGCTTCATTTTTGGCTTGTTTTTGTATTATTGCAGTTGGAAGAATTTCTCCTTCACAGATCCTCTTCAATTTCTAATTTTTTTTGCCATGGGCTCTACCTAAACATCATTCTCATCTAACTCTTGATAGCAGCTCCGGTGAGCGGGGGTGGTCGCACGCCGGACGCGAATGACGGCGGCCACGGACCGGCGGAGAACTACTATCCTCTGTTGCAGTGGCTCATCCCGAGCACTTCAACCCCTCCCTCATCCAGGAACTCGTGCAGTTCCAAGAGATTTTCCTTTTTTTTTTTTTTGGCCTGTAATAAAAGCACTAAAAGAATGACTAGGACCTAGTCCAGTATTGGTGTTAGCTCGGTTAGGAAGAATTTTTATTCAGACTAGTCCAAATTTTACTAGAACTGTCCACCCTCTTCACCTCCCTCCTCCTGCTCCTCCCCCACCCCCTCCGACCTCTCCTCCTCCTTCCTCCCGCGATTCTCAGCCTCACCGTATCGTCGACCTAGCCATCGATCGCGTCGTCGCCGTCGAGTCGTACCTCGAGCACATTTCTTCGGTTTCGTCACCGCCAGATTCCTCCTCGGAGGGACGAAGGAGACAGACGATATCGGCTCTCGTCGGCTCCGTCGTCCTCACTCCTCTCCAGCATCCTCTTCATCCTCCTCCTCTCTAGATCATCTCCTTCTCCTCCCACTCCTCCGTCCTCCTCCAGCCTCCTCCTCCTCTCTGGATCATCTTCTCCTCCTCCCGCTCCTCCACTCCCCTTCGACCTCCTCCTCCGCTCCTCTCCGGCCTTCTCCTCCTCCTCCTCTCCCTCTCCAGTCCCTCTCCTCGACCTCGCGCTCCTCCGGCTCGTGCAGTTTCGCACTCCCCTTCCGGCCTCCACGCAGCTCCGTCCTCGTGTCATCTTGCGTAGTCCTCACCCCAAGACTGACAGTCTTGATTATAAAAAAAATTTAATTGAAAGTGGACAGTCCGGTAAGTAATTTTTAGTAGTGGTAAACTTGTAATTATCAAGAGTAAAATTTTGAGTTGTGCTTAGTCTTTTTTTTGTAGTGCCTTTATCAATTTTTTTTTGTAAGGATATGAAAAGTGAAAAAATAATTTGGAGACAGAAATTGCACCATGTGCTTTCATTTGCCAAATCCTTTCATGCATCTCAACCAAACAGAGAAACTCTAATGAGTTCCATCACTTTTGCAAAAAAGAACCAGTTTCAGCACATTTTTTTTCAACAAAACAGCCCTAAATGACATACTGCCATAAGCTGAGACAATTATAGTGCATCTCTATTTCTTGACTAACCTATACTTCTTTTAAGAGTACTCTCAATATTGATTTTTACACATCATTTTGGTACATATAACCAACCTATTTGCGAGTTCGTTACTATTGAGTTCGAGGTCTAACTAGACAAAGTCATAGCGGAATTAAGAGAAAATGACCGATATATCAATTTAATATAATTATTTATAATAGACTTTCTACCAAAACATACATATTCTTAAACATTGAGCAACTTTTTTGTAACTAGATTGAGTTTTGGTTTAAACGAATAGGCGCATTAAACGGAAAGGAACCCCGGTCTAGTTTCAATTAAAATGCAATTGTAACCCTAAGATGCCATTGGCCTAAATCATCATATAGTCGAGCTAAATTTAGTTGTAGCAACAAAAATTAATGTCCAAATGTGCACTTTTCTATAGGAATAATGTTATATCCAAGAAAAAAAAAACTCAAGTTCGTTAAAACAAAAGGCTTAATTGTAGCTTAATACCTTAAACTATTTCAATTTTGTAACTTGATATTATATACTTTCATATTATATCGATAAATTATCTCAATAAAAAAAATCAGAACAATTGCTCCAACGAAATTATTTATAATAAAATTAGATGAACGAACGAATATATGAGAAATTGTCTGGAACGAAACGTTCCACTATAGGTTATGACAAAAATTTGACATTGCTCAAAATATGTCATAGACTATAGCAGAAATTTGATAGCTCAAATTTCGGTCATGCAAATAGCTCACATAAGCTTTTGATACATGATCTTATTAATGTGGTTAGCATGCGGTGCATGCATGCAAGCAAATTCATACAAGGAGCTCACATAAGCTTGTATGTCTTCTTCCACCATAGGCTTGTATGCATGACTTATTAACGTGGTTAGCAATTTTTCTATGCGTACGCGGTGAGTCTATCTAAAATTTTGTCATAGTCTATGGCGAAGTTTGAGCAATTTCAAATTTCTACCATTGGCGGAACGTTTCATTCCAAACAATTTCTTCGACGTTTTATCTAATTTTATTATAAATAATTTCGTTGGAACAAATTTTATGAAAATAAATAAATTAACATAATACCAACCCATCTAATTATTCTATTAATTTATTTATTAAATTTTTTTTTTTCGTAAAGTTGTACTTTTTCCTTTCGGAAAAACAAAAGAAACAACTCAGAACAGAGCAGCGCGAACCCCTCTCTCACTCTGAAAAGAAAACCCTCCTTTTCTCTCTCTAGAATTATCCGAAAACACACACATACTCTCTCTAGAATTCCTGCAAATCTCCTTTGATTCTTGGAATTTCTAGGGTTTGATGGAGCACGGAGTGCGCCGATGAGCTCGATCTCGGGAGGAGGAGTGATGGATTAGGTTAGGGTTTCGGCGGAGAGAGGGAGGGAAGGAGAGATGACGAACCCGCATCGTGTAGACCCGAGCGCGAGTCCGCCGCCGCCGCCGCCGCCGCCTCTCCCTCTCGCGACGCTGATCGGCCGGGAGCTCCGCTGGGAGAGGTCGGAGAAGCCCTCGCTGAGGTACGGGCACGCCGGGCTGGCCAAGAGAGGGGAGGATCTGTTCTTGATCGAGCCGGACTGCGTCCAAATTGCCGGGGACCCCTCCACTTCCTTCTCCGTCTTCGCGGTATGGTTACCGATCTTGATTTCTGCGCTAATTATCTCAAAATGGAGTTCTGGAAAAAAAAAAAAACTTTACTTTTTTTTAGATTTTTCTGAGCTGATCTGGAAGAAAAAATTGATCGCCTTAGAGGAAAATTACATTTGTCTTGTAGAAAGTATAGATTTTTGTGTGGTTTGCTTGGTCATTGGAACTTTCATTGATCTGGAGGAAAATTATAGAGGAATGTTACTCTTGATGTGCGCAATGTGAAGGAAATTCTGGGACTTTTTTTTGATTTTTTGCCTTTGTTCCTTCAGCTGTGAAAATTTCCACTGATCTGTATGTGTATATAGCTGAATCTTATGCTACTTTATCTTCTTGATCACTGTCTATTTCAAACTGTAAAGAAAAAATTGATCGCCACCATGTCCACGGTGAGTAGCAGTAGAGAAGTTCATTCTCTCGTAGAAAGTCTAGATTTTTTTATTTGGACGGCTTTGTCCTTGAGGCTTTGGTTGATCTAGAAGAAACTTAGGGGGACTTTCATCGGCATATAATAGAATAAGGGAGACTTTCGTTGATCTTGAAGAAAATTAGGGAGGAATGTTGCTCCCATTTCAACTTTTTTATTCTGTTTATTTCGAGCAGATCTTTGATGGGCACAATGGAGTATCAGCAGCTGTCTTCACGAAAGAACACCTCTTGGATCATGTGATGAGCGCAATTCCTCAGGGACTTGGGAGGGAGGAGTGGCTGCAAGAGCTTCCTCGTGCCCTCGTTGCTGGTTTCGTAAAGACCGATATAGATTTTCAGCGGAAAGGTACGAGTTTTTATTTTTTGGTTTTAGGCTTATGATGAATTGTAACTTTGAACTTTCGGGGGTTGCTAATTGCAGGAGAGGTGTCGGGGACCACAGTGACATTTGTGGTGATTGACGGATGGACGATCACTGTTGCATCGGTTGGGGATTCGAGATGTATATTGGATTTGCAGGGAGGAATAGTTTCTTTGTTGACGGTTGACCACAGATTGGAAGAGAATGCCGAGGAGAGGGAAAGAGTGACTGCCAGTGGAGGAGAAGTTGGGAGGCTCAATCTTTGTGGCGGGCAAGAGGTAGTCTAGATTGTAAATGTCTAAACGATCAGGAGGGAAGGCTTATTCTTTGTAAAGTTCTCAAAATTTTATTGGTGGTCAGGTTGGACCTCTCCGTTGTTGGCCAGGTGGGTTATGCCTGTCGAGGTCAATTGGGGATACTGATGTTGGGGAGTTCATTGTCCCGATACCGCATGTTAAGCAAGTGAAGGTGTGCATTGTTGTATTCATGATTGGTTAACTGTTGCTTTTTGATGGGTAGAAGTTAATGAATTTGATTGGGTGATTAGCTTTCAACTGCTGGAGGAAGATTAATTATTGCATCTGATGGCATATGGGATGCCCTTTCATCGGAGATGGCTGCCAAGTCTTGCCGAGGATTGTCTGCAGAACTTGCAGCAAAGCTGGTTGTTAAGGTGATTGCCAAATTTATGCATAGTTAGGAAGACAGTTAAATTATTAATTTTGCTATGAGATTCAAGATTGCGTGTCGTACTTATACTTTTACTGCTTCAGGAAGCTCTAAGAACAAGTGGCCTGAAAGATGACACAACTTGTCTTGTCGTTGATATTACTCCGTCTGACCACTACATCTCACCATCAACTCCCAGAAGACATCAGAATAAGTTGAGATCTCTGTTTTTAAACCTAAGGTCTCCTAGTTCTATGAAACATACAAACAACCTTCCTTCCTTTGGGTCTGTCGAGGAGTTATTTGAGGAAGGCTCTGCGATGCTGGAAGAGAGGTATGTTATTATTTGCATTTGTTCCATTTCTAAAGGTCTCCTTTTTCTATTCAGTTGGATGGTGACTTGTATAATCTATTTTCTACATAATCCTATATGCCACCATACACTACACCATTTGGACTTGCACAGACACAAATATGTCACTACACATTAAGGAGTCAGGACACACGACAACACTGACAGGACACTGATTTTCATGTGCCCTGATGTATTTTGGAGTGCTAGTTTTGTCTTGTCTAACTTGTTTTTGACACGCATAAACACGGCATGTTGAAAACAGACAGTTTGAAATATCCGTGCTTCTTAGATTTGGACTTTCCAACACAAAATCACCCAATAGGATGTAAAATCACAGACACTCCAGTTGATGAAACTAAGTCACTGAAGTCAGTATGGACCCAGGAAATACCTTAACTTGTACTTCTAGGGGAGGTTATATATAATTTATAAAGAAAAATGCTAAAAAGAACTAAAAAATAGGCAAAATGAGGCTAAAGAGAATTGAGCTCAGGACCTCCAAGTTAAAATCCCATCTTTTTACCAACTAGGCAACCATTGAATTGTGCATTTTTTTAATAGAGAATTAAGTAACAATAAGAAAAGCAAAATTATGTAGCATGGAACTAAAAACTTAGCCTTCTCCCGCCCCCTCCCTTATCTTACAGTTTCTTTCACACTAATTGATTAAATGTAAATATGTAATACTTTTGCTTGGAAAGTTAAGAACCATGAAACACAACCACCACATGAATTTTTTTCTTCCTAATAATTCATATTTGTATGATCTCAAAACCAAAATCTATTACATGTCTTGTTTTCCCTTTACAAAATTGACATTGTTGGAATGTTAAAACCCTCTCCAACTGCAGCTGTAAGTCTTTATATTTGATTATTAGTGCTAAAAAAACATATTCAGGGTCACTACTGCAGTCACAAGAATCCACCTTCCGACTGTCATTGCCATCACCGCACCACGACACTCTGGTTGGACCGATGTCAACTCTTCCATGAAGCTACAACTACCCTCTCTCACTCTCTCTCTCTCTCTCTCTCTCTCTGTTCCTTCTCCTCTAGTGTGCTGGCGGCAGGAACGGAAAGAAAATTCCACAGTAATCCCTTTCTACTGCCATACTGACCTCACACTTACTCTGTCTACTTTTCTTAAACCCCCCTCCATATTCAATCATTGCCAAAGTCTACAATTACACCTCATCATATCCAATAAACTTCTACCAAATAACCCTTAATAACAACTATTGCTACCAACCCCTTACAATTCTCTTATTGACAAAATAAATAAATAGTAGGTACCCAAAGTTCGTAGCCCGATTCAGGTCCTGCTCCATACCCAAACTCTGTGTCAAACTCCATGGTTGATTCTGAAGGTAAATCAAACTTTTATACCTAAGTCTTCTAATGAATATGTATCCACTCTCATATTCGACTTCTTAATAAGACTTGAATCCGACTTATTATATGGCCCCAATTCGTATCCGGTTATCGCGTAATTAATAAATGCATAATAACTGATGGTAAGTGATGGTAGTCAAAGACGTGCCTCGCAGAAAGGCACAACAACAATGTACGGTACCTCACTAGGCAAGGGTCTTTCTCCAAGCGCGTCTTTCTGCAAAGCACAACCAAGAAAATGCACGCCTTATAATTTTGTTTTTATTTATACAAAAACTTTTGAGGCACAGAGATAACCCTTACCTCATACAAGTAGTTGGTTACAGTTTAATTGGAAAAACTAAAATTTACTAAAAGCGTGGTAGGGATAATACAAATTCTTGTTAGTTCTGTTGATTGCTACTGCTGCTCTGCTAGTTCATTTGGTTATATTTTAACATATTTTTGTTAGTTTTAATATATTATTTGGTTTTATTTCTTACATTACTAATTTATTATTTTTCTTTGTATATTTTTATTATTTTTTCTATTTGCGTCTTGTTTTGCTCGGACGCACACCTTAAGTGCACCTTGCGCCTCGGACGATATGGACTTTTTGCATCTCGAGTACGCCTTGCACCTTTGACTACCTTGTAAGCCACTAGAAAATGCAGGACATTACAAGTATCGTAGCTATTAGGATGATGTGGTGACTCTTAGAGAAGTAAACAAAGTATTTATGGCTATATTGAGATTATAAAGAATATCTATCATGAAGTTGCAACTACCGCACAAATTAGTAGACGAGATGCCACACTATTTTCCATCGTTTAAATCACGGATCAACATTAAGTCCTTACATGTTTTGGCTAGTCATGGATGAAGTTACCAGTAATATTCGCGATGAAGTTCTATGGTGTGTTGTTTTCCGTTGATATTCTACTAGTTGATGAGACTAAAAAAGGATTAGACTCTGAAGTAGAATTGTAGAGAGGAACTCTAGACCTAAGGGTTTTAAAATTAGTAGGATGAAAACAAAGCATGTGAAACGTAATTTCACCCAAATGTCAAAAAGAAATGAGGTAGAAGTATACCTTAGTGCACAAGAGATACCTATAAGTGATAATTTTCGGTATTTAGGATCAATCATTGATGATGACTGAGAGATTGTGAGGGGTGTTGTTCATAGAAGTAAAACATGATGAAATTGAAGAGTACTTATGGAGTGCTTTGTTATTGCAACAAAATTCTGTAGGACATTTATAGGACTAGCTTTACTTTATGGATTAGAGTGTTGGTCAATTAAAAAACCTGTCAAAAAAATGAGTGTAGCTGAAATGTGATTTGCTAAGGTGGGTGAGTGACATACATTGAAAGATAAAATAATAAATGAGCATATGAGTAGGAATTTGGGGGTGACACCAATTCAGGATAAAATGAGAGAAAATTGTCTCATGTGGTTTTGACATGTGTAACGTAGACCAATACATGCACAACTTTGGAAGAGCTATAGGATAGCAATCAAAGAGCTGCTATAACTAGGTTTAGGCCTAAGTGAACTTGCATTGTGGCTGTAAAAACAGATTTTTTTTATAATGCTGACGACATGGACGGCCCTTAACTGAGCTGAATGGAAGAAAATGATTCAAACAGCTAACCCAAAGAAATTGGGACAAAGGCTTTGTTGTTGTAGTAGTAGTTTAAATTCTACAAGGTTAAACTACCAATTTTACTGTTGTAAGCTTTTAGTGTTGAAGTATAAAAGGTAAGGGAACTGTAAGCCTTACAATAAATTTGCTAAGATTTACACTATATAAAGGATAATATTGCCAAATAAGTTGCCTCGTATTTAGTTTGTAAACTATATAAAGTTGTATTATATAATAGAGTTTGACTTTTAGTGTTGAAGTTTAAAAGGTAAGGGAACTGTAATAATAGTTTAAATTCTACAAGGTTAAACTACCAATTTTACTGTTGTAAGCTTTTAGTGTTGAAGTATAAAAGGTAAGGGAACTGTAAGTCTTACAATAATTTTGCTAAGATTTACACTATATAAAGGATAATATTGCCAAATAAGTTGCCTCGTATTTAGTTTGTAAACTATATAAAGTTGTATTATATAGTACAGTTTGACTTGCATATTTGGGATATTGCTATAGTTTAGACTACAAAGGTTTAAAGTTAACTAGAAGACGACTCATGTTCCCAGGCTATTCATTTGTTTTGTTTATAGCGCCATACAAAGGAATTCCTATGAAAGGCAAGAGAGTGAAATCCACCTCTAGTACATACGGGAGCTCTTGAAACCAATGGAGTGGACCCACTCCTTGAAAGAATGCTTTTTGGAGAGCAGCATTCCATGAAAATTCAAGGGGCATGGGGGCGAATGAAAAAAAAAACTAGTTATAGTGGGATCATACTGGAAAGATTCCCTTATGAGCCACTATGCTATAGAATAGAGGATGAGATTGCTTGAGAGAAGTTCTTCATTGGAAGTTCTGTAGTTTTCAAATACAGACCTATAAATTTGTGGAACTTTAATCAAGGCTTGAAGTTGCTGCTCTAAAGATTCAAGTTATCACCTGGAAGGGACACCAAATGTTTGTCATTTTGCTTTCCTGCTTGGTTTTTATCGAGTAGACTGAAAACTAGCTTTCCAATTTGGGAATTACAGAAATTAGAATAGAATAATGATGTATCTAAAAGATGGTAAGAATCATAAACTACTCCATTCTATAGTTAGTAGTATTTGGTATGTGCTGAAATTATAGAATCTCATGATTTTAAATTCAATTGAAGCAAAATAGATGGGAAACAATGAAGAACAACTATCTCATAAACCGAAAATATAGAGGATGTTAGTGTAATTAACCCAACATATATTGCCACTAGCACTTATGTTAACTTCAGCATACTTGTTTAGTTGATCTAAGCTTCATGCTACTAAGAACACACAACAAACATTAGCAAACAGCATCAACCTGATAACTTCCAATGTCGCATACCTCAAGAGAGTTGACTGGGACAAAATCAGTTGGGCCCAAAGTGAAATGATGCACCAGGTAAAATAGGCAAAATTGTTAATCATGATATTGCGTTTCAAATTCCTAGATAAACTCAATGTGTAGTCTGTCAGTTTTTTAAGCATAAAGAAGTGTCAAATTGAGAAGAACTCAGATAGAATATAAATTGTTGACTGCCATGCTTGGACTTTAGATCCACCATTTTGAACGATTGCACACACTTGCTTCAAGAACAGGGAATGCATCTTCTTCAGCCTATGAAGAGGCTCGGCATTCCTGATTGCCAAAAAAATCTGCTATCATTACACCTAGTCAGTCTAATAGAAAACATATAAGCAATACAAAAAGCATTGAACCTGAAGATTCCCAGTTGATAAACATCATGAGCCTCCAGCAGATCTCTTTTACAATAAAAAAAAGTGCGCATAGTCCTCATATAGCATCATGGGCCTCCCTCAAATTAGTTAAGAACTTACAGATCTTCACAAATAACCGAACATTGATAGGTAAAGAAAATTAAAAGAAAAAAAAAGAAATAGAAAGTTACTTACAAAGATCTGGACAAGGGCTCAGAATCAGAGGCTCAGATCCCAATAAAACCACCAAATTAGAAATTATGGTTTCTGCGATCTCAACAGAACCCCATTCTCTTTTCTAATCTCAACAAAACCCCCAAATTTTCAGACTCCGGATTCTGAAAGTACAACAAGAGATGGAGAGAAAAAGAAGAATTAGGGTTAGGGTTAGACTTTCTCTTCTATGATTTGAGCGAGAGGAGTGATCTCTCTGTCTCAAAACTCAAGAAGGCAAGAGAGAGAGAGAAGGATTAGAGCAGGCAAGAGGAGAGAGGACAGTTTCTCTTCTCCTAAGTACCACAGAACAGGCAGAGGAATTAGGTTTTTTTTTTCCTCTCGAGGTGGCAGACGAGAGAGAGAGAGAGAGAGAGAGAGAGAGAGAGGGGGGGGGGGGAGGAAAATTTTAGGGTTAGGATGTGTGAGGGTATTTAGGTAATTTCAAATCTCTTATTAGCTTTTCGGTTTTGGAATGAACCCGAAATCCAAAAAGAGAAACTGAACCGAATAAGAGATTTTGGACATCTTCAGAACCATATCCGACCCGAACTTTCTCCAAACTGAACCAACTCCCTTATTCGGTTCATTTCTCGGTTCAGACACCCCAGAAAGGGTACATGTATTAATATTCTGACTGATAATCCAGCTTCTATTGTTTCAGAAGACTGCGCTATCCATGCTATTGTACAGCGATTCCCAAGATGGCCATTAAGTTTAGCGATTCCCAAGATGGGCATTCAGTTTTTCTTCTAAATGTAACTTATCATGAAGCTTAGCTTAACCATTAAAGTATATGTAGCATTCTTGCTGTTTGTGCCTAAGTTAACCGCAAATTGGTATTGCTGGTTCTTCTAGGTTAATTTGAAACTTTTAGCTAGATATCTTTATCTTATCCACTCATAAATTGTTTTTTTCCTATTATGAACCAATTTCATTAAACATATGACAATATGAACCCCTTTTCGTGCAGGTTGGCTACTAACTTCCCATCAAAGGCAAACTCCTCCCCTTTCCGTTGTGCGGTGTGCCAAACTGATAAAGCACCGAATGAGGGATTATCGCTCAACCCCGCCCCCTGCTCATCTGTAGTAAAACCATGGGAAGGCCCGTGCCTTTGTTCAGAGTGCAGAAAAAAGAAGGATGCCATGGAAGGAAAACGACCCAGTAGGGCTACGACATCCAGGTGAAGGGAGGAATTGCCAAAAGGGAAAGGAAAATGTTAACTCTGATTTTGTACAACCAATGGATAGTAAGTTAGGTTTCGGTGATGTGGTTACTGCCATGTTGTAAAGAGATGAGAAGAGGTGAATAAATTTGTTTGCTTTATTTTTATTTAATTTTTTTAAAGCTGCCAGCTTTGTTGTTTGTGTGAGCTAACGAAAACACTCTCATATGTTGTGATAGTTTGATCACTAACCAGTTTGAAATTTATTATGTTGTATACACTGTTGTGACATAATGCTAATTTTTTTTTTCCGAAGAAATTCCTTATTATTGGTAGCATCTCATTTTTTTTAATGGATTTCTTGAAGGTTACAATGTTATGGGAGAAAATAATTAATGCTGTAAAGAATTCAAGTTGAACATGTCTAAATGTAGTGCCCCAAAATCTGTCGTCGGCTCGTCATGCTGAAGTTGAAATTTCTTCCTGGCCTTGTGGATGCTGCTGCTGCTGCTGCTGTTGGTTGTGCTGTTCTCCGACCGCAATGTGAGGCACCGGAGGTCCTGCTGCCGGAAGGTGAGGGAACTGATGTACTGCAGGTTGAAAGCGAGGGTACTGATGTGAAACAGCTGGGTCGTCTCCTCTTTGTATGTTTGCTTCTTCGAGGTGCAGTCTCACTGTCCTCAATGCGGTCAGGTAGAGGCCGACGCCGAGGAAGACGGTCATCAATCCGAACACTCCAGCGACCGCAAAAACGCCTGGCCTGATGATATGGCAGTTCGATCTCTGGCTCGTCCAGTTGCTCAAGTGGCCAGATTCTACGCCTATTCCTATCATGAGTAAAATCTCCGCAAGAGCGAAACAAATCCTGTCACCCAAGCAAGAAGATCAAATGTCTTGAAACAAACATCTTGGCTGCCAGTATAAGAGAGATTAGAGGTAGTGTGCTCACCAGGTTGTGAGAAAGAGGCAGCAGACTTGCCAGGTGAGGTCCCTAGTTGTCGGCGTTACGCCGGGAGCAGATGGAGCCGGCCAGCCTCCTGTGGCAGGGAGCTTGGTGCTGGTGACTGCGACGAGCATATACGCATGCTCTGCGAACATGGCCACTGCAAGCACGAGGAAAGCAGCAACCGCGCAGGCCAGGGGAACCCGTCCGCTGCTGTTGTAGTAGCACCTGTAGCCCTTGTCACCGTCCTGGCTGGTCATGAACAGCCATATCACCTGCAAAGAACAACATAAGTCATGACGAGAGTTCAGAAACACCAGTGAAGAATTGCACTGCGCTACCTCTGATCTTGCGCTCTCGGCAGCGAGGCATAGTATGAAGGCAGCAAGGCCGCAGAGGACGGAGAAAATGACGAGGAAGAGAGCGAGCTTGCCACTGACGTCGTCGCTTCGGAACTTTCTGATGGAGAGATCATCATGGGTGATGGCCATTGCGAAAAGAGGCTCAAAAGAAACTTAAAAGAAACACACAGTGTCTAGTAATGTGTTCAGATAGGGACCCCAAGTCAAATATATAGAGAGGATGTCATGAGGAAAAGGCTGGAGAAGTGAGCGGAAGAGAGGAATCCATGAGGTCTAGAATTGCTTGTAAATAGAGCAGCAGTTGTTTGCTTCATGTCAGGGGGATTCTCATGCTTTTTTTATGTTTCTAGGGGAGTTATTTATACTAACCTCTCCAACGTTTTATGTTTATTACACATATTTTAAAAATTACTACACAAATCTTTTATATGTTTTATGTAAAAGGATTATTACACTAACTATTATTATTTTGAAAATAAAACATAAAGTATAGACGAGGTCCATGAAATTATTTTCAAAATAAAAAAATTTGTTTAATAGTTATAAAACATACGAGAGAGGTTAGTATAAATAACCTCTTCTATTGCCATATTCTTGCTCAGACAGCAGTGTGTGAAGGTTTTCTAAGCAAGCAAAGTTGCTCGAGAATATGGAAACATATGTAGTAATGGTTGTCAAAGGAGCATAGCGTAGGGACCCAGGCATCACAATCATGCGAGATCCTTTCTTCCCTTTCAGTTATCTTGACTCATTCTCAAGTTGATTTCAGTGTTTTTTTTTTTCTTGGGTCTGGAAAGTATTGTAGTAGATGAAGAATAGAACAAAGAAGCATGCAAGGAAAGCAACATGTAAAGTGGAAAAGTGCTCCATTTCACCATATGGATAGAGAAGGCATTATATCACAGTACTCAAAAAGTTTTTCATAGCGATGTTGGAAAAAAAAACGTGGCATTCGCGGAACAAATTCACTGATAGTACTTGGGGCTCGGCACCTGGAGCGCAAAACCGATTCATTCCGATGATCTTACGATGTTGAATGTGGATATGATCGTCAACCTCTTAGTTCAGGTGGCAAGGATGTGGAAACATAATCTTCATGATATGGAGAAACATATTATTTCTTCTATTTAATGGGTGGGAGTTGGCCGAGATGACCAGTCCATCCGCTAAAGTTGGTTATCCGCAAAACTCCTATTACAGGAAAACCAATGACCAATCCATCCGATAAAGTTTAAGATGCAAGTAGTTCCAGGCAATGAAATAACTACATAAACTGCAGATTATGCGTAACTAGTTCATATCAACATCCCTGTATAATAAATAACTAAGAACACTTGCAACCAAATTGGATGGCAATGGCAGCAAATTGGAAGTATCTACATAAGCTGTCAGGCTTGAAGGATAAACATAATTGCATAAAGAAGACAAACTGGTACACAAGTTCAACACTTGTCAGCTTTGCATCAAAATCTATCTATCTATATCTATATCTATATATATATATATATATATATTTTTTTGATATGTCTTTTTCACCGGGTAAGGAACTAAGGTGGCATTTGGTTTAAGTTTTTGAGGCTTGGAAATAAATTTTAGATTTCTTACCCTTATTTGATATGGGTAAGATTGGAAATTATAGTTTTTCTAGGAATACAAAACCTTCATCCAAACGCCACCTAAGTTTTTAAGAAAGAATTCGAACCGTGTCCATTCCCATGGGAGCCTTCCATCGAAACCAACATGCCACGATCCCACGGACTACATAGACTTTTAAGTTTGAGAGATAACAAACCGCTTTTCTCAAGCTTCTAGGGTTGGCAAATATCAAAAATATAAATGTCACTTTATCCAGAAAAAAGAAGAGAGACAAATATCACAAAAATATAAAGCTGCCTTATTGGTTTCTAATTTGATATATAGATCCTGAATGTTCACAATGATGAACAACCTCGTGCAAGAAGCTTCATACTTTAAAATTTTCAGTTCCACGAGACTTACATCAAGGAGAAGGGACAAGGGAAATTTTGGCTGGCAATAGACTTAAAATGAGACATTTTGTCACTTTGGGACCAACGACTTGTTTAATGGTTAGTTTTAAAATTGGAATAAAACATATATGAAGAAAGTTCTACCAGACATTCAAAGAGAAATTAAGAAAGTGAATCTTGAGGAATCAGTCAAGATGAAAACGAGTCTAGCTTGCCTCCATGGCATTTGTGATCTGACAATGCTCCTTTTGTGTCGATCCGCCAGAAATCCGTTTCAATGAGGAAGAACAATATGGAGCTGAAGAATTTCATCCAGCAAAGTTGGTATTCAAATGCAAAGAAGAATAACTAAAAAGCGGTTTGTTAGTCCCGAAAGTTTGATCAAAAGAAGGAGAGTCTAAATCAGGAGTAGAGATTCACGCAAGACCCGGAGGTTTACTCTCTACTTGATTCTGATGAGATGTTGGTATACAGAGATTCACACGAGAGTTCTTTTCTGTCAACACCCCACTCCAACGAAGCACTAAAACAAGAATGTGTTGTAAACTGACTAAACAAAAAAATGACAATACAACAAAAATCAGAAAACGTTCTTCTCTTTACGTTCGCATACACTACAATGAGATAGAATGAACACAATAAGAAAGACACAAAGAAACTCCTTGCTGGGGTGATCAAAATCACAGGTGCTCAAAGCAAGATTCGTCCTATACGACGATCTGTTCCCAGGAACCAGCAAGTTCACAAGAGAACTTCTGGAACGCTCTAGGTCACCTTCGGAAACTCAAACTGTGGAATGTGTGCTCATTACCGCATAGACTTTGGTGCTCTCGATTTTTTTCCAACTCTCTCAAATGAATGATGATATCCTCTATATATAGAGGATATCAGCACCTATGTGCGCATATGAAAACATATGAGCTCATACGCACTGTCCGACCAAATCCCTCCAAATATGGGTATCATAGCCGCATGCGCTGCCTGAGCCGCATGTGCCGCCTGTACGTTGTACTACACAGAGTAGACAGTGCCGCAATGCGCTGAAAGCTGCAGCCGCTTGGCTCAGACAACCACGCGCCGCATGCGCTGCCCTTTGCCGAAAGCAACAACCTTTGTCCCCTGCCGTGTAGGACTCGCTCATACGTCACGCGCATATGACCTCACCGCATAGCGACCCCGCCGCATGACGACCTTGCCGCATAGCGAACTCGCTGCATAGCAACCTAGCCGCATACCGACTCGCCGCATAATGCCTCGCCGCATACGACTCGCGCAACTTATGCTCACAAGCGACTCTCGCAACATATGCGCACAAGAGTGCAAAGTGCATCATCAAAGCGCCACTATGTCGCTAAGCCCCTACGAGACTTTACTCCTAAGAGCATCTCCGACCCTGTTGTGAGTTTGGAAAAAATAGTTGCCACATAGAAATCACAACTTCTTATTTCAAAAATCCTTCTCCAATGCAAATGTGAAGTTGGTTGTGAAGTTGACATGACAATGACATGACAATGATAATGTGAGGTTGGTTGTCTAGATCTAGACAATGAACTTCACAATGACTTTATTCCACATCATCAATTATGAATAAAAATATTTATAAAAAATGGAATAAGTGGAAAAATTGTCTTGGAAGTTGAAATTTTTTTAGTTTTTATTGTCTTCTCAACACTTTTGTATTGGAGAACACTTTTCTATCTCGTTGTCTTGTGTGAATATAATCTTGCCACATAGGAAAGACATTGTCTTGTGTCTCATGCCACATTGAAATCACAACACAAAACAAGGCAATAGGGTTGGAGATGTTCTAAGGGAAACTTTTCAAAGGTGGTGACAAAACAAAGATTGTTATTATGATGTTTAAACTTAATCTCTTTAGAAAAATTATCTCACGTAGGCCACCACCCCTTGTGTCACGCCCCAACTCCATAAAGTCGATAATCATCCCCCGGGACGTGATGCCGTGCGTGCCTAGCTTGCACAACGCACAAGGCAAGAAGATAAAATATATGGTTTTAATAGAAAATACTGAATCACAACAGAAGATTTATAGAGTCAATATGAAACACTCAGATTATGCGAAGCGAAGCTCTTTTATTGATAATAGCAGCGGTTACAAAGGCTTGAATAGCCCCATTGAATATGCCAAGTTGGCTACAACACTCATTGATCTCTCTTGCTTACAAAGGATTTCTACCGTTCCATACATAATGTCTTCGTATATCCGACCTAAGGCCTCGCACCTGTGAACCTGAAAATAGGGTGCCCACAAATGTGGGTCAGTACGCAACTTATACTGGTGAGCAGGATAACCCACTCGCCTAAACCGACACTAAGTGATCATGGCAAGCATACATATTTTAGTGTTCTTTCTATTAGAACTTAGATGGATTTCAATTCATGTTGAGTCAAGCCTCGAAATTATAAATTATGCTCACATGTAAACTTGAAGTTATGAAAGCATATTCGCATATATAACATTTAATTCTCTTAAGCGGACAAGCATGCTATTCTCGTTTCTTGTTTGATAACTAAGCATGTTATATTCCATCGCCTCGATAAGTAAACTTGTTATATTCGGTCGCCTCGATCTCTAAGCATGTTATATTCGAATCGCATCGTTAACTAAGCAAGCAATACTTGTATCACTTATGAAACACATGAAACATGTTGAATCGCCCCGCCCAGTAGAGACTCCGAAATAATAGCCGATGTGCACACTCTTGCTCGACGCAAGGCGACATTCATCCTCCTGGCTCAAACGTTCGTTATCCCACCGTCTCTTATCTATATGTAGGTCACTGAGGACATGAGCATCATATTGGGCACATCTTATCTTGACATTTTGGTACACCCTCATAGTCGAGTTGCAAGCCCTTTGGAGGTCCCGAAAGTCCCTTGGTCATTAATGGTGCATCCTCTTAGTCCGAGTCGACCGGGGGCCCCCAATGCTGTTTTTTGGTATGTGATGTCTCATTCAGCGCCTAGGTAGCAAGCCTGCTTGAATGGCCCGCCATACCGAGCTCAAAGGTACTCTCAAATTCCTACACGGTCGAACGGTCCCGGTACTCCGGCGACTTTTGTTCGAGGAATACCTTAACCTATGCACGGGCAGCCTATGACCATTGATATCCATGCAACGTTTCGATAATGTAAGTACGACGATGTACGAGTCTTCTAGCCCCACTCAAATACTTAGCATTACTTTACTTTTAAGTACGACGAGGTCCGTGTCTACTCGCCCTATGTTTCAAAATATAAGTATGGCGAGGTACGTGTCGAATCGCCCCACCATCCTCGTGGCATCGTTACTCTTCCGATCGATGTTCCGGTTGGGTGACCCGTAGGTCCCAACAACTAAGTCACCATGCCGCTTCTTGACATTATGTTCTATGATGCCCTATCCCTGATCGATAGTTCCATGGCACTATTACCCTTTCTGGTTACTTTAGTCATCTCGTATCCCGTCTTGACAGTTTCGTGGTTTGAACCACAACTGCCTGCTTCTCTGATGAAGAATTTTTATGATTCTCATTTGATACTCGTGCTCTTTATGCACGCCTCAATATACTTTGTTTCAATATTCTATCTTAGTGTTCAACTATATTACAACTTATATTCTCCGAACCACGCTCGATGAGTCTTATGATATCTCTAGCACCAACTGTATATTTTATTAAGCATGAAGGAGTGGGGGAGATGGGGTAGAGCCCGCTCACCTTTACTTATCTTTTTAACCGTTATGCCGAGCCGACGTAGCCTATCGTTCCACTTGAGTCGATACAACTTATCCCTAAATATTTGTGGTCTGATGCGAAACATGGTTTACTTAACTAGTATAACCATACGAGCATGCCGTGTCACGCCCCGGCCCCCGAGGGGAGGGGCCGCCCGTATAGCCGGACCACCGCCTCACCCCCGTAGCCGGATGACCCGGACGCGAATCACCGTACCTCGGCGCACCGGACGCACATCACCGTGCCTCGACGCCTATCCCGCGGGTGCGAGGAAGGGATGGCTAGATCGAATATATCGGGATGTGATACCGTGCGAGCCTGGGGTTGCGCCCGCACAAGGCTTCATCGTTAGAGTTTGTTGGCTATCATCGCATCAATCGAGTAAGCAGCGGAAAGGGATATTGTTGCAATACAATGCATTTAGCCAACTGAGTATTCGGGACAATCGAGGGACTTGGGTTCTCTTATGCAAAGGCATTCGTTCCATACATTATGTCCCCTTATACGATAGCATCTCGGGGCAACAATCGAAACCAGGATTCCGGGTCTTAGGTACTGAGGCATGCCTATCGCTCCCTCGGACGATCCAATACCTGCAAGCAAGTAAACTGTTGGTGGATCAGCACTTTTATAAGTACTGGTGAGATAAAACAACTGAACAGAAGCAAGCATTCATTAAAACCAACACTAAGTAATCATGTTATAAAATATTACATTACTAGTGATCTTTTTAGTTTTACCTAGGTTCGTTTCATGCAGCAGGTGAACGGAGTCATATTACATTGTTTTTGGAAACATCTTTTAAAACAGATTTTTATATTGAATATAAGCAAGCAAACTGTTCGTTCTGTTTCAGGGTGTGCGCAGCGTGTCTCGTGAGACTCTAGGGATAAATGCATAGCTAGACACACATGCACATCTTAGGGGCAGTCCATCTATCCAAGCCAACACAATAAACTTAGCTATATGCAGGACGGTCCTCGAGTATCTCAGGATCGGCAGCTGTTGGACCAGCATACCAATGACTCATTCATCTGATGCTAATGGCAACTGTGACCCATGGTGGCTAATGACGCATGCAGTTCAGATCTCCACCAAAAGCTATTGTCCGACCGATGCGAATGCATGAAAACACTATCAAATAAACTTTAGGATGCAGACGAGACGAACCATTAGAATACAATCTTATTGCGGGGCAAGCCGCCTTATCACTTGAACACATTCAGGCACAGAATATGGTTCTCTCGGAGCATATGGGATAGTGAACATGTTCATGCACTCTTAGACAAGCATTTCAGGATTCTTATTAAGCAGACTTGATCGTTTCAAAGATAAGCTAGGTGAGTTCGTTCATTAACATGCAAGGCAGGTTCTATCATTCTCTTATGAAAACATTGCAAGCAAAAACTCAGATTATTATTAAGGCGTGCAAGAATCAGAGAACGAAGTTCTGCCCACTCACCTGATACATAATGCCGACACGGAGCGGGGCATTACAGGCCATGCTTCTCAATCATTCGCCCCGAACGGATACAAGGAAGACTGCACCATCGCTTAAGTCCCACTATATTTGTAATACTCTGAATAAATCCTTCAATTCCCTTGCACGATTTATGACTCCGTGCATCTGCCCACTTCGAGGTGATAAATTGAACCTTAGAAAGTCTTGCGTAAAAGCCTATAATTGAAACCAAAACCTAAATCAATACTTGTTCTCGAATTCGTCTTATCGTAATTCAAGCAACTCATTGCCTCGTTCCCATTCCGACTTATGTTATGCAACCAACCCAAATGTCTCGTTTCAAACTGACTCAGCGTAATGCTCCATGGGGAGCGGGATATTACATAATATACCACTCAAAATAAGGTTCATCCGGACCAAAACCCATGCTCGTTCCTTTTGGATAATACGTAATATTTGTTTCAAACACTGCCTAAAATTCACTATTTCTGTTTCATAAGCAACACTCGTACAATTTTTCTTAACTCCATATCTCTTTCCTATATCTCAATTCGAGTTCAGCATATGTCACTACCACATTTCTAGGATAGGGATAATTTTGTTATTTTAGAATTATTGTGTTAAAATATTTATTTATATAAATATGCATGCTATATTATGTGACTAATATATTTTTAATGGTTAGTGATTAGACTAATTGACTAGACAAGACCCTAGTGGACTAACCAACTTGTCATGACAACTTGACCAACAAATTAGACTAGTGTTTCAAGAAAGTTGATTCGGACGTATGTGCGAGTTGGAATCAACCCGTATCCGTAAAAAGTTTCCGTATCGTGACTTTTGCAAACAATTACCCTACTTTGTGTACGCTTGTCTTAATGCGACAAAACTTACGACATTGGATTCGTGGTATCACGCTGGTCCCGTGACCCAGGTTTCATGCGATTCCGAGACAGTTGACCGAGCCGCCAATTCGCGGGTCCACGATTTGACTTGAAGGGTGATTTTGTGATCAGGCTCACCGGAATCCAAAGTTGGACATACCGTTGAGTTCGTATCATTGTTTAAGATTTGTTTGACCTATAATTTATCTCATTTAGAGACCTTTACCCATATAACGTATTTCTGTGCAAAGTGGCCCACACGTGGACCCCGCTTTGGCAAAAAATTACATTTTTGCCCCTGCGTCCAAATTGGACGAAAGAGTAGAGTTTTCTGACTATCTCGCTTATTCCGGGAATGTTGGTGATATTTTTTTCAACATCCGGAGACGTTTATTCGGATGCCATAGTTTCTGATCCTCTGTGCTTGACGTCTGGACGTTTACACTATGCAGCTTTCCTGCCAGGCAAGTATTCTTTGACAAATTGCTTACAGTACTTTGCATGCTTGTCATATTTTCATATATACATTATATGTGTTTTCTTTTCAGTCTAAATTATATATTATATTTGTTGACATACACTTGACACATAGTATCATGGGAGGGGAGGACAGTCAGTTGGCGTATGGGCTACCTACTTTGGTAAACCGTAGTAACTGGACGCACTACGATATTTGTGTCGTGATGGTCGCTACCCTCGAGGTATGTCGATTTGGTCTTAGGATGGTCGCTACCCTTGAGGTATGTCCTTTAATGGTACATGTACGTTTGAGTATTCATGAGCTATGAGATAGCGTGTGTATTAGAGTAGCCTACACCTGCCCATACGTTGAAAAGTTATCCTCATTATGCATTTTCATATAGATTGTCTAGTGCAGTATACTTGTATATTTTCTATCTATTCTTTATACATGTTTTACTGTATTCAATTGGCATTTTGTGTTCTATATCTTGTCTGAGGACCTGGTCCCTTTCCAGGTGTAGACGATCATGACTATTTGCAGGAGCACGGACCAGGACTTGCTACTTCATTCTCTTTTGAGGAGGTCTTCCCTTCGAGCCTCTCAGATCATTAAATGATGTACTTATTATGTTTACTTTTATTATCTTAGTTTGGTAGTGGATTTGTCTCCATCCAACTATGAGTTCTTCTCGACTAGTTCATATTTGGTTCATTGACATATTTGATCATTTATTTTTTTATGATTTCTGTGGATGAGATTTAGTTATGCCATGTGAATTGTGACAATTATATACCACTTGTGAATTATTATTCATAATACATCGTACGTATGTTTTATGGTTTCCATATATTAGAGTTTTCATATACATATGGCTGTCATGCTTAAGTATTCTTAGTCCTACGTATTTTGGGACTGGGGCATGACACATAGCATTTTTGTCGAAGCAATTAATGCACTGATGTAACTTGTTGTCTTTTTTTGAGCCGTCGTCTTTACGAGTCTTGAACCATTTGAGGGTGATGAGTGATGTATCAGAGCTTTTGATAGACATCAGAATCTGTGTCAGGGGTGTTTTATGTGGCCTTCCTGCTCTGTAGTCGTTCAGGCCGTATGTGGCTTCTCTGCGGCTTGATTATTCAGGACGCATGTGGCTTCCCTGTGACTTGATTGTTCTTGCTGCATGTGGCTCTTCTACTGCTTGACTGTTCAGGTCATATGTGGCTTTTTTGCGGTTTGATTGTTCAGGCCGTATGTGGGTTTTCTGCGGCTTGATTGTTCAGTTGAGAGAACATGACCTTTATGCGGCCTGCATAGTTTTTCATGCTTCTACAATCCTTGTTCAAAGATTTGGCCTTGTGCAAGCATAACTCAGGCTTGTACGATATCACGTCCATACGAGGATGATCAGTTCCGCAAGGCGCTAAGCGAGGATGATCGACCCCTTGCGAAAATTGGGACGTGACAATAAGCAATTTAGAGAAAGCTTGCATTCATAACAATTAAACAGAATAGGCTAAACAATGAAAATATTTAAACCATAAGAGAACAAATCATAAGAAGCTAAGCTACTACAAGTATCAATGGCACATGGGGTAAGCTGGTCACATGGGAGAGATGGCCGCATGCAAGATACAAAGTCCACTCCTCGGGACAAGGTGAGTGACAGGCAATAAATGCAAGGTCAGAAAAGTGACTGATGTGACTGGTCGTGTCAGAGAAGTGACTGATGTAACCGGTCAAGAAAGAGAGTCAGAAGAAAAAGACAAAATTATGGAAATTTGTGCCAAGGCGGTGCTGAGTCATACGTTCAAAGGAAAGAGGAATGCATAGCTCCGACCGCATGGACGACTCAGCTACAAGTTTCTCTTGGCCGCATACACAATTGGGCCGTATAGAATCTTTTGAACTTAGAGAACTTTCATTCATTCAAGTTCCATGCATTTGGCCAAGGGGCACATGCGCAGATTCAGTCATGAATCCAATAAGATGGTTACGTGCTGACTTGGAGCTAGAAGTCCAGGCCGCATACCAAGCGGGGCGCATGAAACTTCTTTGTCCCATAATAGCAAGTTTTAGCCATGGAAAAGCTCCAAGTCTGAAATTTTGTTTTCTCCATGAAATCCTCTTTTTCAGTCTGAATCCAACAATGTAAAGTTTAAAATCGCATAAAATCAAGTGCTCATCAACATGGAAGTACTAATTTTAGAAAACATCAAGTTTTAAGAGATCAAAACCAAGTAAACTCATGGAAACTCCAAATTAAAACTTAGATCTACTCCAACCAAGACATCAAAACCAAAAATACCAAGAATTAAACATGTAGAGAAACTCATAGAGAATAGTATAGAGAAATAAAATAGCAAGGAAGCTAAATAAGTGCAATATAGCAAGTTCTTCTCCATTGGCAAGATGTACTTGCCTAAACCCACTATTAAACTACTACCACTAATACCCAAGGCATGCTCACTGCTGGGGCTAGGGTTCGGCTAAGGATAGGAGAGTGGGAAGAAAATGAAGAAAGAGAAGAAAATGAAGAAGAATGAGGAGGAGAGAGAAAGAAAAGGCTATATATATATATATATATATATATATATATATATATATATATATATATATATAAATATATATATATATATATATATATATATATATATATATATATATATATATCAAAGGGTGACTAACACTATCCACGATTATAAAAATTACATGAAGGCAACTAGAAAAATCCAAAAATTACACGGGAAGCAATATACCGCTATAACACACATAAACCAGATAAAATACAATAATACTAAAATAGTGAGACATGTCTCACACATATACATTTGTGTGTGTACACACTCACACATAGCTATATATATATATATATATATATATATATATATATATATACACATATATATATACATACCTATATATACTAATAGTATATATATATATATATATATATATATATATATATGATACTATTGATATGAACACCCTCACAAATCATATACTAAACACTTGGTGTGCACCACTCCATAACAAACCCCAAAGTCTATGATACACACTCGATATTCCCTCTACCACCACTAAAATATTATGAACACAACTAATATACAAATTAGGACTAGAATTAAGTAATATAGACTAAGTATAATAGATCTATGGAAATATGGACACAAGGAACTAATAAAATAAAGAAAAATACCAATTTCTAATCCCGTGTCACAATGTATCATGACACACACTCCCTGTTTCCAATTGTGGACACGTAAAATCCATCACACATCATAATAGACTCAATTTATCCTATTAAGGACACGACACAACCAACACATGGATAAAATTCAGATTTTTCTCAAATTGAGTCCAAAAAACAATAATACAACCATCAAATGCATATATCTACCCAAATTAAGGTCCCTAGTGCCTAGATATATCATAGAAGGGTCATTTTATCCAACTAGAAGGTTCCTATAGGTCTCAATAGGCTTCCTACATATAAAATATGTGAAATTGAGAAGTTTACCTCTACTAGAAGTGTCCTCCTTGGTGGACTCCGAATTTGGACACGGTAGGGATGACTTGGACCCGAATTCCTCCTTGGTGACTCCTCTCCCAGATCCTTGCTCCTTGATGAAGAATGAATGATGAGAATTGGTAAAAGAAAGTAAAATTTGAATTCTAGATATAGAATTTGAGAGAAAATGAATTAATATTTAAAATAAATTATTGCTTGGAAAGAAAGTAGCAATTGGAGAAAAACTAAATTCAAAAGAAAGACACATGGCATTCTCCTATTGGTTGGGTTCAATTGGTTTCATTCATTTTTCCTTCAATTTTAATTTAAAAATTAAAAAATGGAATCTAATTTGATAAGAAGGTAATCTCTACAACTATTAGAAAATATTTGTTTCATGACAACTAGCTTAATTTAATTCTAATTAATTAACTATACAACTAACACTAATTAATTCTAGGTCATTCCCCTTAATTCTAAACTAACCAATAATACAACATATAATTATATAATATTAGCAACATACAAAATTATCAAAAAAAAACTTCACACAAAATTACTAAAATGCCCCTATAGTAAAAATATGTGGTTACAAGTGTACCCTTCTTAAAAATAATTTCGTCCTCAAAATTTATGGATAAAAATAGGCAAGAACTAAAGGAATAACTTGTGGTCCAGAAGATAGGACACTCCTCTCACATCTTGTTCTCTCTCTTCTAGCCAGTCATAGCCTACTCATCAATTTCTCTACTATAATCAAACCCTCATCTAGTCATGGTCTCAGGAAAGTCCTATCTAAAATCATACAAACCTACAATTCTATTGAAAGAAATTATTCAAGATTACCAAACATGCATGGTATAATCCTACTATTCATGATGTTGTAGTCTCTATCAATGATCTGACACAAAACTCAGCCAACATACACCATCACTTACTATTTCTGATAATTTTTCGTCCACTGGATCTCGTACAATATTTTCTTTCCGATATACCAACTATTATTCAATCTGTTCAACCCGTTTGTTATCATTTCGATGAAATCGCGTATATACTATCGTTCGAGATATCGACTTGCTGTACTGATGCAACAAACATCACTTGAATCGACTTGCCGCACGCTACAAAAATGTCGCACGGTGTTACTCGGTGTTACGATCGATAGAAACTATAAGCAGTAAACACACAACAGTTCAAGTCTATATAGGCTTATTGTATGGAAAATCCAGTGTAGCATCGAGTAGAGTCAAGAGTCGTTCGATAAGCGGAAGCAAATTTGAATTTATGATAAAATGAACGATTGTCCAAGAAAGTTAACCGGACGCTCTGATACCACTTTGTCATGTTTCGAATATGTAAAGTTGATAATCGTCCCCCGGGCGCTCTGATACCACTTCTGTAAGGTGTCACGTCCCATTCCCATAATATTGGATAAATACGAGGACTGACATGGCCAACCACACCTTGCAGAATACTAAAGTAAGCCGTAATGTGCTAAGGTTGTCTAGAAGACATATGGATGGACTCTAACATGATTTTACGTCAGTCCTAAAGACCGACTAATCCTAGTATCTCAATCCATCAACATCAAGTAGAAGAGTATGTCATAAATGAAAGTAAAAAGGCATCCCAAATTACATACCACATATGATCATGAAGCTAGTGAATTTAAAATACTGTACTAGCAGAGTATAATTATACATGATCAAATATACCAGGCATAGTCTAATACATACATTATGTTGACCGAAGTCAGAGAAGTGATCTCAAAATAAGGGGCTAAGATTGTCTCTTGCTAAAATACCACATAAAAGAAATAACACTCCGAGGGGTGGAGGAAGGAAACCCACTTGCTGTCACGCCCCGATTCCGTAGAATCGATAGTCGTCCCCCGGACGTGACGCCATGCGTCCCTAGGTTGCGCACCGCACAAGGCTAAGGTATTTTATATATAACGAGCACATATTCAGAGTACGCAGATAATTTGAAATACAATATTGAAACATGGAAAAGTTCTCTTTATTGATAAAACATTTTTTACAAACTCTTGAACGAGTCGGATAATTGCCTCACGGGCTTACAAAAGTGAACTCAAAATGAGATAGCCATCCTGTACATTACATTCTTTTACTATAATTTCAAAATGTTAAGGACCTTCTGGCGAAGCTATCGCCTTTCCACGGTGTCATGCCCCAGTCCCAAAATACCGAGGGACTGGAGATGCGTGGTAATGGCCAGCAGCACGCACCGATGGATAACCCAATTTAATGGAATCATCAGGGCGTACTTAAGCTGTAAATAAGGTCTACTACAACAAGTTCCACTAATCTCATCCATAAAGATAAAGAAATAAACTGCATAATCAAATGGAAATAAGTAGCAACAACATAACAGCAAGTCAGTCGGAGGAACAATCCGACTATAGTCTGAGTAAGCTGGCTCTATAGGCCAGGAACAAAAGATATAAACATGAAATAAATAAATGAGTACTGGGACAGGCACTCAGGAGAAGTCCTCGGCAGTCACCTCGTCTTCAGCGTTCGGTTCAGCTCCAGCAATAGCTTCAGCTCCGGTCCCGTATACCTCGGGATACTGCTCCTCAGCTAAACCTGGGGACATAATCCATTCCAGGTCCTCAGTGGACATAGCAAGACACAAAATAAAATAAGCCAAATGAATAAGCAGTGCAATAAATAAATGAACAGCAGGGTAAACTAAGTAACCATCTATGTGATATGCAAATGAGAGCAACACTAGTACTCAGGCTGAGACCGCTACAAGCTCTGTGTCGGGGAGCCGGTAGCAGTAATAACATGTAAAGGGTCTAGCTCTGCTGGAGAGTCTACAACCTCACAATAATAGTAGATATATATGTAGAATAGCCTGTAGCCTGTGTGTCTCTCCCCACCCAATGTAATCACGCAAGCCATGACCATAACGTCTCATGTCCAGGTCAGCGGGATTATAACTAATGCAACAAGTCATACTGTCTATAATAAATGTCTCTATCAAGTCCTGTATCCTATACAGAATCACCACGAATATCTCAGGAGGATTCTGTCCATGATAGTGTCAAGTGTCCTGGGTTGTAGGGTACTTGATAGGTCAAGTACAAAATAAGGGGATCGTAAATCCATCTCTAAATGACGAACCCAACACCGCGTACGGTGTCGGCACCCGACTATGATCGGACACTAGGTACGTCATACGTTCCCTAGGTTAAGCAGTTTAAATCAGTTTATATGAATTTGCACAAGAAATCCAGCAGAGTATTTTTACAGCAAATATGAAAATAATGACTGCAAGTTTGGCAAGGTGCACTTGCCTGATATTTGAATTCCACTTAGGTCCTGGTTTCGGAAATTTCCAGAGATGTCTCCGAAAGCTGAAATAAACAGTACCATAATGCTCAGAAGGTGTCAAACAGCTAGGATCGCCTGTCCTTGGGTCCAATTTGGAGACAAGGGCAAAATGGCAATTTCGGCCCAAAACGGGGTCCACCGGTGGGCCCGCTTTGCACCGAAAAATGTGTCAGGGTCAACGGTCTCCAAATTCACCAAACTTAGTGTCAACAGGTCAGGAATGCTGATACGAACCCAACGGAACTTTCAGATTTGAATTCCGATGAGCAGATCACGAAATCGCCCATCGAGCGGGGCCTGTGGGGCCCACGACACGCGATTTCGTCAACGTTCTCAGAATCGGACCAAACTTGACCCACAGGACCAGCGTATCGCTACGAGTCCGATGGTACAAGTTTCGTCTCGATCTGACGTGTGTGCACGAAGTTAGGGTAAATTGCAGAAAAGTCGAATACGGGGCGATGTCCGCGGATACGCGTTGATTCCGGTGTGCACGCACACCCGAATCAGCATCCGCGAAATCCCACACGTCCGTATCAACGACGCGCACGTATCTGTGAAGACCGCACGCGACCAAGTCGTCCCGTTTGGCGGGGCGCACTCAGTTCCGGGGTAAAATAGGGTCTGGTTTTTCCTGTTTTTGGATCGCAGTGTGCGATCACCACAGGACGCGATGCCCCGAGCGGTTTATCCGGGCACCGAGAGGGTTATATAGGCTTCGCGTAGAAATTTACGGAATCGAAATTGGAGATACAGGGTGCAAGATACGAGTACCTGAACGAGGCCTGAAAATCCCGAGTTTCCTCGTGTCAGACTCGTGTCCGACACGCCTAGGGTTAGGGTTTACTGTTCTCGGGCTGTGTTCGGGTGTCCCCTGCTGTGTCCGCGTCTGGGCGAAGGTGCGTCGACTCGGCACGGCACTGGGCGGAGGGTCGCCGGAGATCGGGGTCGCCGGAGCGGCGAGGTGGCGCTGCTCGAGCCGGCAGGGGAGAAGAGCACCGGCTGGGGATGAGCCGTCGGGCCGGAAAATGGAGGAGGCGGAGGAGGTTTCTGGAGAGGGGAGGTGCTGGAGACGGGGGCGCTGGTCGGCGGGAAGGAGGTCGGCGGTGACGGCTGAGGGAGGTGGCGCTGGAGCTAGGGTCGCCGGAGTCGGGGCGTTGGGTTAGGGTTAGGGCTAGGGTGAAGGACGCGGAGGAGAAATGGAGTGGGGGTTTTAAAGGGGAGGCGCGGGGTCGTTCGTGGCGGAGGAGGCGGCTAAGGGGAGGACGTGGCCTCCCCCGGCGGAGGCGGCGGAGAGCCCGGTCGTGGCCGAGGAATCCGGCCGCCCGGTTGAACGTGGGGGAGAGGGGCCCGGGTCGGGCGCGGATCCGGGTGGGACGGACCCGCCCGACCCGCTAGGAGGGCTGAGCGGGCTGGGCTGCCTCACTGGGCTCGGCCCACTGGGCCGGGCCGGGCCCAACCAAAAATAAATATAAAATAATAATAATAATAACACAGTAATTAATTAATTTTAATTATAAAAATAGTTTTTAGGCTTTTAAAAATAGGTCCGAGGCCCAATAAAATCCCAGAAAATTACCTTAAGTCCGGTTTTCTATTTTACACCATAAAATTATATTTTTGTTTTATTTTAATGTTATTTATTGGCAATTAAAAATTACAAACTCACTACAGGACCTATGTAAATTCCTGAAAAATTGCATATTAATTCCAAAAATTGATTTTTAAAAATCTAAAATATAGGGTGTTTACATACGAAGATGCATAAGCTTGTATACGAGCTCCTGGAAACTTCAAAATGCTGCTTCTGTTGCACGCTCAGGGCGTGCCGATAGGTGGACTGGATCGAAAAGTTGCTTTAGGTTCGTGCAGGATCTCCTTAGTGCAGGGAACCTGTTGCAACGAGGGTCAGTATATCAAAATGCACTGGTGAAGACGAGCTAACCCAACTATACCAAATCATAAGTTGTTTATATAAAGCATGCAAGTTATTTTGTGATCTTTCTATCTTGTCTTAGTTCATTTTACAAGCATAGAATAGATATGAAAAATTTCTGAAATAAATATGCCACCATTCGGTGACTTTTACCTGCCCGTCTGAACCACTTGCACAATACTTACCTTGTCCTTCCCTGCCACGAAGACATAAGTTAGTTGCACATGTTTAAAAATACATGGAGATTACTGGCATGATGCCATAATGGATAAGTTATCATCTTGGACGAGAGTGGTATGCAACGCTAGGATCTTGAGGCATAGCATGCCATCCCGTCCGCTCGAGAGACTAACATGATGTTCCGTCCGGATTGGATCGGTGCCAGTGCCCCAGCGACCGTCCGCAGGAACCATTGACCTTGTTCACAAGTTGTCCATGATCAAACGATGTCTATACTAAGTTATCAATTAATGCAGTTGGGGAAACACGAGTACGAGACAAGTGGCATGGCCTGATTCATTTTGCATTGTCTTCCTGAATAGTTTATTGCATAACAAGGTGTGTTCCATACATAGCACAATTATAGAAGAAGTATACATTCTAACTAAAATTGAAGCATATGAAGAACATTTTAAATGAACTAGCATGCAACAAGGTAACCATTCATAAGTTGATTGACAAGCATAAAGTAGTCCAAGTCTATTCCTTTTTATCTTGACATCTTTTAGTTATTATGGTATCGTTTGATCGGAACAAGCAAGAATGCAAGATTTTTAGGTATTGAAGACTTGGAAGAAGGGTCAACTGAATTGAATATAGATACTCACAAGTTGGTTGGAGTAAGAAAAGGAAAGAGGTGCTTCAAGACTCCGTTCGCACGACGTCTACTGCACGATCACCTATATTGCCATGAACAGCTGATCAATACCTCTTTAACTCTTTCTAAGCTCGAAATGGAATATAATTCAACGAACGAAAGCAATAAAATCCATCAAAACTGTTCAAGAACACGCAAATCCAAAAACTAACTCAAAAGCACAAAAGCAACAAGGCGACAGTGAAAACTAGACAAGAAAACTTGCAGCGGAGAGGTCCCTCTTGACTCTGCCGCTTAGTCCATCTTCGAGGCACGATCCACTGAATATGGGAATCGATTCCGAAGAAGAAAATCTATAACGATACCGATTAGTATTTCTTAGCCGTGCTTCCCGAATAGGGGAAACGGGACACCACATCCTAACCAACTAATAGGAAGTTTTGTCCACAAAACTTAGGAATAGAACCTACCACTATGAAACAATAAAGAAAACTTTTCCCTCATCTAAGACTCAAGCTCCCAGGTCAATTCTTCGACCGAATGATTTCGCCAAAGCACGCGCACGAGAGGAACCAAACGACTTCGAAGCAGCCTCTCTTTGTAATCCAAGATCCGCACATGATATTCAACATATGTCAAGTCTGCCTTTAAGTCCAGTTTATCAAGATCCTCCACATGACTCGGGTCGTACACGTACTTCCTAAGCTGTAAAACATGGAAGATATTGTGCTCTTCAGATAGTGACAGTGGCAGGGCAATCTGATATGTAACCGGGGCAACTCGCTTTAGTATCTCGAACGGACCGATGAATCTTGGACTTAGCTTCCCCTTTGCTCCAAATCTTATAACTCCTTGCATGGGCGAGACCTTGAGAAATACTCGATCGCCTACTGAGAAGTCAAGAGGTCGTCGATGCGTGTCTGAGTAGCTTTTCTGATGACTCTGTGCTACTTCAGCTGTTCATGGATCAAGCTGATCTTCTGGACGGTTTATTCTACGAGTTCTGGACCAAGAATTTGCCGTTTACTAACTTTATCCCAATATATCGGGGATCTGCGCTTCCGCCCATACAATGCCTCATATGGCGCCATCTGAATGCTGGATTGATAGCTATTGTTGTATGCAAATTCGGCTAACGGTAGATGCATGTCCCAACTTGTCTTCAAGTCCAAGGCGCAGAGCCGCAGCATATCTTCTAGGATTTGGTTGACCCGCTAAGTCTGGCCATCTGTCTGAGGATGGTAGTCGGAGCTAAACTTTAACTTCGTCTCTATTGCTGACTGAAGGCTTTCCCAGAAGCATGATAACAATCGTCCATCTCGATCAGAGACAATGGATACGGGCACGTCGTGGAGTCAAACAATCTCATTAAGGTAGATCTTAGCCAGGCGGTTGGCACTCCAAGTAACTTTGATAGGCAGAAAGTGAGCTGACTTAGTGAGTCAATCGACGATAACCCAGACGACATCGTTCTCCAGTTGCGTCTTTGGCAAACCAACATAAAATCCATTATTATGTGTTTCCATTTCTACTCCGGTATAGCAAGGTTCTGCATCTCTTCGTCTGGCTTCTGGTGCTCGGCCTTTACTCTCTGACAAGCCATGCATTACGACATAAACATCGCCACATCCTTTTTTATGTCGTGCCACCAAAATATCGTACGAAGGTCTCGATACATCTTTGTGCTACTGGGATGTGAAGTGTAACTCGCATAGCGGGCTTTAGTGAGTATCTCCTTTCTGAGGTTTTCATCGTTAGAAAAACACAATCTTTCCTTCACCGACATTATTCTATCTGTGCTTACCGCAAGGTCGGTTGCCTTTCCTGCTGAGATAAGACTTTGCATCTTTTCCAGGAATATGTCGTACTTCTGAGCGGACTTTACTTCTCCAACAAGTCTGGTTTGAGGCAGAACTGAGCCACTTGTGCCCTCTTTTTGTATCTGATTCGGAATATAATGCCCAAATTTTCAAGATCCCGTCACAGCCTGTCATCGTTAGCCAAGCTCCCAATGAATACTCGACTCAGCGCATCAGCTATAACGTTACCCTTACCCGGTGTGTATCTGATCATCAAGTCAAAGTCGCTAAAGAGTTCTAGCTAGTGTCATTGCCGTAGATTCAGATCCTTTTGAGTATAGAGATATTTTAAGGTTTTATGATCCGTGTAGATTTTACACGTTACGCCATAAAGGTAATGCCGCCATAGCTGACTCAGACCTTTTCTACTTCACGATGGCTTCTATTTTCTTCGGGTCAACTGAGATGCCCTCTGTGAAAATAATGTGCCCAAGGAAAGATATGATGTCCAACCAGAAGTCGTACTTACTTAGCTTCGTGTACAACTTATTGTCTCGAAGAGTTTGAAGCACCATCCGCAGGTGCCCTGTATGTTCATCCTTATTCTTTGAGTACACTAAGATGTCATCTATGAAAACTACCACAAATTTGTCAAGAAAGGGTCGAAATACATGGTTCATCAAATCCATGAAAGCGGCAAGGGCATTCATCAGTCCAAACGGCATAACAGAAAACTTATAATATCTATATTGGGTTCGGAATGCTGACCTCGGTATGTCCTCTGGCTTAATCTTCAATTGGTGATAGCTAGAGCGAAGATCAATTTTTGAAAACACCGATGATCCTTAAAACTGATCAAAGAGGTCCTTTATCCTGGGCAAGGGATACTTATTTCTGATAGTGACCTTATTTACCTCCTGATAATCTATACAGAGTCGCAATATTCTGTTCTTCTTCTTTATGAAGAGCACATGCGCGCGCGCCAAAGAGACACGCTCGGACGAATATACCCATGGTCTAGCAGTTCCTAAAGTTGGCACTTTAAATCCTTTAGTTCAGCAGGGGCCATTCTGTACGGAGTCTTGGAAATCGGATGGGTATTTAGGAAGGTGTCGATGGTGAACTCAATTTCTCGGTCGGGTGACATGCCAGGTAGTTCGCTCGGAAACACATCAGGGAACTCTGCCACAATGGAAGAACACTCAACGTTTGCATAATCCAGTTGCGTGTCCTGAACCGACGCTAAGTATCCCTCGCATCCAGAGTGTAGCATCTGCCCAACTGACATTGCAGAAATTACTATGCAGCCCTGGACGCATCTGTTGCTGGACCACTTGTGTAGCAGAATTTGGACTCTCCAGGTAGACGGAAGATGACTCATTTATCTGCACATTCGATAGTTGTCGAGCAAACGCCGAGCCAATCCATCCCCAAGATGATATCATAATCCCGAACATCTAGGACTAAAATATCTAGCGAGAGTTTTCTTCCCCCAATACAGACGTGACCGCCCTGACATACTGAATGAACAGGTATTTTTGTGCCCGACGGGGTGCTAATACTAAGGTCTAGATACAATGGTGTCATTGCTATATTATTTTCCATGACAAAATTCGTGGATATAAAGCTACGCGTTACACCAGAATCAAATAGTACACGTGCAGGTATGTTATTAAAAAGCAATATACATGACACAACGGTGTCCGATGCCAGGACTTTTTCCCGTGTCATAGTGTACACCCGGCCTTGAGCTTGACGACGCTCTTGCTGTGGCGCGGCTCGGTTCGCTTGGGGTGCTGTGCCAGGATTTGGATGTTGAGGACGACGATGAGATCAGTGCGGACAGTTATTTATCATATGGTTTGGATCACCACATACTAAGCATAGCCCGAGCTTCTTGCGATAATTGTTGGCCGTGTGCCCTAGCTTCTGACAGAAGGAACATGGTTGCCCTAGGTTTCTTCTCTGATGACTGCCATTATTTGGACGCTTTTGAGCGTTGTTTCCTTTCTCGTTGCTATGGCGCTTGTGATTGGAAGTATGCACAGTGCCGACAGTAATTGGAGGATACTGCGGTTCAAGAGAAAGGGTATGGTTGAGAACTTTTCGCATAGTCTGGTATTAGTGTAAAACCCCTTCCTAAAAATCGTATATACCTTTTTTATTTATTAATTATTAATTTAAATTATAGTTATTAGGGCTAAATAGGAGAAATATATTTTTAATAATTTTTATTTTAGGTGTTCGGGCACTTAGAGGACTTATGGGACCATCAGGAATTTTTTGGAATTTATTTCATGTAGGAGACCCCTTGAGCAGTTGCTAGCCTAACGGTGTGCATTATCCTAATCTATAAATTTTTTTATGTGTATATATATATATATATATATATATATATATATATATATATATATATATATATATATATATAAAGAAAGGAAAAGAAAAAAAAAAAGAAAGAAAAGAAATTAATAATATAATAATAATTAATACTAATAGTAATACTATTACTAAAACTAGCAAACAAACTTAGCAAAGCAAACTACTATAAAGCAAACTACTACTACTAAAAGCAGCCAACTAGCATTTGCAACTTAGCAAAAAAAAATTCAATCCCTTTCCACGACCAGACACAGCGCCAAGTTGGAAAGACCCCCCCCCCACGGACCCGCTTTCTATTCCTATTCCTATATATATATATATATATATATATATATATATATATATATATATATATATATATATATATATTATTTCATAAAATCCTAACCTAAAATTTTCAGACTCTCCTCTTCTCATCTAGAGCCGCCACCGCAGCCAGAGAACCCCGCCAGGCCGTCCAAACCATCCCGACGACCCCGACCTCGCGCACTGCAGATTCCCACACGAGGTACCTTCGCTCCAGAGTTGTTTTCCGTTGACTCGCTCAACCAAACGCCATTCTGTCTTCACCGGTATGCTCACCCCTTAACCCTCTTCCATATTTGTATAACAGACCTCGAACAACGTGTACCCATAGGCAAAAACAGCGTCCAAGTTGGCGCGAGCAGACCGAATTCTGGGATCGCAGAAAACTGCGGTGACCACCCATGTTGCCGAGTTTGTATCTTCCATCACAGAGATCCGAATTCGGTGATTCTTTTTGATATGTGTAGAACACTTGACCTAGTTTGTTTTCTGTTAAATAACCCTAGATTATTAGCTGCTGTGGACAGAATTAAATTCGTCACAAAACCCCACGAACCCACTTTTTTCAAAATTCTAAAAGTTGTGAAACGGAGCGCGCCCCGCCAAACGGGACCGCCCCGCCGTGTACCAAGTGTACCGAACAGTTCACGCAGCGTAATCGGACACATAAAAATTTGTGGAAACTGATTCGGACGCGTGTGCGCGCCGGAATCAGGCCGTATCCGCGGACACACCCCGTGTCGCAACTTTTGTGGAACTCGCGCGTATTTTGTGCACGCTTGTCAGATTGCGACGAAACTTGTGCCACTGGACTCGTGGTAACGCACTGGTCCTGTGACCCAATTTTTACGCAATTCTGAGACGGTTGACCAAATCACCAATTGGCGGGCCCCATATTTGACTTTTTGGACAAAATTGTGTTCGTTCCATCGGAATCCATATTTGGATATACCGTTGGGTTCGTATTGACATTTAGAGTTGTTTGACCTATAGTTTGTCCTATTTAGAGACTGTTACCCTCGGCACGCTTTTCGGTGCAAAGTGGGCCACAGGTGGACCCCACTTTTATCCAAAATTATCGTTTTGATCCTGTGTCCAAATTGGACGAAAGGGAAGTGCTTTTTAGCTATTTTACTTATTCTGGGAACGTTGGTGATGTTTATTTCAGCATCCGGAGATATTTGTTCTGCGGCCATAGCTTTTGATCCTGTGTGTTGGACTTCTGGACAGTATACCTTGCAGCTTTCTTACCAGGCAAGATACCTTGCCAAATTGTTATAGTACTTTTGTATGCTATTTATATTTTTGTATATTATTGCATTCTGTATATTTCTTGCATGTGTAGTTTTCTTTCAGTCATTACTATGTATTAGATATGTTGACACACACATGGCACTTAGTATCATAGAGGACAATCATTAGGCGTATGGGCTTTTAACCACTCTGGTGAACCGTAGTAACTAGCACGCACTATGGTAGTCGTGTCCGATGGTCGTTACCCCCGCGGTATGTCGATTGATGGAGTCCGAGGGTCGCTACCCCCGCGGTATGTCAGCTGATGATGTCCACTGACGAGCGTATGAGTTGTGAGGATTAGATCGAGTAGCCTACCCATGCCCATATGTCGAAAAGTTGTCCTCATTTGCATTCATATAGATGGTCTTGTACAGCGTACTTATTTATTTTCAAATAATATGCATGTTTACTGTATTCAAATTGGCTCGTATTTTCTGTATCTTGTTACGTCCCTCTGAGGACCTGGTCCTCTGCCAGGTGTATATGTTCTTGAGTATTTACAGGAGCGCAGATTTGGATGGTTACATGTGATCTGAGGATGTCTTCTCTTCGAGTCCGTGATTGATAGCTGGTATTCTTATATTGTGTTTATTGTGTTATACTCATATTGTATTTGCTCTTATATTCGAGTTGGTAGTGGATTTATTTCCATCCAACTATCATCCTTAGATACTTCTTATTGAGATCTAGTTTCATATATACTGGTTATTTATTTCTATATGATTTTGGTGGATGAGATTTAGAATTTACCCTGTGACTTGTATTACATTTTATACCACTTGTGGATTTGATATTCATATTATAGCGTACGTATGGATTTGGTTTCCATATATTGGAGTTGCCATATCCATGCGGCTAGCATGCTTACGTGTTCTAGCCCCACGTATTTTGGGGACTGGGGCGTGACAATTAGGGAAAGACCACGTGCGCATGGATGACAGGTCACAGGCCGCCTTTAAATCATCTGGCATGACTCGCCGCATCAGGTAAATATGAGCTTGCAAATTTGGTGAGCCGGTTGAATTCGGCGGAGTACTGCTTCACGGTCATGTTGTCTTGCCGAAGCTGCACGAACTCGTTCTTCTTTTGTCGACGTACGGCAGGGGGTATGAAATCCTCTTCGAACGCGCTACGGAAGGTAGCCCACAAGATCGTCTCACCTTCTACGTCTACGAAGAGAGACCTTCGGTGCACGTTCTACCAATCGTGCGCGTTCAAATGAAGCTGTAGTTGGGCACACGCGACACGCTTCTTTTCAGGTACCTCTAGCAGTTTGAAGTGATCTTTAAGCTCATCCAGCAAATATAGAACCACGACTGGATCTTCAATCCCTTTAAATGGCGTGTTGCAGACATTCTTGAAGTTGGCAAGGTCGAAGGTAGTCACTTTCTTCTTCCTTAGAGTTTGAGGCATTTTGACTTCAAGCGTGGGTTGCTCCACCGGTGCCACTGCTGTCATTGTGGAATAGTTGGAGGCCAAGGTCTGAATGATCTGTTGCAGGATATCTCTGCTTTTGTTGGACTACAAATCAGGCTTCTAGATTGCCTTCGAACTTGTTCTGTCATTCTTCTACGCGCTTCTCGGCTCGTTCATAACGAGCCTCATCCCTCTGTTGGCTAGCCTCAAGCATCCGCATTACTTGCTCAATCGGGTCGACATGAGGCATGGCTTGCTGGCTTCGAGAACTTCCTGAGGTACAGGAACTACTTTTTTAGGCTTGTATCTCTCTTTGTGCTAGCGCTGATGCTTGCACTTGAGTCATTCCTTCAAAAGAAGGTAACTTATATCAGGTTCATGATGTATTATGGATTCATTGTATGGAACGTATCTCATTTTGGCCTAACGAGTTCAAGAGTTTGCATAGGGAATAGATCGTTAAAGGAACTTTCCTACACGAGTGTCAAAGGAACTTGAAGCTGTGCTCTGATACCAATATGTCATGCCTCAATTTCGTGGAATCGATAGTCGTCCCTCGGGCATGACGCCGTGTGTGCCTAGGTTGCACACTGCACAAGGATAAGGTATTTTATATATAACTAGCACATATTCAGAGTACGCAAAAAATTTGAAACACAATATTAAAATATGGAAAAGTTCTCTTTATTGATAATGGACATCTTTTACAAACTCTTGAACGAGTCTGATAATTGCCTCACGGGCTTATAAAAGTGAACTCAAAATGAGATAGCCGTCATGTACATTACATCATTTTACTACAACTTTAAAATATTAAGGACCTTCTGGCGAAGCTATCGCCTTCCCACGGAGCTGTATAAGCTTGTGTACGAGCTCCTGAAAACTTCAAAATGCTGCTTTTGTGGAACGATCAGGGCGTGCCGATAGGTGGACTGGATCGAGATGTCACTTTAGGTTCGTGCATGATCTCCTTGGTGCGGAAAACCTATTGCAACGAGGGTTAGTACATCGAAATGCACTAGTGAAGGCGAGCTAACCCAACTATACCAAATCACAAGTTGTTTATATGAAGCATGCAAGTTATTTTGTGATCTTTCTATCTTGCCTTAGTTTATTTTACAAGCATAGAATAGATATGAATTTTTTTTGAAATAAATATGTCACTGTTCGGTGACTTTTACTTGCCCGTCTGAACCACCTGCACAATACTTACCTTGTCCTTCCCTGCCACGAAGACACACGGTAGCTTGTACAGGTTTAAACATACGTGGGGATCACTGGAATGATGCCATAATGGACGAGTTATAGTCTTGGGAGAGAGTGGTATGCAACACTAGGATCTCGAGGCGTAGCATGCCATCCCGCTCGAGAGACTAACATGATGTTTCGTCCTGATCAGATCGGTGCCAGTGGCCCAGCGATCGTCCGCAGGAATCATTGACCTTGTGCACAAGTTATCCGTGATCAAACGATATCTATACTAAGTTATCAATTGATGCAGTTGGGGCAACACAAGTACGAGACAAGTAGCATAGCCTGATTCATTTTGCATTGTCTTCCTGAACAGTTTATTGCATAACAAGATGTGTTCCACACATAGCACAATTATAGAAGAAGTATACATTCTAACTAAAATTAAAGCATATGAAGAACATTTTAAAATAAATAGCATGCAACAAGGTAACCGTTCACAAATTGATTGACAAGCATAAAGTATTCCAAGTCTATTCCTTTTTATCTTGACACCTTTTAGTTATTATGGTATCGTTTGATCAGAATAAGCAAGAATGATTTTTAGGTGTTGAAGACTTAGAAGAAGGGTCAACTGAATCGACTATAGCCACTCATAAGTTGGTTGGAGGAAGGAAAGGAAAGAGGTGCATCAAGACTCCGTTCGTACGACGTCTACTGTGCGATAACTTGCATTGCCACGAACAACTAATCAAAACCTCTTCAACTCTTTCCAAGCTCGAAATAGAATATAATTCAATAAATGAAAGCAATAAAATCAATCTAAACCGTTCAAGAAAACACAAATCCAAAAACCAACTCAAAAGCATGAAAGCAACAATGCGATAGCGAAAACTAGGCAAGAAAACTTGTAGCGGAGAGGTCCCTCTTGACTCTGCCACTAAGTCCATCCTCGGGGCACGGTCCACTGAATATGAGAATCGATTTCGAAGAAACAAATCCATAACAAGGATAAGATCTTGATTCAATCTATCCCGGTCGAATGATACCGATTAGTATTTCTTAGCCGTGCTCCCCGAATAGGGGGAACGGGGCACCACACTTGCGAGCTTCGCCGCAGTCGTACGAGCCATCTTGCTGGAAGTGCGGTTGACCCTGGTTCTCCTTGGGATAATCTCGTCATACAAAACTAGTGGGGTCAGAACCCCAAGCAACAAGTACCACAAAGGAGCTCAAGGTGATAGACCAAAAACATCACAACATACAACAAAAAAAGAGACATAAAAAAATGCTGATCGAGACTTGTACGGTACCAATATACTTGTCTCAAGAATATAACTGGAAGAACTGATAACAAGCTGCTATAAAGGAAAGTAAGGCGACGAGAGGCAAGAGGGCATATGAACTATTCTGGATTGGGACTACAACTCTTAAACCAAACAAGGACAGGGGTTACAAACCTTCACCGAGCAGAATTTAGCACCCTAACCACACACCGAAAGAATGAATTAAAAGGGCAAGCTTAACGAATAGACAAACATTCATTGCACGGACGATACTTGCAACCGTGTCATCTCTGTTGACCGGTTATTCTTTGATTGCGAGGACGCAATCCTCTTAAGGGAGGTAGATTGTAAACCCCCTGATTTTTTAAAATTTTCAAAACTGGATTTTTTCACAATTTTCTGGAATTTTCTGGGATTTTTCTGAAATTAAAAACAAGGTTTTAATTATTAAATGATTTTTAATTGATAATAAATGATATTAAAATATTATGAAAATAATATTTTTGGGTGTAAAATGAAAAACTGGACTTAGGGTAATTTTTCTGGAATTTATTGGGCCTCAGACCTATTTTTAAATGCCTAAAAAGTAATTATTTAATTATTTATTTATTAATTATTTACTATTATTATTATTATTATTATTATTATTATTATTATTATTATTATTATTATTATTATTATTATTATTATTATTTTTAATATAAACCCAGCCCAGCCCGCGGCCCGGCCCGGCCCATTGGGCCCGAGCCCAGCCCAGCCCTAGCGGGTCGGGTCGGATCCGCCGCCCGACCCGCTACCCGTCCGCAACCCGCACGACTCAGCTCCCCCTCTCCCCGCGTCCTGCGCCGCCCACTCCGCCCCGCGCTCCGGCCGCCTCACGCCGCCACGTCCTCCATGCCCCTCCGCCAGACCCGGCCTCCCCCCCTCACCCCCGGCCACCCTATAAACCCCCCCTCGCTCTCCTTCTCCGACGAGCCCCCAAACCCTAGCCACCGGACCGCCACCACCCTGTCCTTCCTCCACCGTCGATGCCACCTCGCCGCCGTCAGTCGCCCCTGCTCCTCCCTTCTCCTCTTCTTCTCCGGCGAGGCCACGCTCGACAGCAGCAGCCGGCAGCAACAGCAGCTCACCGACGCCGCTGCCGGCCGCCCTGAGCCGCCGCCTCCACCGTGGGCGTCGTGCCGCCCTCCGCCGCGTGCCCCAGCCCTCCACCTCAGCCACCCGGCCGCCGTCCCAGCCTCCGGATCCCCAAACCCTAACCCTAATTCGATTTCCTGTGTCCGGACACGTGTCGGACACGATTCGGACCCCAATTTTTGGGTCCCGTTCAGGTGCGTGTATCTTTTGTTCGTAGCTCTGTTTTCGATTCCACAAATTGCGTTGCGAAGCCTGTATGATCCTCTCGGTGCCCGGATAAACCGTTCGGGGCATCGCGTCCTGTGGTGATCGCACACCGCGATCCAAAAATAGGAAAAACCAGACCATGTTTCACCCCGGAACCGAGTACGCCCCGCCAAACGGGACGACTTGGTCGCGTACGGTCTTCACAGATATGTGCGCGTCGTCGATACGGACGTGCGGGATTTCGCAGAAGTTGATTCGGGTGTGCGTTCACACCGGAATCAACGCGTATCCGCGGACATCGCCCGTATCCGACTTTTCGGCAATTCACCCTAACTTCGTGTACACACGTCGGATCGAGATGAAACTTGCGCCATCGGACTCGTAGCAATACGCTGGTCCTGTGGGTCAAGTTTGGTTCGATTCTGAGAACGTTGACGAAATCGCGTGTCGTGGGCCCCACAGGCCCCGCTCGACGGGCGATTTTGTGATCGGCTCATCGGAATCCAATTCTGGAAGTTCCGTTGGGTTCGTATCATCGTTCCTGACCTGTTAACACTAAGTTTGGTGAATTTGGAGACCTTTGACCCAGACACGTTTTTCGGTGCAAAGCGGGCCCGCATGTGGACCCCGTTTTGACTCGAAACTGTCATTTTTGCCCTTGTCTCCAAATTGGACCCAAGGACAGGCATTTCTAGCTGATTGATATTTTCTGGATCTGATGGTGATATTTGTTTCAGCAACCGGAGTACCGCCTGCCATTCCAACTGAAGTCAGAGCCGAAACCACAGGCAAGTGTACCTTGCCAAACCCTGCAGTCTGCTATTTATTTTCTTGGCTTAATTTAGCATCAGTGGGCAAGTAAAACTCGTCAATTCTCAGTATTTCCTGTAATAACACTTTGCTGGATGTCTTGTGTAAACTCATATAAACTTGTTTAAACTGCTTAACCTAGGAAACGTGTGACGTACTTAGTGTCCGATCATAGTCGGATGCCAACACCGTACGTGGTATTGGGTACGTCATTAGAGATGGACATTCGATACCCTTACCCTTGGTACTTGTCCTATCAAGTACAACAGAACCCAGGACACTTGACACTATTCATGAGACAGAGTCTTCCTGAGACATTCATGGTGATTCTGTATAGGATACAGGACTTGACATTGACATATGTTCCTAGAGACTTTATGACTTGTTGCATTAGCTATGATCCCGCTTGACATGGACATGAGACTTTATGGTCATGATATGCGTGATTACATTGGGTGGGGAGAGTTACACAGGCTACAGGTTGATTTTATATTATGCCGGCGTCGTAGTCTCCCATTGAGCTAGACAACTACATGATATCACTGCTACCGGCTCCCCGACACAGAGCTTGTAGCAGCTTCAGCCTGAGTTCTAGTGATGCTCTCAACTTGTATTTATCACCTAGCTGGTTACATAGTTTACCCTATTGCTTATTTGTTTCTGCACTGCTTATGTTTTGGCTTATATTATCTGTACCTTGCTATGTCCCCTGAGGACCTGGAATGGACTATGTCCCCAGGTATAGCCGAAGAGAACCATCCAGAGATACACCGTACAGGAGCACTTCCAGGAGCTGTACCAGGATCTGAGGACGAGATCGTACCAGAGGACTTCTCTTGAGCAGTGGCTGTATGTAGTCCGTTATTTCTATTTCCAGTTGTTTATTTCCTGTCTATTTGCATTGTTGTACCAGACATATTCTCGGATTGTTTCCCGAGATACTTATTGAGATCAGCTTATTTATTCTATTTGTATTACTCTGTCTTTATCTGTGATTATCTATTGTGGATGAGATTAGAATAACCTGAGTCTTGTAACATTTTACTGTTAGACTACAGCTTAAGCATGCCCTGATGGATCCATTAAATTGGGTTGTCCATCGGTGCGTGCTGCTGGCCATTGCCCACGTGCTCAGTCCCTCGTCATTTTGGGACTGGGGCATGACATAGTTTTTGTGGTGGCCCATGCAGGTCAACGACTAAATTGTTCGGTTTCAACACAGGAACCGAACAGGCCTGCAATAAGATAGGATAAGTTTTTAGGATCTCATCCACTTGCTTGAAACGTTCTTGATATCCATATCGACTTCGAATTAATTCCTTGACTTACATCCTGCCTTGATTCCTGTGCGCCTCTTATTGTTTATTTTTGGTTGCAGGGTTATAGATTCACGAGCAAACGACGAGACTCCCATAACGTCACCACGAGTTGCTGAGGTAACCAACGAAGATGAAGTAACACCAGTAGATAAAGGACAGTCAGCTCAACAACATGCCCCGAGAATCCAGCAAGATGACATTCCACCAACGACGCCAGTTACTCCATCAATGCCCTTAATTCCACCAGGGCAGGCCATGGACGGACAGCAGATGTTTCAAATGGTCTATGCAATAATGCAAGCTCAACAAGAGGCTTTGAGTCGCAGCCTAATAACTGCACTGGAGTAGGCCAACCTACCAACTCGACGGCCAACGACGGGCTCTATCACCGACTTTCGTCAGCTGAAGCCCCGTACATTCTCAGGCAAAGAAGATCCCACTGAAGTTCATGAGTGGCTCACCAACACTCAACATCAATTAGAAGCAGCTGAGATTCCAAAGGAACGTTGGATGACTGCCATCAGAATACAGTTGACGGACAATGCACATCACTGGTGGCTATCTGAGGAAGCACGGCTCGGACCAGACCGAGTCACTTGGGAAGAGTTTTCCAGGCTCTTTCAGGAGATGTACATTCCAGCTGTCGCTCGATCAGAACTTCAGGACAAGTTTAATCACCTTACTCAGGATACTAAGATGGTGGAAGAGTACAACGCAGAGTTCATTCGTCTAAGTCGCTTCGCTCCAACATTGATTCCGACAGAAGAAGAGAAGGCTGAAAAATTCTTCGACGGACTAAACATTGAGCTACAGAAACTAATTGGATCCGTCACTCCTACTTCGTATTCGGACGTCCTTGCTGCAGCACGACGCATGGAGCGCATCATCAGGAGAGAGACCAGTCTGAAGCGGCCATCCGAAGCACAACAAGAAGAAGCTGCAAAAAGACCTCACGTACACCAGCCACCAGAAGCATCTCGACAGGCAATACCTATCTGTCCATATTGTCACAGGTGAGGTCATATAGAGAACAAGTGCAGACGGAAAATGAGATTATGTTTGGCTTGCGGATCCAGTCATCATTTACTGAGGGAATGCCCTGAGCGTCGGGACAGAGCACAAAAGGGTAACCAGCAAGCGTTACCAATACCGAGGCCAACCTCTCCAGCATTGGAAGCACCGCAAGCGGAAGTTCAAGAAGTCCTACCACCAGCTCCAGCAGGGTATCAGCCAAGGCCACCCTTGATACCCCAGGAACTACTCTTCCAGTAGGCTCAACAGCAGAAGAATCGACTGCAAGGACGCGAGCAAGTCCTGACGATGACAGTGGAGAACGCGCAGACTCGTGGAGTAGCCAATGCGCGTAAGTGATTTGTAGTTAACCGTTTCTAGTCTTGTTGTAGCTCGTGCCTATTGGTTCGTGACCTCAGCCCCAACCTAGTAATTTGCAACTTGTTAATAACAACCTGATTTTCATAAAAGTTGTAGATTTTTTGCTTTAACTAGATTTTTCTGGAAAGTGTATAACTTTCATTTTTAGGAAACGGTATTTCCCTAAGTATCTTGTGTTGTGTTTCGAACGATACTTGCAACCGTTTCATCTCTGTTAACCGGTTATTCTTTGATTGCGAGGGAGCAATCATCTTAAGGGGGGTAGATTGTAAACCCCCTGATTTTTCAAAATTTTCAAAACTGGATTTTTTCACAATTTTCTGGAATTTTCTGGGATTTTTCTAAAATTAAAAATAAGGTTTTAATTATTAAATGATTTTTAATTGATAATAAATGATATTAAAATATTATGGAAATAATATTTTTGGGTGTAAAATGAAAAACTGGACTTAGGGTAATTTTTCTGGAATTTATTGGGCCTCAGACCTATTTTTAAATGCCTAAAAAGTAATTATTTAATTATTTATTTATTAATTATTTACTATTATTATTATTATTATTATTATTATTATTATTATTTTTAATATAAACCCAGCCCAGCCCGCGGCCCGGCCCGGCCCATTGGGCCCGAGCCCGGCCCAGCCCTAGCGGGTCGGGTCGGATCCGCCGCCCGACCCGCTACCCGTCCGCAACCCGCACGACTCAGCTCCCCCTCTCCCCGCGTCCTGCGCCGCCCACTCCGCCCCGCGCTCCGGCCGCCTCACGCCGCCACGTCCTCCATGCCCCTCCGCCAGACCCGGCCTCGCCCCCTCACCCCCGGCCACCCTATAAACCCCCCTCGCTCTCCTTCTCCGACGAGCCCCCAAACCCTAGCCACCGGACCGCCACCACCCTGTCCTTCCTCCACCGTCGATGCCACCTCGCCGCCGTCAGTCGCCCCTGCTCCTCCCTCCTCCTCTTCTTCTCCGGCGAGGCCACGCTCGACAGCAGCAGCCGGCAGCAACAGCAGCTCACCGACGCCGCTGCCGGCCGCCCTGAGCCGCCGCCTCCACCGTGGGCGCCGTGCCGCCCTCCGCCGCGTGCCTCAGCCCTCCGCCTCAGCCACCCGGCCGCCGTCCCAGCCTCCGGATCCCCAAACCCTAACCCTAATTCGATTTCCTGTGTCCGGACACGTGTCGGACACGATTCGGACCCCAATTTTTGGGTCCCGTTCAGGTGCGTGTATCTTTTTGTTCGTAGCTCTGTTTTCGATTCCACAAATTGCGTTGCGAAGCCTGTATGATCCTCTCGGTGCCCGGATAAACCGTTCGGGGCATCGCGTCCTGTGGTGATCGCACACCGCGATCCAAAAACAGGAAAAACCAGACCATATTTCACCCCGGAACCGAGTACGCCCCGCCAAACGGGACGACTTGGTCGCGTACGGTCTTCACAGATATGTGCGCGTCGTCGATACGGACGTGCGGGATTTCGCAGAAGTCGATTCGGGTGTGCGTTCACACCGGAATCAACGCGTATCCGCGGACATCGCCCGTATCCGACTTTTCGGCAATTCACCCTAACTTCGTGTACACACGTCGGATCGAGATGAAACTTGCGCCATCGGACTCGTAGCAATACGCTGGTCCTATGGGTCAAGTTTGGATCGATTCTGAGAACGTTGACGAAATCGCGTGTCGTGGGCCCCACAGGCCCCGCTCGACGGGCGATTTTGTGATCGGCTCATCGGAATCCAATTCTGGAAGTTCCGTTGGGTTCGTATCATCGTTCCTGACCTGTTAACACTAAGTTTGGTGAATTTGGAGACCTTTGACCCAGACACGTTTTTCGGTGCAAAGCGGGCCCGCATGTGGACCCCGTTTTGACTCGAAACTGTCATTTTTGCCCTTGTCTCCAAATTGGACCCAAGGACAGGCGTTTCTAGCTGATTTTCTGGATCTGATGGTGATATTTATTTCAGCAACCGGAGTACCGTCTGCCATTCCAACTGAAGTCAGAGCCGAAACCACAGGCAAGTGTACCTTGCCAAAGGCGGCCGGAGCGCCGGGCGGAGCGGGCGGCGCAGAACGCGGGAAGAGGGGGAGCTGAGTCGTGTCGGACACAGGAATCGAATCTAGGGTTAGGGTTTGGGGATCCGGCGGCTGGGACGGCGGCTGGGCGGCCGGGCGGCTGAGGCGGAGGGCTGGGGCACGCGGCGGAGGGCGGCGCGGCGCCCACGGTGGAGGCGGCGGCTCAGGGCGGCCGACAGCGGCGTCGGTGAGCTGCTGTTGCTGCCGGCTGCTGCTGTCGAGCGTGGCCTCGCCGGAGAAGAAGAGGAGGAGGGAGGAGCAGGGGCGGCTGACGGCGGCGAGGTGGCGCCGACGGTGGAGGAAGGGCAGGGTGGTGGCGGTCCGGTGGCTAGGGTTTGGGGGCTCGTCGGAGAAGGAGAGCGAGGGGGGGTTTATAGGGTGGCCGGGGGTGAGGGGGCGAGGCCGGGTCTGGCGGAGGGGCGTGGAGGACGTGGCGGCGCGAGGCGGCCGGAGCGCCGGGCGGAGCGGGCGGCGCAGGACGCGGGGAGAGGGGGAGCTGAGTCATGCGGGTTGCGGGCGGGTAGCGGGCCGGGTTCGGGCCCAATCGGCCGGGCCGCGGGCTGGGCTGGGTTTATATTAAAAAAATAATAATAATAATAATAATAAATAATTAATAAATAAATAATTAAATAATTACTTTTTAGGCATTTAAAAATAGGTCTGAGGCCCAATAAATTCCAGAAAAATTATCCTAAGTCCAGTTTTTCATTTTACACCCAAAAATATTATTTCCATAATATTTTAATATCATTTATTATCAATTAAAAATCATTTAATAATTAAAACCTTGTTTTTAATTTCAAAAAAATTCCAGAAAATTCCAGAAAATTGTAAAAAAATCCAGTTTTGAAAATTTGAAAAATCAGGGGGTTTACAATCTACCCCCCTTAAGAGGATTGCGTCCTCGCAATCAAAAAATAACCGGTCAGCAGGGATGACACGGTCGAAACACATCACAAGATACTTAGGGAAATACCGTTTTCCTAAAAATAAAAGTTATGCACTTCTAGAGAAAATCTAGTTAAAGCAAAAGAACTACAACTTTTATGAAAACCAGGTTATTATTAACAAGTTACAAATTACTAGGTTGGGGCTGAGGTCACGAACCAACGGGCACGAGCTAAAACAAGACTAGAAACGGATACTACGAATCACTTACTCGCATTGGCTACTCCACGAGTCTGCGCGTTCCAGAAAGTACAAAAACCAAAATGACGAGGGACTGAGCACGTGGGCAATGGCCAGCAGCACGCACCGATGGACAACCCAATTTAATGGATCCATCAGGGCATGCTTAAGCTGTAGTCTAACAGTAAAATGTTACAAGACTCAGGTTATTCTAATCTCATCCACAACTGATATTCACAGATAAAGACAGAGTAATGCAAATAGAATAAATAAGCTGATCTCAATAAGTATCTCGGGAAATAATCCGAGAATATGTCTGGTACAACAATACAAATAGACAGGAAATAAACAACTGAAAATAGAAATAACGGACTACATACAGCCACTGCTCAAGAGAAGTCCTCTGGTACGATCTCGTCCTCAGATCCTGGTACAGCTCCTGGAAGTGCTCCTGTACGGTGTATCTCTGGATGGTTCTCTTCGGCTATACCTGGGGACATAGTCCATTCCAGGTCCTCAGGGGACATAGCAAGGTACAGATAATACAAGCCAAAACATAAGCAGTGCAGAAACAAATAAGCAATAGGGTAAACTATGTAACCAGCTAGGTGATAAATACAAGTTGAGAGCATCACTAGAACTCAGGCTGAAACCACTACAAGCTCTATGTCGGGGAGCCGGGTAGCGGCAATAACTATGAATTATACTCTAAAATATACTATATTTTATATATATAATATCAGCCTGTAGTCTGTGTGTCTCTCCCCACCCAATGTAATCCCATGTCTCATGTCCACGATGGCTCATGTCCATGTTACGCACGATTATAACTAATGTAGCAAGTCTGATAGCTATGAATCAAATGTCTAAGAATGTAAAGTCTATGTCATAAAATATGCATCCTATACAGAATTACCTTGAATGTCTCAGGAAGACTCTGTCTCATGAAATAGTGTCAAGTGTCCTGGGTTCAGTAGTACTTGATAAGACAAGTACGAGAATTATCGGGTCTCGATAACCATGTCTATGTGACGTTACACAACCCCGCGTACGGAGTTGGCACCCGACTATGATCGGATACTAAGCACGTCCCCGTTTCCTAGGTTAAGCAGTTAAAACAAGTTTACATTTAATTCTACAAGAAATCAAGTAAAATACTATGTTAGAACTACTGAGATTTGGCAAGCTTTACTTGTCCACTAATGCATAATTAAGTCCAGAAAACAATTAGCAAGCTGCAGGGTTTGGCAAGGTACACTTGCCTGTGGTTCCGGTTTCAGTTGCGGCTCTGACTTCAGCTGGATTGGTAGGCGGCACTCCGGTTGCTGAAACAAATATCACCATCAGATCCAGAAAATACCAATCAGCTAGAAACGCCTATCCTTGGGTCCAATTTGGAGACAAGGACAAAAACGGCAGTTTCGGGTCAAAACGGGGTCCACATGTGGGCCCGCTTTGCACCAAAAAATGCGTCAGGGTCAAAGGTCTCTAAATTCACCAAACTTAGTGTCAACAGGTCAGGAACGCTAATACGAACCCAACAGAACTTTCAGAATTAAATTCCGATGAGCCGATCACAAAATCGCCCTTCGAGCGGGGCCTGTGGGGCCCACGACACGCGATTTCGTCAACGTTCTCAGAATCGAATCAAACTTGACCCACAGGACTAGCGTATTGCTACGAGTCCGATGGCGCAAGTTTCGTCTCCATCCGACGTGTGTACACAAAGTTAGGGCGCGTTCCAGAAAGTACGGATACGGGACGATGTCTGCGGATACGCGTTGATCCCGGTGTGCACGCACACCCGAATCGACTTCTGCGAAATCCTACACGTCCGTATCTGTGAAGACCGCGCGCGACCAAGTCGTCCCGTTTGGCGGGGCGTACTCAGTTCCGGGATGAAACATGGTCTGGTTTTTCCTGTTTTTGGATCGCGGTGTGCGATCACCACAGGATGCGATGCCCCGAACGGTTTATCTGGGCACCGAGAGGGTCATACAGGCTTCGTAATGCAATTTACGGAATCGAAATCCGAGCTACGAACAAAAAATTACAAGTACCTGAAGGGGACCCGAAAAACCGGAGTCGAATCGTGTCCGACACGTGTCTGACACGTGTCGGATACAGGAATCGAATCTAGGGTTAGGGTTTGGGGATTTCCGGCGAGGGGTGGCACTGGGCGGCCGGGCTGAGGCGGAGGGGGCCGGGGGTGCCGCGGCGGAGGGCGGCGCGGCGCTCGGGCGGAGGCGGCGGCGCGGGGGCGGCCCAGGGCGGCGTCGACGGCGGCTCGAGGAACTGCGGTGGCTGCTGTCGACGGGGAAGAAGAGGAGGGAGGAGAAGAAGGAGGCGGCGGGTGGCGACGGCGGGCTGGGCTGGCGGCGGCGGCAGCGGCGCTGGGCAGCGGTGGCGGTGGCTGGGGTGGTGTCGACGGGGAGGGGAGATCGGAGGAGATAGGGTTATTTATAGGGCTGGGGCGCCGGGGGGGGTGGCCGGGTCTGGCGGAGGGGCGTGGAGGACGTGGCGACGCGAGGCGGCCGGAGCGCCGGGCGGAGCGGGCGGCGCAAGACGCGGGGAGAGGGGGAGCTGAGTCGTGCGGGTTGCGGGCGGGTAGCGGGTCGGGCGGCGGATCCGACCCGACCCGCTAGGGCTGGGCCGGGCTCGGGCCCAATGGGCCGGGCCGGGCCGCGGGCTGGGCTGGGTTTATATTAAAAATAATAATAATAATAATAATAATAATAATAATAATAATAATAATAATAATAATAATAATAATAGTAAATAATTAATAAATAAATAAATAAATAATTACTTTTTAGGCATTTAAAAATAGGTCTGAGGCCCAATAAATTCCAGAAAAATTACCCTAAGTCCAGTTTTTCATTTTACACCAAAAAATATTATTTTCATAATATTTTAATATTATTTATTATCATTTAAAAATCATTGAATAATTAAAACTACGTTTTTAAATTACAGAAAAATTCTAGAAAAATTTCAGAAAATTGTAAAAAATCCAGATTTTAAAATTTTGAAAAATCAGGGGGTTTACAGGCACTGCATTCAACCCGGATGGACAAGGGTACACTTGTCGAGTAAACTTAAATGCACATTAACATCACTACAACATAACTTTTTACTTTATCATAAACAGAAAATTGAACTTGTAAGCATAAACTTAAACTTGTGATCATAAACTTGCTTTATAAACATAAACTTGTATATAAACTTGTCTTGTAAGTGCTGTAACACGCATAAACTTGGTCAGTCATGAAGCCCTTGCTTAGAAGGGTTGTTCTATGCTGCATGGAGCCCTTAGAGATCGGGGTCGCCGATAGCATAATATTCTTTTCTTCCAATGATCTAGGTAAATCTTATCTTGTTTAAATCATTACTAAATTATTTTAAGTTCTCGAGTCGTGGACACTTGAGAACTTTTCTAGAATGACGAGTCACGAGTACGAGCGTTTCACGAGTTATCATATTCGTGACACGCGATACATTAGGCAATACTCACACTCGATTGCCCGATGCCAAATGCAATAGATTTTCATACACAAATATTCTCACGGTGTCGTGAGGATTGTGAACTTGTACATAAACTTGTCTCGTGAACTACAAGCAAAACTTGTCTGGTAACATAAACTTGTATCAACATAAGAAAGCACACAACAATAATTACTAAAAAGAGTTATTAAATGGACATAATAAGAAAAATATGCACATGAAAACTTGACCGTATGCGCCCACTGGCCGCATGGACGTCCAGGCCGCATGCACCCACTGGCCGTCTGGAATCACTGGCCGCATGGACCCACTGGCCGCAGGAACCCAATTGCTGAGTGATGGGTCATAAATACGTGTCAGAGAGAATTGACTAAAGATGATTGATGTGACATGCCATAAAAATATGTTAGGGAGAATAAGATAAGAAGCATAAAAAGATGTGCAAGGGCGAAGCAGAGTTATGCGTCCACAAAAAAATAGGCGCATAGGGGAACTGTCGCATAAGTCTGCTTGCCGCATGCTCTCTCGGCCGTATGAGTGTTTTCTTTGGACTTAGCGGATTTCTCATTCGTCCAACGAGTGAATACACAAGGAGTTCAAGGACTTAGTTCCAGAACACTTTGTGTAATAAACAGTCATGCATCCAAAAAGATGGACGCATGCTGGTTGGTTATGCAGCAAACAGTCCAGGCTGCATAGAGGTCAGGCCGCATGGAACTCTCGGCCGCATATGATGTTGGCCGTATGAGAACTTCATCTTCTACAAACAGCAGGTTCAGCTATGGCAAAAACTCCAAAAAAATTCAAAAATTATTTTCTTCATAAAAACTTTATTTTAACTCCGAATCAAGTGAATCAAAAGTCAAAATTCTCGAAATGAAGTGCTCCATCCACCACAAAATTTATTTTTTCCTTTAAAATACCATGTTTTAGTATATCACAACCACTAAAAATACATAGAACCCACGAAAATCCTAAACTTCAAGTTCATATCTACTCAAATATACTCATCAAAATCCAAAACTCCAAGAGCTAAATATGATCATCAACTCAATGAGAATATTTTTCATAAAATTTATTTTTAAAATAACATATATATATATAATCCAAAAATTAAGGCTTCATCATTGAGCAAGATGTACTTGCCTTGGGTGGCTCCTAGCCTCTGCCTCTCACGGTCCAAGTCACAACAACTTCTTCCTAGGGCTAGGGTTGGTTAGAGGGAGCTCGAAGGAGAGGAGGAAGAAGGAAGCAAGAAGAGTGAAATAAGAAAATGAGTGAGGAGAGAGAAAATACTCATATATATATACTAAGAGGAGAGAAATATTATTTAGTCATGGGTTCAATCAAATAAACTGAACCAAGTGTCCATTCTACATGCGGGTCTTAAACTGGGTCTATGGCAATGCCAATGGATATTCTACTAGTCTCGGGTATCCTCTCTCAATAACAGAAACATATATCAGAAAAAAATTAAATTCTAGAAATTCAAGAAATACCAAATCTGAAATCGGGTGTAACATAAGGCCTCGCACCTGCGAACCTGAAACAAGGTGCCCACAAACGTGGGTCAGTACGCAACTTGTACTGGTGAGCAGGATAACCCACTCGCCTAAACCGACACTATGTGATCATGGAAAGCATACATATTTTAGTGATCTTTCTATTAGAACTTAGATGAATTTCAGTTCCTGTCGAGGCAAGCCTCGAAAGCAGTAAATCATGCTCGCATGTAAACTTGAAGTTATGAAAGCATATTCACATATATAGCATTGAATTCTCTTAAGCAAACAAGCATGTTATTCTCGTTTCTCGTTTGATAACTAAGCATGTTATATTCCATCACCTCGATAAGTAAACTTGTTATATTCGGTCGTCTCGATCTCTAAGCATGTTATATTCGAATCGCATCGTTAACTAAGCAATCAATACTTGTATCGCTTATGAAATGCATGAAATATGTTGAATCGCCTCGCTCAATAGCGACTCAGAAATAATAGCTGATGTGCACACTCTTGCTCGACGCAATGCGACATTCATTGTCACCATCACAATTCTAGATAATGGTGTTTTTGTCAATTCACATTATTCATATATAGTATTTATATTTTATATTTTATATATTATATTATGTTATTTATTTATTTGATTAGTGGACTAGCATATTTATTTGGACTTGACACTAGTGGACCTAATTAGACTAGTCATGACACATTGAACCCAACATTTGGGCTAGGCCCATTAGACTCATCCCTCTTCATTAAATATGAGATTAGATTAAGCCTTCATTAGAATTAAAATATTATATCATTAACCCTTCTAATTAAATATCCTTCATAAATAATTAGTGGGGGCAAATAGGATAATTCATATTACTTGGGAGAGGGGTTTGGGCCGGCCACTAGAGCAGGAAAATTCTTTCTCTCTCCTTTTCATTCCTTATTCCAAATAGATCCCCAATTGTGTTCTTCCCCAATCCCACTCATCCCTCCACCAATTTTACCTTAAATCACTCTCATTTCCTTCCATTTTTATCATCTAAGGAGCATTATATCTTGAATTGCAAGGAACATTTGGAGAATGAGGTGTTGGCTATGAGCTTGTGTCCTAATTGTGTCTATTTGAGCAATCCATTTGGAATCCATCTCCCAATAGGTATAATTCTGAATTTTTCTGTAATTTAGACTCTAATTCATGCATTTGACCATCAGGAACCCTTCCATGGCTTAGGGCTACCCATAGGAAGAACTAGGTCTAATTGACCCCTATTATGACTTCTACATGGGTTTTTATACCCAATTAGAGAAATACGAGATTGGTGCATCAAGTACTTGTCATTAGGTCTAATTAGACTTAGAGTGAGTATGTGAGGCTAGCTACGTGTCCATAATTGTATATGAGTAGGCCGTATCATGGTACACCATGATACGATGGTTGATTTTGGGGATTTTCCTTCAATATTTGTGATACGCATGTTAATTTCTTTACTTGCATGATTTATGACTAGTATAAATATTAGGTGATATTATATAACCATATTTGGATGTTTTTAATGTATTTTAAGGATTTGTATCACATTGGGATGGCTAATTGGAGGGTGTATCTTGAATATCAAGAGTATCATGACATTGCATTTGAAGTATTTGTTTAATTTCCATACTTATATATATTGAGAAGTAGTATTGTGTACATGTATCCTAATTGTGTGTCTTATATGCTTATATGTAGATGTATATATATTTAAGTGTATTGTGTGTTTGTGTTATAAATATAGAATAGATGGATGTGTGTTTGTGTGTTAATATGGCAATTGTGTGTTAATATGGCAATTGAGAGAGTGTTGTGTCTGATACTTGTGTTGGGAATGAATTACCTGGGGACTGTGTCACTATGAGTGTATGAGTGTATGGTGCACTGTGTGTGTAAAGGATGAGATAAAACAATTGTGGATGTAAAAAAAAGAAAGGTTGTGACTTTTATTGTTGAGATATGCATTACAATGAGAGTTTTGTGACATAGAATAACGTAAAAAAATATTGACATAATATGCTGAAGAATATGTGATGATGGATGATTGAATCTAGAGTGCCACTCGGATGAAGTGGTCTTGACGGTGGAAAAGACAACGAGTGGAGAAGACAATATTGGCGAGGAGGTTGGCCACTCATAGACGTCATCTTTAGTTTTGTTCGTCAAAATGAGTGCCCTTGTGTTAAGATCCTTCACATGAAAAATAGTGGATAAAAATTCAATAGAAACTTGATTTGTGTTGCAAAATTGGTAGACAGAAATAAGATTTTTTTTCATGTTCGGCACACAAAGGATATTGTGTAAATTAAAAGTGCGAGTAGGGGTAGGAAGAGTGGTGGAATCGGTATAGATAATGTGAAGATTCGGGCCATCGCCGATCAAAACGTCGTCAAAGACCCTGCATAAGGAGTGTGAAGCGAAAGATTATTCAAATCCGCGATGACATGATGCAACGCCCCACTATCAAGTATCCATGTGGGATTGTCGGTGGTCTCAAGTGATGCAGATTGTGCACGAGGTTGCCATGGAGAAGCATAACGTGGCGCCTGTGAATTTGTTACAGATGGTGCCGATGATAATGAGACAGTGACAAGTCAAAAAGGGAACATCACTTGACAGTGTATCCTTGAGTACCACATGCTTGGCAATACCCAAGATATGGATGTGATGATAATCGTTCATTTCGAGAAGTGTTGGAATTAAGATGAAGAGGTGTCTTCGGAAGTTATTATGAGAGAGAGGGAGGTTGGAGGAAACAGGTCAGGAGCTAGCGTAGCTTTGATACCATAATGAGATTGGACAATAATGACTTGATTTTATTAAATAAAGATTAACTATATATACACTTGCAAATTACAAGATGAGATTGAGTAGATTTTTCAAATATTCTAAATTTGGCTAATTAACTAATTTATGGAGATTGATTAAATTTCTTAAATATTCAAAATCTAGCTAATTATCTAATTTATAGAATTTGCTGTCATTTCAAATTATATATAACACTAAAGAGAAAGCTAGCTAGATAATTCCATAACTAGAAATATCCAATTAAAAAATTAAAAAAAATTAATTTCTCTAATAAAATAAATCTAGAACTATAAATGTCAATTAAGGAATTAATAAATTAATTCCTCTAATATGGAATTGGTTTGTTGAGTGACAAAACAATTACCTATGTTTTATCCATGTATATTCAATTTTGAATGTGTGCTCTTGCTTCGATGATTAAATAGGATTAGGATAGGCAAAGTTCTCTGCAGCAATGTGGACCCATGATTGAACCGAAAATCATATGTACAGGTCTGATCGGTATTCAACCGGAGTTCAACCGAAATTCAAATAGGTCATTTACGAAAACCAAATAATTTGAGACCAGTAACATATCCACATTTAGTTCTTGGTACTTCTTTGTTTGGTTTGATTTGGTTTCGAGTTTTGGTTTGGTTTTACACTATAAGGTTTCTCAAAATTAAACCAAGAACCAAATAGTCCAAATCTAAAATTTTGAGTTAAAAAAAAAACCAGAATCGTCTTATTACCGGTTTCGATGGTTCACCGGTGAAACCTCAGTACTAAAAAAAAAAACCGACGATTCTTAAATAAATTCGGTTCAAGTCAAACTAGACCGTTTTTTTGGTCAAATCCGCTAAGACCCGGACCAACCGTCTGTTCGGTCCTGTTCTGACAACACTGCTCTGCAGTGTTCTAAAGATGAACTGATACATAAGAGTTCATTAAAAAAGAACAGAAAAGAAAAGATACATAAGAGTTCATTATGGATGAAAAACGCTTACAAATGTAAGTTTTGCATTATTTCTACGAGTATTAAGAAACATGAACAGAAGAAAAAACGACATAATCAAGTAAAATATATAGACCACCCCTATGTTCTTTGCTACTGACCAAATTAAAATGCCAAACAAAAGATTCAACCGCCATGGACAAGCACTAGAGGCTATAGCCCAAAGCAGTAGCAACCAGAAGCAAGACGAAGCTAAAGATGCCACTTGCAGCACCCCTCCTCGTCCCCCGGCTCGTCGGAATCCTATCGGGCATCGAACACTCCTCCCCGTTGAAGAAGAACCTCGTAGGGAACCCGTCCCCTGCCGCCACGTCGATCCCCGGTGTCGTCTTCTTCGTAAAACTAATCAACGTCTGCTGCTTCCCGGGCACTCTCGGATCCCTGCCCGGCTTCGCCCCGTCGGCCTCCCCGACCAGATAGTTCAGCCCGGGCAGCCCCCGCATGAATATCGTCTTCTCACCCACCGCCGTCCCGTTGAACGAGTACATCGCCTCATACCCCTCGTACGCCCTGTCGAGCTCCACCGCGGCGAACCAGTCCGCCAGGCTGACATCCCCCCAGTTGAACAGAGTGACCCGCGCCGTCCACCCCTGCCTGAAATCCTCGTTCACGTGCCAGTTCACGCTGACGCCGCAGTTGTCGCCGCAGGGCAGCGTGTCGGGGACGCCGAGGCCGTTGAGGCGCGCGTGCTCGCGCACCATGTCCGTCCGGTCGTCGAACGGGACCAGGAGCGCCTGCGGAGGGACGAGCAACGACGGGGCCGTCGCGTTGCACGTCTGCTGTGGACGACGGGCGGCCGGGCTGCAGCCGCAGGCGCAGGTCCTGCACGGGACGACGGAGTCGTTGTAGAACGCCGAGAACGAGACGCAGCACTTGGGGCTGGCGGCGGGCCCCTGCTGCGGCCGGGTGACGTTGCACACCACCTGCCAGGTGGCGACCGCGGAGGTGGAGGACTCCAGGCCGGTCGGGTCCGGGTACAGCGTGGGCGCGACGCGTACCGGCTGCCCGCACCGGTAGCTCGGGTTCATCGTCCCTCCGGCGATCGCAAAGTTCTGCGGCGGGTGGAGCTTGGTCCTGTTGAGGTCCGGCGGCATCTTGAACACCTCCATCCGGAACGCTGAAGTGGTCTTTGAAGCGTCCATCTTCCGCGGCAGTATAGTACCTCCCCTGCAGTCATGACGGAACCAGAAATTCAAGTTTGAATGAACTGAAATAGATTGATCATGTACATGTGTACCAATAGAAATGAACTTTTACATCTCATTAGTCAATATATATATATAAAAAATAACCAAATTTTTGTTTGGATGGGCTGGAGTCCACCCAGCCAACAGAGTGAGTATGCCCTTGCCTGCAGCAGAAGGGGACCACATCTGCGTCGTCGGCTCGGCTCGAGGGCAGGTCGAGGATCGTCGGCCTACTGTCGCAGTTGACGACCTTGGAGAAATCGAAATCCCGATAGAACTGCCCCTGCGGTCCGAGGATGCACTTGGACACGTCGGTGACGGTGGTGTAGGCTCCTCTGATGGAGGATATGAACTCCTCCCTCATCCACTCCCACGACAGCCTCCAGCCGTCGAGCCTCGCACGGTGGGGGGACTCGTTGTGGATGGTGACCTGCGCCGTGTAGCTCGACTGGGAGACCATGAGCACATCGTAGAGTACGGAGATGTCGCCGCCGCTGCGCCGGGCGGCGAATATGCCTCGGGTGTCGTCCGAGGTGTTGTTGTTGTTGGGACTTGTTATGTTCGGGTTGGAGTTGGGGTTCGGGACGCAGCAGGTGGAGATGGAGGTGGTGGTGTTGAATTGGAGCTGCGGAGGGGGGCATAGGAAGTTGGGGTCGTCGAGGGAGAGCGCGGCGGGGAGAGGAGAGGAGGAGGAGGAGGAGGCGTTGGAGGGGGCGAAGAGGGTGCCGGTGAGGAGGAGCTGGGTCTGGATTTGGTTCCAGTCGTTGGCGGTGTCGATGGGGGTGCGGAGGTCGGGGTTGGGGAAGCCGGAGAAGGAGGTGGGGCCTCCGGGGGAGGAGGAGGTGTTGAAGGGGAAGGGGGAGGAGGAGGTGAGGACGCCGCGGTCGACGGAGACGAGGAGCTCTCGGTGGGAGAAGGAGATGAGGTAGGACCAGGCGAGGAGGTCGGTGGTGCCGGAGTTGAGGATGGTGGCGGTGGCGGCGAAGGAGTAGGGTTGGGAGGTGGAGGAGGGAGGGAGGAAGGGACGGATCATTTGGAGGTTGGTGAGGGCGTAGGTGAGCTGCACGCCGTTGCAGCCTAGGGGGGCGTCGGGGCTTTGGGAGAGGGAGAGGGGGAGAGAAGAGAAGAGGAGGAGGAAGAATAGAGAGGAAGCCATTGAGAGAGGTGACGGGTTGCGTTGGGTTGGGTTGGGTTTTTGAAATGTAAAGAGCCGGCGGTGGCGGGTATGGGTGTTTTGAATGTTTGAGCTCCATATGTAAAGAAGGTATTAAGGCATCTCCAAGGGTTTCTATCTGCTTTCGGGTATTTGGTGCAAAGATTTTTTTAAGAGTTATTTGTATTTATTTTTCATCTATAATGCTAATTTTGTCAACCTCTCCTTCTTCTTCTTCTTCTTTTTTTTTTTTTTTCTTAAAACATTTTTTTGGGGTAAACGAAATCACATATAACACGTTACAAAGGAATGGAGGGCAATAATAATTACAAAAACAATGTTGGGGGGTGGGGTGGTGGTGGGAGGAGAGGGAGGAAGATTAAATACAAATAATTCAATTTTTTTATTTTGGAATACATTTATTTTTGGACAAATTTATGGTAGAAAATTTATTTTTATATTTAATTTACGTTATATATATATCAGAAAATTTACTGTAGCGAAATAAAATTATATTAAATTAATGCAAACAAAACAAGTTTGGTAAAATTTGAAATATAGACAGAGTCAGTCAACTCTGTTGGCGGAAAACCAAAAAAACCGAACACGTAGGCAAAAAAATCAAAGTGGACCCCACAAGACCAATTTCCGCCAACACTGTTGGCCGAAATTATGCTTGCACAATTTCGGCCAACTATGTTGGCGAAAATTTCGGCCAACTATGTTGGCAAAAATTGACTGTGGGGACCCACTGGTTGGTTTGGGTGGTTTGGTTTAGTTTGGTTGGTTTGGTTTGGTTTGGTTTATAAGTTTATTTTAATTAGTTATGTTTTTTTTTTCTATTTAGTTTAGTTTTGAATTTTGATTTTTTTTTATTTAGTTTAATTTTGGATTTTGGTTTGATTTTTATTTGGGTTTGAAATTTGAATTTTGGTTTGGTTTGATTTTTATTTGGGTTGAAAATTTGATCTAGGTCTATGAATTGATGTTGGTTCAGGAGTTGATTTTGGTTATGTCCACTGGGCTATTTTTCGGTTTGGTTTAACGTGGAAGGGGGTAATGTTCTTCGGTTTGGTTTAACGAGGAAGAGACAAGAAAAACTACACAACAAAAAATACTAAGAGACAATAGACTTGACAAGAAAAAAGAAGAAAAGACTTAACAAGAAAAAAAAGAAGAAGAGACATGAGAGAGTAAAGAAAAAAGAAGAAGAGACATGTCTCGTGGAGGGAGGAGAGGAGAAATGCACAACAGAGAAGAAGTTGGTGGGAGGTGGGAGCTATAAGAAGAGAAGGAGGAAGAAGAACAGAGTGCACTACGATCATTTAAAGCATTCCTTGAGAGCACATAGCAGCAATTCGAGCAGCCTTCATTTTCTCTCATTTGCAAGTGTGACACAACAGTCTTTGTGAGCACACACAATCCTTATTGTTGGAGGTCTTTATTCTATTCTTCTTCATTTATACTCTTATTTGTATATGCAACAATTTTATGTTAGTTTTTATTTTTTAAATGCTAGGATACTAGTGTTTATTTAGTGAATTTAATTTATGTAATGTGCAAAATGACGGGCAGCCAAAATATATGTTTTGACAACCATAATTGTACAGATGGGCAGCCAAAATGACAGACGTATTCCTGGAGGGCCTACTACGGATTTAATAATCCAGCAACGTGCAAAACATATATCTAGTTTGGTATTTTATGGGAAGGTACAATAAAATATAATTGTGTAAATCGATATGAATGATATTTTGTACATGTCTACTAATAACATCGTCTATATTTTTTATATATAGCAATACGATTATACTAATGATGAACGGTGCCGAGAGAATGCCTCGTGGCGTCACGATATCAGACTTGGGTATTGGAGGTTGATCGACCACCAGGTGGCACTGTTGAAAATATTTGGCTTTTATTATGTTGACAAAATATATTTTATGCAACACGATAGAGACTTAATCTTCAGTTTAGTTGAGCGTTGGTGGCCCAGATGAAATACCTTTCAGCTACCATTCGGAGAGATGAGTATTATTCTAGCAGATGTAACAAATATTTTAGGTTTACCTATTACGGGTGAACCTATAATATTTGATAAATCAATTTCCGCCAACACTATGATTACGAAGTACCTAGGTGTGGAGGAGCCGCGTAATAAACGTAGTAAAAATCTTGTGACATTTACGTGGCTCCGTCATAAATTTTTGCACCTAGATCGTATTGGTGATCAAGTTATCTCAGTTGATGAGGATTGGGTAAGTATGCTTTTTTTTTGCAACTTATGTTATTATTTATGTAGTATATTTTTAATTGAATTTAACGCATATAATTTCTTCATCATTTGTTCAGGTCATTGTTTGCACCAGAGCCTACTTGCTAGGTTTATTAAACAGAATATTGTTTCCAGACTCATCAGATTTAGTTGATTTACGTTTTCTATCTTTTTTGGTAGACCTGGCCGCACCTACGTGCCACGCTTGGGGAGCGTCAGTGTTGGCATATTTATATAGTTCTATGACATATTTTGTACAATTTGAAGACATGAATTCTACGAAGGTAAATCTAAGTGGTTGTGCGACATTAATACATGTATAAAAATATGTGCACTTATATCATATGAAAAGTTTTACTTAATTCTATTTACATTAAAAATAGATGCACTTATATCATATGATCGTATTTTCTAGGTTTGGTCCTATGACCACTTTCATATTGGTAGGCCAGTCTCCCGCATTAATACCGACGTTGGTGTCTTCTCGTCAGCTTTATGGTGGACTGTGGATACAGCAGATCCAGTACCCTGTGAACATGCGAATATCTCTTTATACCGGGTCGAATTTGATATACTGAAGTATAACGAGGTAAAATATCTGTATTATTATTTTATAAAGCCATTATAACCATTATCTTAGTTTTTTTTGTCATAAAATAGGTGACATATTGTCCGTACCGACTTGAGCATAATCCTACTGAAATACTAACAATAGCCTATGACCTTAGTATCCATAGTTGCTTCCTAATATTGGACGGTGAAATCATGTATCATCCAGTTGATCGCGTTATGCGACAATTCTGGGTGAAACAAAAGATTCCCGATGAGCCACTGCGTTTAAACAGTAGTAAAGGGAGTACAACTAAAAGAGCAAGCAAAATAATTCCATAGTAGAATTCTAGATTGGAGACACAGCCCGCGGTACAGTCGTCTCAACTAATGGACTCTATAGATGAGGGTAAGTTATTTAAAAAGTTGAACAAAATAATTTCTTTAAAATTATATAAAATCAAACGCTCATATTTGTTTAAATGGTGTAGCATTAGGTGATATAGCCTATAGATATTGGTGGGGAGCTCCTCTTATCAGTAACCGATCCTATCGATATGAGGAGTTGCGATTCCAACATCGGGTCGTTGATGATGCTAGTTATCGTGAATGGTATCAACGTGTAATTGAGAAGGTACGTATTTTATTGATAAAAATATTTGTCTCCATAGTTTTTTTTATTATGAATTAATTGGATTCTACTTAATGTTTCAGCTTCCAAATTTGAATATAGCATGTGAAAATTATCCAGTGAGAGACTCGTTGAGCACAGCAGTAAGATCATTTTTGGATGATGTGCAAGTATTTTCGACCCCACCGAACCCTCCGTTACATATTCCACCGGATTATCCTCAAGGCTTAGTTAGCCGACGGCAAGCACATCCGCGTAGAAAGTATCCTCATGTTTGGCATATGGATAGTCCGCCTCAACAAGATGACGAGATCCCTCAGCAGGCTGACCATGGCACTTCCCAACAGGCTGACCAGGGCACTTCGTAGTGGGCTGGCCAGGGCACTTCCCAGTGGGCGGGCCAGGGCACTTATCAGTGGGCGGGCAAGGGGACGTCACAGGCACGTACCCTATAGATGGACCGAGAGAAGGGCGAGGGGACGTCACAGCCTGGTGGTGATTATTGGGATTATTACATGTAGATGGCCATTTCTATATTTGATGCACCCCAGTTGATACAACTACTCAGTTATTTGTGATTCCAACAACGCCGGTGCAGACACATGAGACTGATGAATTTGACCCATGGGCACCATTGCCAGGGGAGAGACCCGAGGATACAGTAGCAAGAAGAAATAGACTCGGTCTTAGGCCAAGGCCTCGTAGAAATTATTACAGGATGACAAGAGGCAGAGAATGAAATTCTTGTACTGCTAGATTTTATTAGAAATTTAGGTATTAGCAATAAAATTACATCAATGAACTTATAATTTTTCTAAGAAAATCTATGCCAATGTATTTATTCTCTTGGTTGGTTGGTATATCTTCTTCGATTGTGTCATAAACCATTACAGTTGCTACATTGGAGATCTCTTGATGATTGATCCTTCGTCATGATGCGGTTCTTCTTTGGTCTTCCCGCTTTCCGTCGTACATCTGGTACTCCAATGTCGCCTATAACCAATGTACTTTGAATGCTGTAAGGGACTGGAATTGGTTACAGGTGCGGCTCATATACGCTTCTTAATGCTTCTTTGAAAAAAAAATACATGGATAAAAACTCTCGATGCTAATATTTTTAGAATTACAAGTATAACATACATGTACACATGGCAGACAAGTATGATACCATTTAAAACATGTACAATATTTTTTATCTAAGTTCACAACATATGTTCTGTTTGTTTCACGATCTAGTATTTCAAACAAATAACTAACTATACTAAATATTTGCACCTGGTGACTTTTTCTTGTGATACTGGTCATAGTATTTAACATCTTCAGACAATAATCAGTTGCAAGATTTTTAGCTTTTTGCCCTTTTTTCTGAAGTGTTATAATTTTGGCTCGAATACCACCAAGTAATGTTGTTATTGGTTTATCGCGTAAGTTTTTAACCTAATTATTGAAGCATTCAGCAAGGTTCGACGTGTTAATATCTAATCTAGAACAAGGAGAATAAGATGTTATCCAGTGTGATAAAATACGAGTTTTATCATGTGCTCCAACAAGCCAATTGTAAACATTGATGTTTTCAGCCTAAATTATTTCAAAGCAAATATTCGCATCTGTCTCATTATAACATCTTGCAAGGTAGTCTAATTTGCGTTAAAAATAAGGCAGTCTACATACTAGTTTTAAATTTTGTTTAAAATATTGAATACAATAAAAATAAGGCAATTCTGAAAAAGTAGCACGCATGGCATTTATTAATCCTTTCTGTTTATCTGATATAAAAGAAATTGTATCCCACGCATTAAAACTACCTTCAAAAGATGTTTTTAAACCGTTTAAAAACTAAGTCCAAGAATCCGTGTTTTCGCTCTCAACAACAGCATAAGCAATTGGATATATTGATAAATAGGATCATGAGCACATGCAATAAATAAAATACTTTAAAATTTAGGGGAAAGAAATGTAACATCAGTACTAATCACATGTAAATATTTTCTTAAAAAGTCATCAATGCATGCCTTGAAACAAATAAAAATTCTTTGAAACTTATTATTTTCTGTAGTCTTTATATAACATCTGCTACCTGGATTTGTCTCAATGATTGTAAAAGCATACTCTTCAAGACTACTATATGCATCAATATAACTACCATTTATTTCTGATAGAGCAATTTTTTTTGCTTTCCAAGCTTTACAATATTTAATATGTATTCGGTGTTCCCTATAGATATTATTTATAACATGCGATGGGCTATACGACTGATTATCACGAATTTTATCAATAATCTTATTCTTAACCCATATAGTTGTCGCTAATGGATAATTTTCCGTTGTAAATCCACCTAAATAAGAATGTACATTTTCTAGCGTACTAATGACGAATGTTTCGCCGTTGCCAATGGCTTTAGCGCACACTCTCCAATTACAACTAGAAATGTTATATTTATATACAATTCCACTGGCATTGTTTCTAGTAGCCCTGCAACAATTTTTTTTTTGTAATTGCTATATCACTAGTCAAACTTCTAAATGCATGACGATTCATAAGTTCTCTTCCAATGAATAAATCGTTTAAACTATCAACATTATCATCAAGTACATCATCTATATTTTTTATTAAATCATCACTATTTTTATCGTCGGTATTACCATCATCAACTCTATGTTCTTCTTCAGTAAATGAAATAACTTGGTGAGAAGAACTATGAGCACTACTAATTCTTGGTGGTGGTAGTGGTGGAGTCACAAAAATATTAATATACGCTGATTGTATATTAATGATGAGAACATAAAATATTATATTTTTATTCCTTAATATATAATCCTTTATGCTCATTTAATGTCTAAAGATACTCATTACTTTTATATTTTGATCTAGGATGCAATTGGAGTCACTAAAAGTAAAATGGAGCTAATTATCAATTCTGGACAGTTTTGATACCTTGTAGCAAAATGGTCATAACTTGCTCATCCAAAGTCCAATTGAGCTTATCCAAATTGATCCGGAAAGATAAGTGATAGAGGCACAATTTTTCTGTTTTGAGTTTTCCGAGATTCTGTCTGCATCATGGACCAAATCAGGCTTGAAGTTTAGTCAACTATGCTATGCACAAAATATGGAGCTGAAATAACCATTTTCCAACTTGTTCAAAGATTTTATTTTATTGTTTGGGTTGTTGTAACTATTAGAAGATTTGTGGGAAGATATTGTGATATTCAAACAACTAATTTAGAGTCTATAAAAGGGATAGAGATCAGGAGGAAATGAGAGAACAACACACAACTCCTCTTCTTCTTCTCCAATATTCATTTGAAGTTTTCATGAACGTGCGGAGCTAAAATTCTTATTGGTCGAGGGAAACAGAAGCCTTGGAATCAATAAACTTGTGAGATCTAAATTATTTTCATATGTTTTATTTATGCTTTGAGTATTGAATATTTTTCTATGCCTACTTTCATGATTGTTTTATTTAATTACTAGGAGGCCTACTAGTCTATTATACATTTCGATCTACTGCTAAATTAGACATCAAATTCGTAATTGTTTGATTTTTTTAATTTATGAAGCAACCAAGATTTAATAAACTGCTTTGTTTTATTAGATCTTAGGAGAAAAACTTTTGACAAAATTAAATGCAACCGCTTGTGCTTGTGCTTGTGTTGTTTTGCTTCATCGATCTCTTTGTTCTTTAAGAAATTACTAGATTAAATCTTCAGCGCTTGTCTTGGATTATTTAGTAATTAAAGCTAATTAGATCGCTTGTTTCTAATTATCTAAGCCTAAGAGAGATAGAAAATACTTCCAACGGTGAATATTTAAAGTATGATAATTTATGTTTGCATCAATGATCAATTTTAAGATTCCAATGGTGGATGTTGACTGAGACCAACATTTTTTTTCCTTTGATAATTTTAATACTTTAATTATTTTTAGCTCTTTTTAATTTGCTTTGATCCAAAACTCTCTCCCCCATCCTATTTCACATTGCATAAAGATTAACTAATTACTCTCCGTGGGAACGATTCTTACTCTCACTACTACATATTATTTTAAGAGTAAATGTTTTATTTTTGGGTGCCTACGACAGCACGCCAAATTTTGGCGCCGTTGCCGGGGAGTAATTTTAGTTAATTTTTGTGCCTTTTGTGATCTTTTCTTATTATTAAATTATTTTTGTTTATTAGCAAATAAAAAAAATAAAAAACAAAATAAAAAAAAATTATTCTCATATACTTTTCTGGATTGCTTGCTATCATTTTATTACTTGTTTATGATTGCAACTCGATTTTCTAATCAAAGTGATTTTCAGAGTGATCCAGAAATAGAAAGAACTCTGCGCAGGTTAAGGAAGGAAGCTCAAAGAAACTCTAACGAGAACGACCCTGCTATGGATTCCTTACTCTCTTGCAAATCTAATACTAAAGAAGAGGAAGTCATGGCTGCAAATAGAACTTTGAAAGAACTTGCAGCCCCTGATTTGAACAACACCCTTTATGCATTACATTTTCTACTTTAGATGCTACTACTAGTTTTGAATTAAAATCTGGACTAATACATTTATTATCCACTTTTCATGGCCTTGCAGGTGAAGATCCTCATAAGCATCTAAAGGAGCTTCATGTGGTATGCACAACTATGAAACCTATGGGGGTATCTGAAGAGCAAATCAAATTAAGAGCCTTTCCGTTTTCTTTAAAGGATTCGGCTAAGGATTGGCTCTATTATCTACCCTCTGGGAGCATTGTAACATGGAACGAAATGAAGAGACTATTCTTGGAGAAGTACTTTCCCGCTTCAAGGGCGGCCAATATCCGAAAAGAAATTTGTGGGGTAAGGCAACACAATGCAGAGTCTCTCCACGAGTACTGAAAAAGTTTTAAAAAATTATGTGCAAGTTGCCCCCATCATCAAATTAGCGAGCAGCTACTTATCCAGTACTTCTACGAAAGCCTTCTACCAACTGATAGAAGCATGATAGATGCTGCTAGTGGAGGAGCTTTGGTAGATAAAACTCCTGAGGCCGCAAAAAATTTAATTGCAAATATGGCAGCAAATTCTCAACAATTTGGCACTAGGCTAGATCTTCCATCTAGGCATGCTAACGAGGTAAATATTTCTTCCCTAGAACAACAAATTGCTAGTTTAACGTCTCTTGTTCGTCAAATGGCTGTAGGTAACATGCAAACAGCAAAAGCTTGTGGGATTTGTTCAGTAGCAGGACATCTAACTGACATGTGTCCAACTCTTCAAGAGGAGTCCAATGAACAAGTGAATGTGGTAGGTGCTTTCCCTGGACAACCGCAAAGAAAGTATGATCCATATTCAAACACTTACAATCCAGGATGGAGAGATCATCCCAATTTCAACTATGGGAATCCACAAATAAATCATTCTGTCAATCAAAATCGCCCAAGTTACCAACAGTACAAGCAGCCATATCCTAAACAACAACCAAACCAAACTTCTAACTCTGGTATGTCTTTAGAAGATATTGTTAAGTCTCTTGCCACTAATAATTTACAATTTCAACATGAGACAAGGGCTAGCATTCAAAGCTTGGACAATCAAATGAGCCAAATGGCTACAACAATTAATAAGCTAGAGGCACAAAGTTCTGGAAAATTACCATCTCAAACGATAGTAAATCCAAAAGAAAATGCAAGTGCAATCGTTTTGAGAAGCGATAAAAAGGTTGACATTCCAGTAAAAGAAGTACCTGCAACGTCAAAACAAGAAGAAGAGAAAAGTACCGTGGCAGACACAAACGTCCCCAATGATGATGAGGTACCCACTTGTAAGTTTCCACCCCTTTGTGATTATAAGCCAGTACCTCCTTTTCCTTAAGCTTTAACAGAATGTAGAAAAATTGAACAAAATAATGAGTTATATGAGACTTTTCGTAAATGTGAGGTAAATATTCCACTTTTAGATGCTATCAAACAAGTACCTCGCTATGCTAAATTTTTAAAAGAATTGTGTACAATAAAGAGGAAACAAAAGCTTAAAGGATATGAAAAGGTAAAAGTTGGGGAGAGTGTTTCTGCAGTAATTCAACGAAAACTCCCTACGAAATGCAAAGATCCTGGAATGTTTACTATCCCTTGTAAGATAGGTAACAATAAATATGAGAAAGCCATGTCAGATTTAGGAGCTTCTATCAATGTTATGCCATATTCTATATATGAATCTTTAAATCTTGGACCTCTGAATAAAACTGGTGTTGTGATTCAATTGGCTGATAGATCTAATACCTATCCTAAGGGAGTAATCGAGGATGTTCTTGTACAAATTGATAATTTAGTTTTTTCTGCTGATTTTTATGTGCTTGATATGGAAAATGGCGATCAAACTGCTCCAAATTTATTAGGAAGACCATTTTTAAAGACATCCAAGACTAAGATAGATGTTTATAGTGGCACACTTACTTTAGAATTTGATGGTAAAATTGTTAAATTTAATATTTATGATGCCATGAAATATCCTGATAATGATAATACTGTTTATTCCATTGATGTGGTTGATTCTTTAGCACAGGATATTTTTGAGCTTGATGGCAAAGATGTATTAGAAGTGGCCATTAGTGAGCATCTTGAAAAAGAGCATAAGGAGTTAGCTTTGAGTTTTGATTTGCAGAAAACTGTTGCAGCATTGAATAATTTTTCAAAAATACAACAATCAGGTAACGTTTCTTATATTTCATTACCAATTTCTAACAAGAGGCCTTTACCCTCTATTTTGCAGGCTCCTATTCCAGAATTGAAGCCTCTTCCTAGTCACCTCAAGTATGTATTCCTTGGAGATGGAGGAACATTACCAGTGATCATCTCCAATAAACTTAGTGCACCACAGGAAGAAAAGCCTGTTCAGATCCTTAAGGAGCATAAGACGGCTATTGGTTGGACAATTGCTGATATAAAAGGAATTAGCCCGTCTACATGCATGCATCGTATCTTACTTGAGGAAGGAGCAAAACTTTCCCGTCAACCGCAAAGAAGATTGAACCCACCCATGATGGAGGTAGTAAAAAATGAGATCCTAAAACTTCTTGAAGTTGGAGTGATCTATCCTATTTCGGATAGCCAGTGGGTTAGCCCAGTGCAAGTGGTTCCTAAAAAGACCGGGATAACTGTCATGAAGAATCAAAATGATGAGTTAGTTTCCACTCGTGTCCAGAATGGGTGGAGGGTTTGTATAGATTATAGAAAATTAAATGCTGAAATCCGAAAGGACCACTTTTCTTTACCTTTTATTGATCAAATGCTTGAAAGGTTAGCTGGTCATTCTTACTATTGTTTTCTTGATGGTTATTCAGGTTATTTTCAAATTGTAATTGCTCCAGAGGATCAAGAAAAGATAACTTTTACATACCCATTTGGAACTTTTGCATATCGTCGCATGCCATTCGGTCTTTGCAATGCCCCAGCTACTTTCCAAAGGTGTATGGTTAGCATATTTTCAGACTATGTTGAGCATATTATAGAAGTATTTATGGATAATTTTACAGTTTATGGAGACTCTTTTGATAAATGCTTGCATAACCTTACACTTGTTCTTCAAAGATGCATAGAAACTAATCTTGTGTTAAACTCTGAAAAATGCCATTTTATGGTCGACCAAGGTATAGTTTTGGGTCATATTGTTTCATCTAAGGGAATTGAGGTAGATAAAGCCAAAATCGATATTATTCAATCTTTACCTTATCCCTCCAGTGTGCGGGAAGTTCGTTCTTTTCTTGGATATGCAAGTTTTTACCGAAGATTCATCAAAGACTTCTCCAAAATAGCGTTACCCCTTTGCAAGTTGCTACAAAAGGATGTAGCTTTTGAATTTGATGAAGCATGTAAAAAGGCATTTGATACACTAAAGAAACTATTTACTTCTACCCCAGTTATCCAGCCCCCTGACTAGAATATGCCTTTTGAGATAATGCGTGATGCAAGTGATTATGCAGTAGGTGCTATTTTGGGTCAAAGGATTGGAAGAGCATCTCACGCCATTTATTATGCTTCAAGAACTTTGAATGAGGCGCAGAAAAATTATTCTACTACTGAAAAAGAACTTTTAGCTGTTGTTTTTGCTTTAGAAAATTTTTGATCTTATTTGCTTGGTACTAAAGTCATTGTTTATTCTGATCATGCAGCTCTTCGCTATTTGATGACGAAGAAAGAGGCAAAACCAAGGTTAATTCGATGGATACTTCTCTTAAGTGAATTTGATTTGGAGATCAAAGACAAAAGAGGGACAGAAAATCGTGTTGCAGATCATTTAAGTCGTTTAGTTCATATGGAGGATGAACTTTGTCTACAAGAAACGTTCCCTGATGAGCAATTGTTTGCTTCAAGTATGACATTGCCTTGGTATGCAAATATTGTAAATTATTTGGTTACTAATATGTTTCCTTCTGGCTTGTTAAAGGCTCAAAGAGATAAGATCAAAAGTGATGCCAAATACTATGTATGGGATAACCCATACTTGTGGAAGCACTGTGCAGATCAAGTGATAAGAAGGTGCATTCATGAAAATAAAATTATTTTAATTCTCATCTTTTGTCATTCTTATGCATGTGGAGGACATTTTGGAGCGAAAAGGACGGCAAGAAAAGTATTAGAATGTGGTTTCTATTGGCCGTCTTTATTTCGTGATTCATATTCTTTTGTAAAACATGCAACAATTGCCAAAAGACAGGTAATATATCTCAAAGGAATAAAATGTCACAAAATCATATACTATTTTGTGAAATTTTTGATGTTTGGGGCATCGATTTTATGGGACCATTTTCTGTATCTTTTGGTTATGTTTATATTTTGCTTGCTGTTGATTATGTATCAAAATGGGTAGAAACTAAAGCTACTAGGACTGATGATTCTAAAGTTGTTTCAGATTTTATCAAATCCAATATATTCTCCAGGTTTGGGATTCCAAGAGCCTTAATAAGTGATCGAGGCACTCACTTTTGTAATCGAACCGTAGAGACATTGCTGAGAAAGTACCATGTGACCCACAAGGTGTCAACTGCCTATCATCCACAAACTAGTGGACAAGCGAAAGTGTCAAATAGAGAGATCAAGTCCATCATTGAAAAGACGGTCAATCCAAGTAGAAAAGATTGGATTTTGCGCTTGGATGATGCTTTATGGGCGTATAGAACTGCATACAAGATGCCTATCGGTATGTCACCTTACCGGTTGGTGTTTGGAAAATTATGCCATCTTCCTGTTGAGTTGAGTTAGAACACAAGGCTTATTGGGCTATCAAAAGTTTCAATATGAAGGCATATGAAAATGGAGAACATAGGAAGTTACAACTATAAGAGTTGGAGGAAATTCGCAATGACGCCTATGAGAATGCTAGAATTTATAAAGAGGAGACGAAGAATTTTCATGACAAGATGATCTCTAGGAAGGTGTTTCAAGTTGGTCAAAAAGTCCTTCTATACTAGTCACGACTTCGTCTGTTTCCGGGTAAATTGCGTTCTCGTTGGATTGGACCTTTTATTGTTACTAATGTTTTTTATCATGGTGCAGTTGAAATTCAAAGTTTAGCAACTTCCAAAGTGTTCAAGGTAAATGGCCAAATGCTCAAGCTTTTCTATGAAGGTTTCAAAGTAGAGAATGTGGATGAATTGAACCTTGAAGATCCAATTTGTATCAATTGAAGGAGGAAACATCCACGACAATAAACAGAGGCAACCCAATGGGAGTTTGTTCTTATTCTTATTCTTTCATTTTTATTTTATTTTTTTTATTTTGCCTTTTTCTTGCATTTCACCTTACATTGGGGACAATGTCAGTTTTAAGTGTGGGGGAGGGGATTTACTTTATTTTAAGCATTTTTAGTTCGCTATTTTTCTAAAAAAAAAAAAATAATAATAATTTTTTTTTAATAAAAGAATTTTGGTTTTTGGTTTTTAATGATTTTTGGTTGTGTATGTCATGAGTAAGATTCAACTAGATTTGAAAAATTCATAACATGATTGAATAAATAATTTTTTTTCAACTTAAAATTAATTAGTCTAGTTATTTTTTATTGGAAATGGTAGTATCTAAATTGGTAGACAAAAGTCAGTGAGAATTTGAGCCTTTAGACTGACACATCAGTCTCATTATTCTTTCATGAGAGATATTCTTCCACTAATTTGTTTCTCTAGAACTTGTTTTGATTCTCTTCGAGGTCACATTGACACATGCATGCATGAACATGATTAAGGCCATCTTTGTTATGCGTTACATAAGCCAAATAGCCCACCTTGTAATTAATTTTCTTTTTGTTGAACCCCTTTGAGCTTTATTGTTTTTTTCTTGGTATACCCACATTACAAGCTTTCAACCAATAATATTTATACCTTTACCCAAGTCGCAAAGCTAGTGGAGCATTGTTGATCATTATGATATGTATGGGTGTACGAAAAAATAAGAGTGGGGGTGTCTAAATTTGTGGTTTGGTTACAACCCACAAAATGGAACATATTTTCATCCTCAAATTTTCTAAGTTCCATTATTGTTAAAAAAAAAGAAAAAGAGAAAAAAAAAGAAAAAAAGGTAAAAAAAAAGAAAAAAGAAAAAAAATTAAGGATGGAAGTTGTTTTACATTGTTTAAATGCTTTAAAAGCCAAATTGAAGATGTTGCAAAATAGAGTGATTGATTTTACATGTTTTATATTGAGATTGAGTGAATTCAATTTTGCTCTACTAGTTTTGATGGCTTTTGAGCTACACTCCCAAATATATCCCACCTTAATCCTAAGCCACGTTACAACCCATAAAAAGTTCTTATGATTTATATTATGCATGTGATCCCAATGGTGGAGAATGAGAAGATATGCAAGCTTATGGTAGATCATTTCTTTTGGAATGAATTTGAGTGAAATATATACCTTTAAACACATGAGAGTTGAGTATTTATTCCGTGAGGGTCTACCTATTTAGTTTACTCCATTTTTCAAGTAAAAATATCTACTAAGTAATTAGAAGTTGTTTAAAAATATATATTCATGATATGTTATGAGTTTTGAAGAGCTTGGTTATTTTTTTATTTATGATATTGCAACATTGATTTCTTTTTGAAAAAATAAATTAGAGTTTCGTCCGAGGACGAGCAAAGGTTAAGTGTGGGAGTATTTGATGAGAACATAAAATATTATATTTTTATTCCTTAATATATACTCCTTTATGCTCATTTAATGTCTAAAGATACTCATTACTTTTATATTTTGATCTAGGATGCAATTGGAGTCACTAAAAGCAAAATGGAGCTAATTATCAATTCTGGACAGTTTTGATACCTTTTAGAAAAATGATCATAAATTGCTCATCCGAAGTCCAATTGAGCTGATCCAAATTGATTCGGAAAGATAAGTGATAGAGGCACAATTTTTCTGTTTTGAGTTTTCCGAGATTCTGGCTGCATCATGGACCAAATCAGGCTTGAAGTTGAGTCAACTATGCTATGCACAAAATGTAGAGCTGAAATAACCCTTTTCCAACTTGTTCAAAGATTTTATTTTATTGTTTGGGTTGTTGTAACTATTAGAGAATTTATGGGAAGATATTGTGATCTTCAAACAACTAATTTAGAGTCTATAAAAGGGATAGAGATCAGGAGAAAATGAGAGAACAACACACAACTCCTCTTCTTCTTCTCCAATATTTATTTGAAGTTTTCATGAACGTGCGGAGCTAAAATTCTTGTTGGTCGAGGGAAACAGAAGCCTTGGAATCAATAAACTTGTGAGATCTAAATTATTTTCATATGTTTTATTTATGGTTAGAGTATTGAATATTTTTCTATGCCTACTTTCATGATTGTTTTATTTAATTACTAGGAGGCCTACTAGTCTATTATACATTTCGATCTACTGCTAAATTAGACATCAAATCCGTAATTGTTTGATTTTTCTAATTTATGAAGCAACCAAGATTTAATAAACTGCTTTGTTTTATTAGATCTTAGGAGAAAACTTTTGACAAAATTAAATGTAACCGCTTGTGCTTGTGTTATTTTGCTTCATCAATCTCTTTGTTCTTTAAGAAATTACTAGATTAAATCTTCAGTGCTTGTCTTGGATTATTTAGTAATTAAAGCTAATTAGATCGCTTGTTTCTAATTATCTAAGCCTAAGAGAGATAGGAAATACTTCCAACGGTGAATATTTAAAGTATGATAATTTATGTTTGCATCAATGATCAATTTTAAGATTCCAATGGTGGATGTTGACTGAGACCAACATTTTTTTTCCTTTGATAATTTTAATACTTTAATTATTTTTAGCTCTTTTTAATTTGCTTTGATCCAAAACTCTCCCCCCCATCCTATTTCACATAGCATAAAGATTAACTAATTACTCTCCGTGGGAACGGTCCTTACTCTCACTACTACATATTATTTTAAGAGTAAAAATTTTATTTTTGGGTGCCTACGACAGCACGCCAATTAACTTCAAGAATAAATTTGCATGCTTCCTCACTAACTAAATTTATACAATTAGATAGATAAATATGTACCAATAAAAATTCATAGTCAATAGAATTTTTTTCAAATATTAGATTACGTAAATTATCAAACAAAATATTTTGATCAATTAAAAGAACTTCAACTAAACCTCCTTTATAAGCTAACTCATTTAGTACACCACCAAGCAAGCATAGTATTGTTATACTTCGATCCATGGCAACAAAAAAATGGATTTCAAAGATTGTATAGAAAGAAAGAAACTTCGTATGGAAAGAAATAAAAATTTTGATTGCAATATTTGATATACTGATATCAAACAAATACTATATTTATATAGGTAACTTCGAACCGATCGTTAGACGAACGTTGGATGTGAACGTTGAAAAAATAAGAGCCGTTGTGAAATAGCTGTTGTACATAAACCAACTACTAAACCAACAATCCATAGACCCGACCCAATTTTAAACCGAAATAAAAATCAAATTATTCCCCAACCTATTATTTGTCTTTTTTTCTTAATTAGTCTTTTTTTCATATAAAAAAAACTAAACCATTAAAATAAACAAAAAATTAGAGGACACAAATAAATATTAGTTTTTTTTTCTTTATTTACTTTTTTTTCTTATCAAACATTGCAATAGCCTTTTTTTTCTTTAAGTAACATTTTTCTTTACAATAAATAAACCAAACCGTTTTTTAAAAAAAATTCCAAATTTTTCTTTACATTTATTTATTTTAATTTTATTTTGTTAAAATAAAATTTCTTAAATCTAATTCTAAAACTAAACTAAATAAAAAAATCAAAACATAACTAATTAAAATAAACTAATAAAACAAACCAAACCCACAAGGCCAATTTCTGCCAAATCACTAAATTTTGTGGGATCCACTTTATTATTATTTTTCCTGTCTACGTGTTCGTCTGTTGTGTTTTTCGCCAACAGAGTTGGCTGACTCTGTCTATATTTCAAATTTTGCCAAACTTGTTTCGTTTGCATTAATTTAATATAATTTTATTTCGCTACAGTAAATTTTTGTATATATATATATATATATATATATATATATATATATATATATATATATATATATATATATATTTGAAAAATACGAATATCCGAATAAATAATTTACCCACAAAACATGAAAATCATGCCACTTAAGAATATGTGGGTATATTTGTTTCCCTGGACAAAAAATATTTGTTGTTTTTTTTTTATCCTTTTTCGTTTTAAAAGATTTTTTAAGTTTTGTTTTTGTTTCAGTTTTTTTTCGTTTTTATTTCTTTTTTTTTCAATTTTTTTATTTTTTTGGTCATTTTTATTTTTTTGGTCATTTTTATTTTTTATTTTTTAATGTTTTTTGTTGTCTTTTTTTTCTTCATTTTTTTGGTTTTTTGTCCCTTTTTATCTATTTTTATTTTTATTTTTATTTTTATATATATCTATTTTTGTCTGTTTTTCGGGAAAATCTATAGTCACGAAACATCATAATATGTTTTTTTAGAAAATTTAATTACTTGGAATTTGATTTTTGAAAATATATAATTTCGTATTTCTCATAACAAATGCCCTAGTTCTATGGTAGAATTTTTAGAAAAAAAAATTCTCAAATGGTTTATATTCCAATTTTTATCCTACATGTCGCTGATGATGATGTTGGATGAATTTTTTTTGGATTTTTATATGTAAAAAAATTCATAGAAAATCTTCATCTCTCTTAAAATTTATTATTGGGTCCTACTTTTAAACTAAATCACTAAATTAATATAAATTAGTGTTGGTCTTGCTTTTAAACTAAATCATTAAATTGACTATTTTATTTTCTATCCTCTAGGATAGAAATTGAGAACCATTAGGGAATATCTTTTTGGTACAATTTCTATGTAGAAATTCTACCAACTAGAATTAAAATTTTCTTATAGTACAATAATAAGAAGGATAGAAACTCAATTTTAAAAATCTTTGTTGGTGTCATAGCTACAATATTTTTGCTTTTTTCCATTTATTTTACTTTATATATATATATATATATATATATATATATATATGAGATTTTGCAACTTAATTTGCAAAGTGGATTTTTGTGCAAATACCAGAATTCGAGGGGCTTAAATGGGTATAACCAAATCGGGTGGGGGGAGGGGAGGGGAGGGGGGTGTGGAAGAAACCAACAGCCCTAAAACCGTAAGCTCCCTTCATGAGTTATTGGTTACATGGCATCTTCTTCTTCTTTTTTCCTTTTCCATGGAGATACCTAGCTCCATCTCATCCCTCTTCCCATTTCCAACAAACCTAACACCATTCTATTTAATCACCACCATCAGCACTCCATCTCTTTTTCATCTCATCTCCATCTTCTTCCTCCTCTTCCTTAACTCCACTTCTTCATCTTCTCCTTATTCCTCTCCATCTTCACCCCCCACCTATTTGTTGCTGCCGTGGCTGTAGCGCCCCGTTCTCCCGATGCGGAGAGCGCGGCTAAGAAACACAAGTCGGTATCGTTCGATCGGGATAGATTGAATTAAGAACTCGTCCTTGTTATGGATTTGTTTCTTCGGAATCGATTCCCATATTCAGTGGACTGCGCCCCAAGGATCGGCTTAGCGGCAGAGTCAGGAGGGACCTCTCCGCTGCTATCTTTTATTGCCTCGGTTTTCGATGTCGCTTGTTGCTTTCGTGCTTTGAGTTGGTTTTGGGACTTGCTTGTTTTCTTGAACGGTTTCGATGGTTTTCATTGTTTTCGTTCATTGACTTGCACTTCTATTCCGAGATTGGAAAGAGAGGAAGAAGTATTAATCGAGCTGTTCGTGTGCAGGTGAACGAGCAGTAGGCGGCTTGCGAGCGGAGTCGTGAAGCGCCTCTTTCCTTCTTCTTTCCAAAATCTAAGTGAGTGGCTACCAACCCAATTAGCTAGTCCTGCTTCCAAGCTTCACAGCTAATAAATCTGCACTCTTCTATGCCCCGATCAAACGATACCAAGTAATAATAAAAGAAACCAAGATAAAAGACAAATATACTTGGTTATTATGCTTGTCAATCAAACCTGTGAACTGTTGCCTTATCGTATGCTTGTTCGTGCAAATGTTCTATAAAACGTGCTAAGTATAGAACACATCTTGTATATGCATAATTGTTCAGGGAGGCTATGTTAAATGAATCATGTATTACTGCTTGTCGTGCACTCGTGTTCTTGCAATCGTGTTGCCTCAACTGCATGAATTGTTAACTTGTTAATCGTGTTCGATCATGGACAACTTGTGCACAAGGTATAGTTCTGCGGACGGTCGCTGGGGCACTGGCACCGATCCGATCCGGACGGAACTCGTGTATAGTCATCGTGTACGGGATAAGATGGCTTGCAACGCCTCGTGTACTATCGTTGCATGCTATCCTTGTCTCGGACTAGTCCATTATGGCAACCATGCCAGTGATCATCGTGTATATTTAAACCTGTTGCATACTAACTTGTGTCTTCGTGGCAGGGAAGGCATGGTAAGTATTGTGCAGGTAATTCAGACGGTCAGGTAAAATCCACCTAACGGTGGCACGTTCATTTCAGTAAATTCAATATGCTGCTTACTTGTAAATGAACTAAGGCAAGATAGAAACCCACAAAAATATGCATGCTTCACTAAACAACGTGTTGATTGGTATAGTCAGGCTAGCTCGCCTTCACCAGCATATTTCGATATGCTGACCCTCGTTGAAACAGGTTCTCCGCACCAAGGCGAACCGAGCGAGGAGCCAAAGTCGTCTACCCGATCCAGTCCAAGCTGTTGGCGCATCTTCACCGCGCCTCGAAGCCTTTTGAAGCCAGAAGCTGCAACTCTTCATACACAAATGCAGCTCCGTGGCAAAGCGATCCTCCAGCCTGGAGATCTTTATCATTTTGAGTTTATAAAGGGATGTAATGTACAGGACTGCTATCTCATTTTGAGTCATCTCTTTTGTAAGCCGTTCGGCATATTAGCTAACTCGTTCAAGAGTTTGTAATAGATGTTCATTATCAATAAAGAGAACTTTTCTATGTTTCAAATCTGTGTTTCAATTTATCTGCGTACTCTGAATATGTACTTGCTATGCAAATCATTAAAGCCTTGTGCGGGCGCAACTCCAGGCCCGCACGACGGTCACGATTCGGGGGACGCCTCAAGTGATTCTACGGAATTGGGTCGTGACAGTGGCTACTGTTCATGTGCTGCTGCTGCGGCTACTGCTCCGCCGCCGCCAGCCACGCTGCCAGCCGCCGGCCGCCGCCGGCCGCCGCCGCCCATGACTCGCGACCCCCTTCTCCGACTCCACCTTCCTCCTCCAACAAACTCCTCCTTCTTGCTCTACTTCAACCTTGGTATAAACTCCTCTTTCCCCCAATTTTTTTCTAAGTTTTTCAGATTTAGGTTATTTCTAGCAAAATATTTATATATATGATTTTTTGTCATTCAAAATAAGGTTGTAAATTTGGAAAAAAATTGGGAAAGGAAGAACCCTAGGTTTTGCTCAAGCAAGGCAAGTCCTCATCTAACTTTTTCCTTCAAAATATACAATTTTTAATTTTCCATATTGTCATATTCATTTTAGTAAGGATTTATATTCTAATTTTGGTCTGAAATGGAATTGGTATAAATTTAACATCTATTAATAATCATACATGTGTTGGACACGAGACTAGGACACGGTGGACTCAACTATGGATAATTTCAGAATTAAGTATGATATATTTTTTTATATGACATGCATGAGTTTCATGTACATATCTCTTATATATATAAATATTGATTTCTAAGGAAGTAGGCTATGTTAGAAGTATTTGCTTGTCATGGACGTTTAATCGTAGTAACTTAGTATGAAACACAATCCTAAACTTAACATGCTACATATGGACATGAGAAATTTATAGTTTTTAAATATTTATTACTAAATAGATATTGTTAAATTAAGAAATTATACTACTAATCTTTATATAGCTGATGTCCGAAAATAAAACTTAGGTGTTATGGACCTATTTAGACATGTTCCATGAGTATTAAGTACCAAGAACTTCGGAAATTAATGAATATTAGAATGTCATTCATAATAGATGTATTTTAGTACATATTCTAAAGCAAATAGGACTAGTACATGAACTTTGATTTGCTTAATACCTTGGAAACACTAGCCGAAGTATAATTGAATTTGATTATAATTATATGTCATATTTTATTTCATGATTACTAATCAGAGATATCAGTATATTTTTCCTTGAGTATTGAAGCTATAACCAATTGCTACTATTCATCGCTGCAATTGGTAAGATATGCTAGGCACGTTTGCTAGGTGAGAAATAAGTTTTACTTTATGAATTTTAATTCATATATTATACTTGTGTGTGTTCAGGTGTTCAATTGTTCCACCGAAGGGGTCGGCGTACTCGGGATAATGCTACAGAGGGTTGCTCCGGGTCTAATATTTAAACTGTTAAATTTCTGGAGCTCGAAATGCAAATGAGACTCTGCAGAAATTTTTAAGAATTTTGGGAGTTAACCAAATTTCGATATCCGAAAATGTAACCGATAATTCTAACCCAAAATTTTTAGGATGTTATATATATATTCTAGTGACGGACTTACGACAACCTGAAAATCTATTTAATTAGGGGACGATTATCCTGAGTCTAGGATTCGTAGGTCACAGACACGAGCCATGTAACTGAAACCTAAAATTTTAAATCCCTGATATTACATGCTCTGTATAAAGTAGAAAAATAATATATACTGAAATTATGTCCTGATACTTATAATTATTTCAAAATTGGAGGGACTTTAACCCTGATACATGTTTCATGGAAATAGCAAAGAGATGGTAAACTTGTATCCTAATATACTTTGAAAATGCATTATTGCATACTGTTAATACATAAGAAATACAGAGCAGAGAATTAATAAAATAATAAAATGAGGTTGTTTGTAGCTTTAGGTTAGAGAGCATTGGACAGGGGAGAACAACTTGAATTCCACCTACGAAATCCCGCAATATAATAAAAACAACAAAGGCTGATCAGCAATTAAGCTTTTTCGTAAGGCCTTGCGAATTGAGTGTGTGAGGCTTAGCTCACTTACATGTCATGTGTTTATACATATTCCTGTAATTATAAACCTATTTTAATTAAAAAATCGATTCGGTAAAATTGATATTATATCATGTTTTACTCACTGAATGTGAGAGGGCCGGAATCTAAGCACCATGTCATCCTGTCTGCCACAGCCTGATCCCTGGTTACGGGATTATTGTTAGAAAACTAGTTATTGTGGTTATTCAAGAGTTGTTCTCCAATTTGCATCATCATTTAGAAAATTTGTCTGTATTTGTGGTAGTGAAATAGGATTGTATTGTTGCTTCGTTAGACACTATAAGGTCTTTTGCTTAGGAATTTACTTGGAGTCATAGGAACGACTATAACACTTATTCCTCCAACTCCTATGAAAAAGTTATGCCATTTTCTTTCCTTATACTATCACATCATATTTTTATTTTCATATCGTTCTTGACCAAGGACTTGTTGTCGTTCCGACGACCTAGTATTGTTCACTAGGGGAAGACGAAGTTTTTGCTGAAATGCTACCTCTATATGATGTGGACGAAGTTGAGGAGTAATCTTCAAGTGGTTTTCAGGGAATACATCAAATAACATTTTGTAGCTGAAAATATGTATATTAATAGTTTTGTTGTAAAAGACTCGTTCAGTTGTACTTCAATCATATTGTATAATTATGATTTATAGTAATAAAAGTGTTTTAGTATGACTTGCATCCCATCCTAGAGTATTACAGGCGATAATTGGTGATACGGGTACAGTTGTATTCGTATGAAACGTAGCCTGGAGATGTAGTTACGTACCCGGCTCACTGTATCTTGGGAAGCGGGACATGACAGTTGGAGATGGCCTAATAACACAAGAAACTAGATATAATATTTATATTAATGGTTTGATTATTAATGTAATTTATTTAGTACTATTTTAATTTTAGATTAAGGATGGAATTCCAATCAAACTTTATTAATATAAAATTTCAGACATTAAATATAATTGCTGATATTAAAAATTAATAACCGTTAGAAAACTACAAATTCATTTTATTTTTTTAAGATCTATTTATTGGTTGGGTATTTTTAGTACAAATGGTGTGATTTTAGGCACTAATAAAATTTAAAAATGGTACAAATAAATTTTTTCCATCTATTAGAATAAGAATAAAAACTGCAGCAACAGCTCCAAAGTGAACTATGACCCTTTGTTTTTTCTCTCATGTACTTTTCCGTAAATTAATGTACCGTACTTGAAAGAATCTACCTCTGCATCTCAGGTACGATACATTAACTTACGAAAAACTACAAGAGAGAAAAAAACAAAAGGTCACGGTTCACTTTGGAGCTGCTGCTGCAGTTTTTATTTTTATTCTAATAGATGGAAAAGATCTATTTGTACCATTTCTAAATTCTATTAGTGCCTAAAATGAAAACACTCACCAGCGGAGGATTTAATAACATATTCAGCCTCCTCCTAAGCAAAGACCCGTTTTGACCTCTGCTCTGGCATTGATGAAAACAACTAGGCCTGGCATCTTGAGGCAAATTAACCACCTCATAGTTTTTTTTTTCTTTCACTGTTAAAAGGGGTGTTTCACTTTTTTGACTGAGAACATTAATCTTTCCATTAAATGACTTGTCCACAGCAATAAACGAGAGTTTTTGACAAAATGTTCATTCCTGCACAAGAAATACAATTTAATAAATTATTTGTAAAGTATCGATCTAGTGCATGGAGTGGCCGGATCAGCCGTCCGGACTTTCCCGATGTCGAGTTTCACATGTCTAGATCCACCTTCGACTTTCTCTGAGCCGAGCTCTCCCCCGCCGTCGCCTAGGAGGACACCACCCTCTGTGACGCCATCCATGTCCGTCAATGAGTCATCGTCTGCGTCTTCCCACTCGTCACGGGTGAGCTGTTTCTGGACAGAAACCAAAAGAGAAGAAGAGAAGAAAGAAGAGAATGAATAATGCTAACATAAAATTTACTGTAGCAAAATAAATTTATATTCAATTCATGCAAACGAAACAAGTTTGCAAAATTTTGGAAAAAAGACAGTCCGCCAACAGTGTTGGCGGAAAACACAACTGCTGTACACGTAGGCAAAAAAAAAAAAGTGGGACCCACAAGCCAATTTTTGCCAACACTGTTGGCTGAAATTGCCCCCCCCCCCAATTTTCGCCAACAGTGTTGGCGAAAATTGGGTGTGGGAGCCCACTTCATTGGTTGGGTTGGGTTTGTTTGGTTGGTTTGTTTTAATTAGTTATGTTTTTGTTTTATTTATTTATTTTGTTTTGTTTTGTAATTAGATTTAAGAAAATTTATTTTAACGAAATAAAAATAAAATAAAATAATTGGAAAGAAAAATTTAGAAATATTTTTTCATTAAATAATAATAAAAATCTGCTGTAAGAATATTACGTCTGCCGTCGAGCATACCCAAGCGGCCATAACTACTTGTTTTGAAATCGTTTTTCGTTAAATAATAAGTCGATTTGTATGTTTTCGACGAGAGTAAAACAAATCGTGTAGAAATTTTTTTTTATCCTAAACAAGACGCACATGTTACAGACAAAAATATAAAATTTAAAACTTTAAAGTATCATAACTTTTGACCGAGAGATCGAAACAAGTTCCAGTTTGTGCCAAAATGACCGTATCGAAAAGTACTACGGGATAAACGGTCTCACCGTTTTAAGGACTTCCCAAATTTTCAGAATCGCAAAAAAACGATGTTCCGACCTCCAAATTTTACTTTCGGTCATTTTTTTCGAATATTAAAAATTTACTGTAGCGAAATTAATTTATATTGGGTGTGAGGCCCACGGATTTAAAACGATGTTTCGACCTCCAAAAAAAAATTAAGAAAAAATTTAAAAAGAAAAAATTTAAATTAATTGTTTTAAATCCGTGAGGCAAAAATAGTAGACATAAAACATGTGCAAAAAAAATATTTCTAAATTTTTCTTTACAATTGATTTATTTTAATTTTGTTTCGTTAAAATATATTTTTTAAAATTAAATTCCAAAACTAAACTAAGTAAAAAAATAACTAAAACATAACAAATTAAAACTATTAAAATAAACCAAACAAGCCAAACCAAACCAACCAAATAAAATCCAACCACCCAAACCAACTTGCGGGCCCCCACAAGGCAAAATTCAGCAAACAGTGTTGGCAGAATTTTGCTTAGTGGGGTCCATTTTTTGCCTACGTGTTCATTTTTTTGGTTTTCCGCCAACACTGTTGGCGGACGTTGTTTTTATTTCAAAATTTTACAAACTTGTTTCGTTTGCATGAATTTAATATAAATTTTTTTCACTACAGTAAATTTTCTGTAATAGTAATGAGAAAAAGAAGAGAAGAAGGAAGAAAGAGAGAGCCATTTAATGCTACAGTAATGAAGAGGGAGCAGCTCCAATAAACAATGTATTTAATGCTGCAGAATAAAAATTGCAGCAGCAACTCCAAAGCGAATCCGTAACCCTTTGTTTTTTTCTCTCCTGTAGTTTCTCGTAAGTTAATGTACCGTACCTGAAGGGACATATATATATATATATATATATATATATATATATATATATATATATATATATGTGTGTGTGTGTGTGTGTGTGTGTGTGTGTGCGCGCGTGTGCGCGCGCGCGCCCTCTCTCTCTCTAGCGATCATAGATAATATGCATCGGTCTTAACCGCTAGGCTAGACATTACTTGGGAGAATTAAGTGGTGGATTGGTGGTGGGTGCAATGCATCGACTCGGGTGGTGTGCGTATACGATGCAAGGTGCTGACGCAGTGCGGTGCAGATGCGGCTGCGTAGGACCTTTGGGTCGGATGGGACATTCGGACTGGAGTGGTGCCTTCGGACTAGGATGGTATATATATATATAAATAGTGGAAACCGAGAAAGCAAAGGGCTTAACTATGTCTTTAGGGTCTGCTTGGTAACGATATTTTATCGGTTTTTGGGTGTTTTTGAACCGACCGTTTATGAAAATCCATGCTTGGTAATTTTTATGAGGCACTGGTTTTGGTCGGCTCAAAACCCCCAAAATCGGTGTAATATAATTTGGGTGGCTTTATAACACCCCAAATCGACTGGTTTTGAATAATTTTATTACTTAATTTTATTTATTCTTATAAAAAATCTTTCGTAACTGCTCTTTACCAAGCATGAATTTAATTGGTTTAAAAGTCGCTACTTAAAATCACTCAAAATCGGACCTCTCATAACTGTTCATAACTGGTACTCTAAAAATATTTCATAACCACTACTTACAAAATTGTCAAATAGACCCTTAAACTAAAAGAACATATATATATATATATATATATATATATATATATATATATATATATATATATATATATATATATATATATATATAAAGGATTTGAGCTATATGTTCATATTTCTATATGAGTCAATACATATGTGGACCAATAGAAATAAAATGTACTAGTACATATGAATACATATGTGATGTAAAAATTTATTTTTATTGGTCCATATGTACATAAAATATATAGAAATATGAGCCTATAATTCATATCTCGTTTATCCATATATATATATATATATATATATATATATATATATATATATATAAAAAGAAAAGAAAACATGAAGAATATGGTGTCAACGGTGAAGTGCTAGGGGATGTCATGATGACAAGAGGGAGAAGAAGATCTGATCACAAAATCAAATTAATTGCTCTAAAATCAGTTTGGGTTAACGTGTGGGTTATATAAACTTATATTATAGCCAGTTCGATTTATTATATTTCTCTACTAATATAAGTGATATGGAAACAGTATAAAATTAAACCGTCTAAATTATTTACAAATATTTTATTAATTATTTAAAATAATAATTAATTATTTAACTATTTAATATAAATAATTTATAATTAAATAATTTTAATTTAAATGGTTAAGATCGATATTTTTTTTTGAATACAGATTGTGACTCATTTTTACGTCCTAGTAAAAAAAAAAGTATCAATACTTTCTAAGGAAAAAAGAAAAAGAAAAAGAAAGGTTGGCTGGTATGGTTTGGATTACTTTTTCAACTGAAATTTTAAGAGAATTTATTACTTTTAGCTTCTTGTTTGGTGAAGCAAAGATTAATTCAATTTTATATTATCGAAAAGAAGTACATAGTAGAAGCTTATAAAATATATTACGGGATTGCATACATAGGCCCGTGAAATAAAATGGCTTGACGAGAGTATAAACTTGCTTAGTATACAATTACACTTTTATTTATTTTTTCTAACAAACCATCTATTATTGATCTTTCGGAATTTGTTTACAACTTTACGACATAAACCATATTTATGTTTTTTTTTATGTCCTTCTCATCAATTAGGAATTAAATTTTTAAGAAAAAATTTGAATCGTACCCATCTCCACAGAAGACTTCCAGCGTAATCAACAAGCCACGAACTCACGGACCTCACCATTTGTTCAAAGTAAAATATTAGATGTAGAAGGTTGTTTGATGGGTAAAGTGCAAATTTTTTTCTTAGATAAACAATTCGTCTTTTCATTTTGGCTCATTTTATACCAAATTTAATTTTTACCGTTAACAGACGTTAAATTAGACCTGAAATGACGATTATGTTCATACAAAAAATCTCTCCCCCCATTCTCTCTCCCTCCTCTCTCGGACAGTCCCTCCTCCTTCTCCGGAGACGGCGATACAGCAGCGACAGTGGGAAAGAGGGGGGGAGGGGAGGTGGAGTGTTGGTGGGGGAGGGAGGAGGGTATTTTGGATATATATATATATATATATATATATATATATATATATATATATAACAGTCACTAACGTTCAGTTATAAAAAGTTGACTGAATGTGTTATTTTGATCAAATTAGCAATTACGAAAAAATTTAATTATTAATTTGTTCTATTAAGTCTTAATTTGTAAATATATGTATATTAGGAGGTGGTTTTTTTTTTTTTTTTTAATTATCGTACTGTACAGGTACCATAGAAATTTAAGAAATTAGCAATTACGAAAGAATGGACGTGGGTTCACGGATTCGAGGTCCAACATGACCAATAATTAAATGGAAAGGAATTCTAGTGTTAGTAGTACAAGGCATGAATGATCTATTTACTAACTTTATCTAAAACAAATGTAATGATTTTCAAAGTTTATAACATCCACTCGTTGTGAGGGAAAAATGGGAGATAAAAAAAATAAAGGAGAAAATAAAAATAAAAAAAATTCAAAAGTGACGGTGTTTGTAAAGGGAAGAAAAAATGGGAATATAAATTTGAGGATAAAAATTATGTGCGTCCCACTAATATATATATATTTTTTCAAAATTACGAGAAAAATAAAAAAAGATGAGAGAATTTAGGAAGAATTTATCCAACTATACTTAAAAAATGTAAGTATAAATTATGATTTAAGAAAATCTAGGACTAAATAGTAGATTTTTTTTTTAGACTTTGGGTCTCGAATAAGTTGTCAAATTTGTATTTAACTATCCATAATGGACCTAATTAGTATTTGGATATTGAAATTTGGACCAATTAACTGTTGACTCGACTGACTAGATTGTGTTGTTGTAACAATCCTTATATCTATCTCGTGGTAGATGTCCATGTGGATTGACTTTCCTAGAGGGATTAAGTGTGAACCCCTTTATGACAATTTTTATTTTGTCATCACATTTGGGATATTTTTCTTAGGAGCTAGCGACTCGTACTCAGACGTATAGTGGCGTTTTGTTGACACACTTTGCATGTCAGCATAGTCGCACGACGCTCAAGCGCTCCTTTTATAAGTGAGTTGCTTGCTCGGTCGCTTTGCGTCGAGTCGTCATGCGTCCAGGAGCGCAAGCGGACAGGTGCCCATGAGGCCAGGGGCCCAAGCTGCCAGGAGCGCATGCGGCCTGGTGCCCATGCGGCCTAGCGACTGCTGCTTTCGGCGCTTGGCTACAGACCGGCGACGACGCATGCGACTCCGACGACGCATGCGGCTACGACGATGCATGCGACTTGGTGTCTGGTCGTATGGAACATATGTGACACGACATTTCTCATGCCGCATAGGTGCTGATTTTCTCTATATATCGATGAGCTTCTCTTTCATTTGAGTTATTGGAAAAATCGAGAGCACCAGTGCATGTGCGGCCCAGAGAGCTCCCCTCTTCATAATAATTTTCCAATGACCCGAAGGTGGCTTAGAGCGATCCAGAAGTTCTCGTATGAACTTGCTGGATCTTGCGGGCAGATCGTCGTGTAGGACAAATCTTACTTTGAGCACTAGTAGTTTTGATCATCCCAGCAGGAGTTACTTTTTCTGTATTTCTCTTCTTGTTCCTGTTCTTTCTCGTTGTTAGCGTCTGCGAGCATAAAGATAACAATGTTTTTCCTTTATTGTTGTATTTTTATTTTCTTGTTCAGTTAGTTTGTAACATGTTCCTGGTGTTGTGCTTCTTTGGGGTTGCGTGTCACTGTAGAGAACTCTTGCGTGAATCTCACTGCATCAACTTCTCTTCTGAGTTAGTTGAGACAAACTCTTGTGTGATTCTCTACTTTGTGTGTTGGAGTGGATGGGGTTCCCAACCTATGTGAAAAAAAATTCGGAGTGCGACGAGCGATATCCTTGTGTCGGAAAAGCTCGGAAAGTGCATCGAGCGCCGCGTATTGGAATTTTCACGTAAAAAATTCAGTGTCTGTGATTTATGTTTGGTATTTTTTGGTTTGTGCGTTTTGCTCTGTTCTCTCGCAGGTACTTTCTGGTTTTGGGAACGGTTTCCGCGTTTCGTTTTCAACATTGTGGACCGTTTCTTCTCTAATCATACTTCGGGACTAACACTTATATATCTATACAACTATCTCTAGGCTTGAAAACGGTTCAAAATTGAACCGTCTAGATCGTTCGTAGATATTCTATTAATATTTTTTAAAAAAATAACTAATTATTTAACTACCTAATATGATTTACGTATTTATAATAATTTTATATTAGAATTTTTTTTCAACAAATTTTTACGTGCATGTAATGCACGTGCACGTTACTAGTATAATAAGAAAAGTTCGAGGCTTCATCGTGGAAGATTATTTTTTTTCCCAAAAATCTTTACCTACTTACTAATTAAAATAATTTATTAAATTTAATATGGATGGATAGTTATTTACGTATAGAAAAAATTAAGAAAACTCGTATTTGCTCTTTCTAAGTAGTAAAAAAAACTATTTTTTTTTCAAGTAATAAAAATTATGAGACTTTTATTTGCTTAGGTACATTGTAATGCATATATATAATACTAGTTTGATATAGCTATTAGATACAGGGGGGTGAGCATTCGGTTTCATTCGAATCGAAATAGTCAAAACCGAATAAACAGAAAATCTAAAAAATCTAAAATCAAAACTGAACCGAACCGAATAAGCTATTCGGTTTATTCGGTTGAACATTGTTATTGTTTTATGGATCGGACCCAAAGTTGGAATCGTAGTTAAATTATATTAAAAGTTATAATTTTATACACACATTTGTTGTATTTTAAAATTGTGTCTAAAGTTGGACTTCAAACATATATATAGAATTGTTGTTTTCAAAATATGCACATTTTGAATCACAAAATATGCATAGAATAGAATATTTATATAATTGTATAAATTTTATTCGATTTTCGGTTTTGAACTGAAACCGAAATCCAAAACCGAATAAAAAAATTTAATATTTTCAGAACCGAAACCGAACCTAATTTTTTTTCCAACCCGAACTAAATCTCTTATTCGATTAAGTTTTCGGTCCAAAGCCGAATAATGCTCACCCCTAATTAGATTTAGATATATACGCACATACAAATACAAATACACATACATACATCAGTTAAAATAAGTATTTATTAAACATCATTATATTGCATGTATGTATGGTTTAGCCTGTACGTACCCAGTTTGAAATTTAAATTTTTGGGACGCTTTCTTTTTACGACGGTTTCACCAAATGAACATTGACTACTTCAACCTGTTGTTGTTAAATAGTAAAATTATACTTTGATTATTTAACAACATGTGTGAAATCAGTGGGTCCAAATAACATATAATATCGCATATATAAAGTCTTGTGCGTATTATCGGACATCTAAAAAAATATTAGTAAAATTATACTTTGACTAAGCACATGAGACCATTAAATATTGACGCCAGGACTATAACATACCTGTCAATGGGAAACGGCTTGAACGAACAACGAACTTGGAACCAATCTCCATTATTCATGGACATAATTATATATTTGTTATCAGTAGTGCTATGACTACAACCAAATGCCTACAACCCTCTTACAACCTCCACGTGGCGGCCATGTGGCGTCCACGTGGCGTCCATGTGGAGGTTATCCATTGGAGGAGGGGGAAAAGATGGGACCGGGGGTGGCCCACATAGCAGGAGGAAGAGAGAGTTGTAAGAAGGTTGTAAGCATTTGGTAGTAAACTTAGCATTATTGATTTGTTATAGCGTAATTGATTGATAGGATTGAAGTTGTGTCTACCATATGTATCGAACTCAATTGGTTCTTGTGGTAAGTGAGAAGAAGTATAATCTCTCTGGCTAGACGGACGGTCTCGAAATCAAATTACGAGAAAGGTGTGGGACAGTGGATCCAAATAACATGCAATACAGAGTGCACAAAGTCCCGTACGTATTGTCAGACATCTCAAAAAAAAAAAACTGTTGTATGTAGATGCATGGGTTGTATGCACACCAGGAACGGTTCAGGAATAAGTCTGACAAGACTTCGGACTTGAACCCCCCAGCATGATCGGTCATGTCCCAGGACAGCCAGAGCGACCGTCCATGGCCCACGGACCAAAGGACAAAAAAAATCAGTTTTAACTTAAAAATATTAATAATTTTGTATCTAAAATAGAACTAGTACGTACCATAAACCTTGTTTAATATAAAATTATTGTGGTGTAGTTGTTATTATGTTAGGTTCACATACATGAGGTACTTAGTTCAATTATTGGAGGTGATATTTTTTTGTTTTGTTTACTTTTTTAAGTTTTTTTTTTAATATTTTTTTTATATTATGCATGGTGTCATATTTTAAAAGTTCGTCTCGTATCCCAATGACCTCAGGTCCGACCTTGCCCCCAGTGTTATCCTATAAATGATCGGGTTTGCAGGTGACCTTCTAGAACCGATTCACAATAAAAGTTAAGCGACAGCTGACCAATATTAGCTTCGGATACGACAACCCAGTCCTATAGCACCATGTAGATATGTAGATATGTCAAGGAACCGATCCACAAGAAGGCATGTAGATATGTACATGGCAAGAAGGAGATCGCCAAATGGAATCTGCATTTGTACAGTACAAATGAATGATGCTGGTCATGAAATTACATCAAATCCCAGGCGTTTAGAATTTGGAATGGACACGAGTGTGGTTTATGAGAATTGGGGAAATGTTCAACAACACAAGTAGAGCTTAGATATGTGACGCGAGGATTAATTAAGGGGCCAGACTATATTTAATACATTCTAAATGTTAAACATATTCAAATTTAACTAATTTAAAATTATCAAAATTTTAAACACAACGTAGTAGGATCGCGAGGACGCAGTAAACGAACGGAGGTACAGGAACGCGCGAGCGGGATCGCAGGGACGCACGAGGGCGACAACCAGTGATAAGTACAATTTAATGGCACCTAATTGTTTCAAGTGGTTGTCGCGATTCTTGCTGCGTTGCCACGAGAGATGGAACTATGACACCACTTGGTTAATATTGGTGCTCAACTAAGCATCACGACTATGTCAACTAACAGCAAATGGACCACCAAATTAAACAAGTCAAAAAATGGCTCTTTGGACTCAGAATATTTAAATAAAAAATACACACAAGTGGCCATTTCCTTTGGCGATCTTTGGACTCAGAACAGATCTGCTGTCCGAAAATTACTGTCCGATTTTTTGTCCCCCCACCTATCTGTATCGTGGGGCCCATCGTTTAAAAAAAATAAAAATTAAAAAAAGTAGAAAGGAGACAGAGAATCGAACAATAATTTTCGGACAGCAAATCTGTTCTCCTGTGGACCATTGTCATTCCTTTTGGCGATTCATGTACTACCAGTTGCGTGCAAAACACACACATCGTCATAAGTTTTGGTGTATATATATCTTCATCCAAAATTTGCAGAAGTTATTATATTTCCTATATTAATTATCATGAATAGGGGAGAACATTATTCGGTTTTGGACCGAAAATCGAATCGAATCCAACCGACAAAGAGATTCGGTTCGGTTCGAAAAATTTCGGTTCGATTTCGGTTTTGAAAATATTAAAAAAAATTATTCGGTTCCGGTTTTGGATTTCAGTTTCGATCCAAAATCGAAAACCGAACAAAATTTATACAAGTAAGTAAATATCCTAATTCTATGCATATTTTGTGATTAAAAATGTATATATTTTGAAAATAATAATTCTATGTATATGTTTTGAAGTCCAACTTTGGACACAACATTGAAATATAACAAATGTGTATATAAAATTATAATTTTTAATATAATTTAACCACAATTCTAACTTTGGGTCCGATCTATTAAACAATAGCAATAGTCTAACAGAACAAACCAAATAAACCGAATAACCGAATAGCTTATTCGGTTCGATTTTTGCTAATTTCGGTTCGATTTTAGTTTTTGATTTTTAGAATTTTGATTTATTCTGTTTTGGCTATTTCGATTCGGTTGAAATCGAATTCTCACCGCTAATCATGAAACTATGTTATAGTTGGGGTAATTTTCTGTATACTAAAAGAACTTAAATTGCACAAGCAAATTAAAGTTAAAGTTACATGTTTCCTTGATGCTTTTTACTTTTTCCTCACTATATATCTCTTTGATTTAGATTTTCTCAAAAACTATGTCCACACATGGATGCAATGTACAAATGTAGTTCTCACTAATTTTTCCTTTCTCTAACTTTACACTAACTAATGTTTACTTACAAAGGGAGTTGTTGTGAAGCATATTCTGTTATTGCCGGGTTATAAAAATTGTACAAACGTATGTGAAAATCGAAGCTTATAATGATTACAACTCCCTTCTTTGACAACAAATGAAGATTACAACTGCACTTGGAAATAGAAATCTTGAAACAACAAATTGCTTAAAAATGGAAAGCAATTAAAACTTTGCAATTGCAGTATCGAGATGGACAGTATCGAAAGTTTCGAATCGAAATATTATATTTTTTGGTATTGAAAAAAAAAAAATTATTAAAATTTTTAATATATATATTTTATACATTTAGACGTAAGTTTAAGTATTTTCTGTATTATTTCTTAACAGTTTTGAAATTGAATAAAATATTAATCATTCTTACTATTAGTTTATCTACGATAGTTAAATTTTCTTGTTTTATATGCTTTTACAACCTTACACTATGCTTTTATATCCTTGATAATTGAATTTTTTCGTTAAATTTTTTTACCGAATTAATTAGAAAATAGACTCTCAATGTCAATATCGGTCGGTCTAATCATATCGGTGTCGGTCGTATCGGATCGATATCAACCGATACCGCAAACTATATTTTAAATGTCATAGCAAGCATTGAATGCTTTTGCATGTGCTCCAGATAAACTGACATATGGAGTCGATATGAAGCATAACATGTTGAGTGGAATCCTCGAGGTGAAGCAAGCAATCTCACCCTTTATTGATAAACTAACCAGTAAAAGTTTTTAAACAAAATTTGTGTTGCTGTTTGCTGTTGCTTTGTATAGTTGAACCCCATGGTCATCTATAAGAGATTATTTGCAATGGAAACCTAATTTCTTTCCCTTTGTTCTGCATTACATAAGAAGGAAGGTCTTACTCCTTATTCCGAACCCAAACTTCCTATTATCAGTGATGTTGTTACTGAAGGCTGTGTGATCACAAAGAACATACTCCAATTACCAATCTTTTCACCTTCCTTTGGTTCAATGAAGTCCACCTTTTCACTTCAGGAGTTCAACTCAATTTCGGTATTGTGAGCAGGACTGGTCCGGAGGGTCGGATTGTCCTATCCGAAGCTAATTTTGGTTGTCCTTCGACTTTTATTGTGAGCTGGTCCTGAGGTCATTTGTGATTTCGACCTTTGTTGGGAACACGGTGAGTCTGAAGAGTTGTCCTAGAAGAGTTGTCCTAGTAGAGATAGGTTGTCCAAATCTGAAATCTTGTCCGACTTATCCAGGACCGACTCCGATTGTGAGGGACAAAATAATGTCTAAAGTAGATTGGACCGTGACATGTTTATGAATTTTGAAAGAGGCAACTTTGTGGTTCAAGCATACCACAAGACTTACTAGAGCAAAAACTTGCACCCCAAGGCCTCCACAAGGCCTACCAAAGCCCTCAAAAAACTGATCAACCCCAAGTATAACTAGTTTAAAGTATCGGCCGATACCGATCCGATACGGCCGATACCGATACAGTTTGGCATGTCCCGATCCGATACCGACCGATATCCGATACTGACCGATACCGACATTAGAGGTCTCTTTTCCAGTCAATTCGGCAAAAAAATTTGAATTAAAAAGACCAATTAGAAAGGATGTAAAAGCATAATAAGGTTGTAAAAACATATAAAAGAGGAAAACTTATCTATTGCATATAAATCAATCGACAAGGATGACTACTATTTCATTCAATATAAAAAATACTAAGAAACAATACTGAAAATACTTTAAATTATGCATAATTGTATAAAATATATTCTCTAAAATGTTAATAATTTACTAATAGTTGTTTGCTTTCCGATACCAAAAAATTCAATACTCCGATCCGAAACCGCCGATACTACCGATACCGTCGATCTCGAGACTCATAGGAATGGTCCGATACCGATTCCGATACCGATACTTTGAACCTTACTATAAATCCGATGTAGATAAACATCGGAGATTAAAGACATTTGCTTAAAGAGACTTGTGATGATATTCTTACATAAAGAAAGATCCAAATGGCATGTACAATAAAACAAAGATGAATAATTACTGACATTCCAATGTGTTGCACTAAATTAGCGTCATGTTTGTGTGATCAATCTTTCCAACACTTTTAACATTTCCAAAACTTTCAATGTGCTCCTGTTCTTTTTCAAAAGAAAGGAGGGTTGATGTAGGATATCGAACATAGAAGTTACTAAATTACTTTGGTTTCTTTTTAATGAGAACTTTTATACGTAAGTAACAATTCTATTTTAATAGTACTATTATTTGGTTATTCTATTTGTAGTAGAACTCATATTTAGTAATTCTATTTTTAACATTGTTAGGATATTAAGTTGTAGAATTATAGTTGAGTTACTAATTTATGTAATATTAAAGTTTAGGGTATTAAATTGAAATTTTTAAATAGTTGAAAATATCAACTTAAAATTTAGGGTTCTTTTAATATAGATTGTGTCCTCCTCTGTTTTCACTGTTATTGTATCGCTGAACCTGGAGCTGTATATGAACTGAATATCTATATTTAATCCTGCCAAGATCATATATTACCCAAGTGTACTTGCATTTAATTCTATGCAGCTCAATTTCCTCACAAATGTGCAGGGGGGGGTGCCCATACAATGACTTTCTTTGTTTCCTTATAGATTTGATTCTATGCCTATTTTATGCAGCAATTCCACTGCACAAGCAATTGTACAATTTGTGTTAATTACAGCAGGGGACGTTGGGAATGAAAGCGTGTAAACCGTTTTCCAAATCAAAGAGTATACAGTGAGAGAATTGAGCAAACGCACACAAACTAAAAACGTTAAACACAAACCGTAGACACAGAAATTTTTAACGTAGAAAATTCTTGCGAAGAAAACTACGGGACGATCAAAGTCCAATCCTGAAAAGTCTCCAATGATGGAATAAGAAATACACCGACTCCTTACAGACTTCTCACCGATATAAAGGGATCATCACAACTCTTTGGAATAGAAAATAGATCACAAACACACGAAGAACGGAGACAAAAAGAAAATGAATACCCGAAACCGATCTCCAATTCAAAATAGCCTTCAATCTCTTCCTCTCTCCTTCCAATGTTGTAAAAGCACTCTTGCCTCCTTTTTGCAATAGTTTGAAATATATTTTAGGACTAGGAGACACCTAATATATATAGCCTCAAACCTACAACTAGTATTCCTATTATATATAGGAATACCCAATCATAAATCCAAATTCATTGACATATATCTATTATATGTAGAAATATCCAATCCAAATCTATTGAGGTATTCCTAATATATGTATGAATACTAAATCCAAATCTATTGAGGCATTCCTATTATATGTAGGAATACTCAATCCAACTCCGGGGTATTTTTCACATAGGTTGAAAATCTCACCCACGCCAACAAATCTTTTCCTTCACAATTATGTGGAGGGGGTTGTCATCCCGATGATCCGCCTGCAGTACTCAAAAAAAAAAAATTGAAGAATCTTTGTGAATATGTTTGCTCCGTTGTCATCTGTATGAACCTTCTCAAGCGCCGCTTACTTTTTTTCAACCACATCTCGTATCCAATAATACCGGGTATCAATGTGCTTGGACCGGCTATGAAATGTCTAGTTCTTCACAAGGTGAATTGCACTCTAACTATCGCAAAGCAAAAGGTACTGCTCTTGCTTTAGTCTCATTTCCTGCAACAGATTCTTCATCCACAACAACTCCTTGCAAGCCTCCGTTGCCGCAATGTACTATGCCTTTGTCGTCGACAAGAAAACGCACTTCTGCAACCACGACTACCACAATACCGTTCCACTAGCAAACATCTTCACATAGCCCGAAGTCAATTGCCTCGTATCTATATCTTCGGCCATATCAACATCGGTATATCCAACCAGCTTCGATTCGTCACCACCAAAAAAAAGTCTCCAATCGGCAGTGTCCTGAAGGTATCTTAGAATCAACTTAACCGCACTCAAATGTATCATTCCAGGATTAGAAGTATACCTGCTAACTGTGTCAACTGCTTGAGCGATGTCTGGCCTCGTACAAACCATAGCATACATGGGACTCCCCACAACTGAGGCATATGGAATCCGCTTCATATCTTCCTTCTCGTTCTCAGTAGATGGACATTGCTCCTCAGTGAACTTAAAGTGAGCCGCAAGGGGGTTACTCACTTTCTTTGATCCGTCTATCCCGAAACACGAAAGTACCCAGTGGATGTACTTCTTTTGGGACAAGTGTAGCTGTCACACCCCAATCTCCGGCAAGCTCGACAGTCCCCGCTGAACGTGAATCACCACGTTGCAGCTCTCCCGCGGGACAATCGTTCTAATCGGGACGTGATGCCGTACGAGCCTGGAGTTGCGCTCGTACAAGGCGATGTTGTCAAACACCAAATGTTATCATTGAATCAACCAAGTTGCAGCGGAAGTCAAGTATTGTGTACCAAGCACACATCAGAGTATACGCAGCGAAGCTCACGATAGGGTCCAAATAAAATGCCCCGAGGCAATGCCACAAAGGCGATGCCACGAAGACGATGAAATGCTCTTGCTCTTTTCTCTAGCCCACAAAGGTACTTACAGTTCATGCATCTTGTCCCGTATATCCAAGCAGCGCCACTACGCCTGTGTACCTGAAATATTGCCCACAAACGTGGGTCAGTACACAACCGTACTGGTGAGCGGGGTAACCCACTCGTCTAAGCCGACACTAAGTAAAATAGTGAATGCAACAGTTATATGGTGATATTTCTAGTTGAATCCTAGATTCGTTTTATGGCATAGGGATGACATGTTAAGGAAAGCTGTAAAGCAGTTTAAGCATGCAAGCATTCAACTCAAACCAAACGACAAGCAGTTAAATATATCCGACCCGTCTAACTCAATGCCATCGCTTGCACGATAACATATCGAACCATCAGTCTCGCCTCAATATCCATCCTCACCCAACAGTTTATATCCCAATCTCGAGTGCACACTCTTGCCGAGGCAAGGTGGCCGCGCCTACACGAAAGCCAAATCAACAAAAGAAAAGCAAGCCAACTCTTATCTATATGAAGTCACTGGCAAAGCCATAAAGGACAAAATCCAAGCATTAACGGCGCTCCCTATCAGCCCGGGTAGCAAGCCCCGCTGGAGGTCCCGCAATTCATCGTGACTAGCACGAATCAATATCTTCCTCCGGATCGATACGGTCCCAGTGCCCCGGGAAGCCGTTTCGAGGAAATGTCAAACCCTGTGTACACAGGTTGTTCGTGACATGCAGAAAGTAGGTATGACGAGAGGATCGCACATTCTCGCCCCACCAAGCGATCCTAGACTCGTTTCAACCGAATATCCAACTAAAGCATCCATAACCATTCTTTCAACATATCCCCACTGATTCCAAATCTCGACCTCAATATATATATCCCAAGGCACCAAAATACTCATAAGCACAATCTCTCAAGTTGTGTCCAAGTTATGCCCACACTTCACATTGCCGCTTTTCAACACAGTGTTTCACATTGGGTGCAACACCCCCACACTCCGAATAATCCCATGGCACAATGCCCCAACAGTGGCACAATACCCTCGCCGATACAGTTGTTCGGTTTTGAACCACAACTGCTCGCTTTGCAAGACAAAGCGACCCAGTGATACTCGTGCACGGATGCACGCTCGCTCGCCCGGATTCCCGATATTTCTATTGTGTCATTCCAACTTGTATAATTCCAACCGTCCAAGTATAATTCCAATTATCCAACCGACTGCCTCAAATGTATAATCCAGCTATCGCATCCAACTATCCAACGCGTAAATCATTCAAGCCACAATCCTACCAAGCCAACGATGTACACTCTATGCACGCCTCAGTGTAGTGATTCCCAATATTTCAGCCCAAGTGTTCAAGCCTTTTACGTGTTTCCCATATTATTAGGCATGAAGGAGTAGAGGAGAAGGGAAAGAGCCCACTCACAATGATTGATCCCGTTAGGCATCCTGTCCTGTCGATACGGCCAATCCCTTGAACCCGTGGTCCGATGCAAGCGCGATCTACTCAACTGGTATGACCGTGCGAGCAGGCCGTGCTTTCCAAATCATCCGACCGATCAGATTAAGGAAGACGGCATTATCGCTTCCATCCAGCTATTCAGTACTGTTCGGAACGAACACCTGATTTCCATCGAACCCGCTAGCCATCTGCACATTGAAACCAACTCGATTAATCCTTCTTCCCAAAATCCAATATTTCAAATGTAACCAGCATTTGATTCATTCGATCGGACTCAGCGTAACGCTCCGAGCGATTGCGGGCGTTACAGTAGCAGCTTGGACTCTCTCTCTCTCGGCTGATCTTCATCCCAAGAATAGTCTTCGTTGTGCCAAAATCCTTCATAGAGAAGGCTGCACCTAGTTGGCGCTTCAACTCTGCTATCCTAGTGGCATTCTAATCCACCAGTAGCATATCATCAACATAGAGCAATAAAATAATGAAATCATCCTCGGCAAAGTACCTCACAAACACATAGTGGTTCGACGTCGTCCGTGCATATCCATGCTCCCCCATAAATGACTCAAACTTTCTGTACCACTGCCTCGGAGCCTGCTTCAGAACATACAAGCTCTTCCTCAACCGACAAACCAAGTGTGACTTGCCCTTCTCATAGAATTCCTATAGCTACTCCATGTATAACTCCTCCTCAAGATCACCGTGGAGGAATATCGTCTTCACGTCCATCTGCTCGACCTCCAAGTCAAAACTGAATGTCAATACTAGCACCACCCGAATAGACGACTGCTTGACGACTAGCAAAAAGATCTCATCATAATCCATGCCCTTCCGCTGACCGTAGCCTTTAACTACCAGCCTCACTTTGTATCGAGGGCGAGTAGCATCATCTGTCTGCTTCACTCTGAACACCCATCAATTTTTCAAAGCCTTCTTTCCTTTTGGCAACTACACCAGATCATACGTGGAGTTGGCCTGTAAGGAAACTCATCTCCTCCTGTATAGCCTCCATCCACTCCTATATGTGTTCGTCTTCCATAGCCTCTGCAAAGCTTTCGGGTTCTCTCCCGTCTGTCAGTAGCACATACTCACCCGGTGAGTATCTCATAGATGGTCGACGCTCTCTATCGCTCCTCCTCAACGAAACCACTTGTGCTGGCTGTATATCAACAGCCTCCTCCCCTTCAGAAACTACCTCATCGGCATGCTCATCCTCCTGAGGGTCACCGTGACCACTATTAACAGGCTGATGATCAAGGTTGGGAGCAACTCCATGTACTGGCTCTCCCATAATTGGATCATCTACGATGTCCTCTGGAAACTGCTCGAAGCGAAATGACTCTAACTCAGGAAATTTCTCAATCTCAGAAGGCATCTCAGAATCCTAAGTATTGGTCATGGTCTGATCCTCGACGAATACCACGTTCCTTCTTCTGTAGAGCTTTTTTTCCACTAGGTCGTAGAGTCTATAGTCAAACTCATCCCGACGTAGCCAATAAAGAAGTATCGTCTCGTTTTTGGCTCAAGTTTGGATTGCTCGTCCTTCGGTACATGCACGAAGTCTTTGCAACCAAACACTCGTAGGTGATTGTATGACGACTCTTTGTCGTGCCATACTTTGTCAGGCACATCACTCTGCAAAGGAGCACTAGGAGATAAATTAATAATATAAGCAGATGTATAAAGAGCCTCACCCTAATAGCTGTCCGACAAGTTTGCTTCTGACAGCAAACACCGTACCCTCTCCATCAGCGTCCTATTCATTCGCTCCGCTACACCATTGAGCTGAGGTGTCTTTGGCGAAGTCTTCTGGTATCTTATCCCTTGCTCTCTGCAATAAGCATCAAAGTGACCAATGTACTTGCCGTCATTGTCGGACATAACACATAGCAGCTTCGTGTCCATCTTTCTTTCAACAGAGGCCTGAAACTCTTTGAAAGTAGGCAGCACCTGATCCTTGATCTTTAAGACAGAGACCCAAATTTTGCTGGAATAATCATCAATAAATGTCACAAAATAAGAAGCACCATCAATGAATTTTACCTTCATAGGACCACAGACATCCGAGTGAATAAACTCGAGCAACGCCGGCTTCCTTGAACTTGGGTGACTTTGGAAAGATACCCTATTTTGCTTCTCCGCCAAACAATGTGTACATCTCTCCAATTTTTTAGAATTTAGCCACGTAATTACCTTCGTGTTCACTAAGTAGCTCATCCCCTTATCGTTGATATTGCTGAGCCGCCTGTGCCACAACTCGGTAGACGCGTCAGTAGCTGCGCTCACCTCATGTGTCCCGTATGCGCTCCCTTCCATATAATAGAGTTCGAACTTCTTACTTCCTTTGGCAATCACGATCGAATCTCTGGAAAGCTTCCATTGATCGTTCCTGAAGAGATTGAAGAAACCCTCGATATCAGGAACTTGAAGAACATCTTTGAGAACAAAAACTGCACCCGTCTTCGTCCTCAAATGCACATCTCCAATAGCAACAGCTTTCGACACATCTTCGTTGTCCATCTTTAACACTCTACAGTCGCATGTTGTATAAGTAGCAAATAGTGTCCTTTTGTGAGATACGTGCGCTGAAGCCTCTGAGTCCACCAGCCAAGAATTGTTATCGCAAGCGAGGATCATGACTATCTCATCACCTACAATGATCACATCATCTCCATGTACCGAGGCCGCCGATGTAGTGTTCTTGTCCTGCTTTCCCTTGTCGTCCTTCTTATCTCTCTTCCAAGCGAAACAGTTTCGCTTGATGTGGTCCTTCTTACCACAATGGTAACACTCCAAGTCCTCGTATCGACCATTTGACCTTATCCTGCTTTTATTTCTGCCACAATTGTTTTTGCACTTTTTATTTCCTGGTAAGCCACAACCATTTGTTTTCTTCCCTTGTGGTAGAGAATGGGTAATTTATAAGGAGGTACGACTGCTTAATCCTGTTATGACCCAAAAAAAACTGAGCTAATTGAATTTCAGGGCTCAAATAAAAACATAGAAATCATGTCTTTTATACATTTTAAACTGCAATATGTATGCAGTTATATGCATCTAGACACTCATGCTGAAACAGGTTTAACATACTGGGAAGTCTGGGAAATTTGAGGGATCAAAAAGAAATAATGTGAGGGAATTAATAGCATAGTTCGGCAGAATCGGATGAGACTGATCCGATACAGCCGATGCCAATACCGTTTGGCATGTACCGATCTGATACGAGCCAGCAAAAATATGAATAAAAAGACCAATCAGTAAGGTTTTAAAAGCATACTAAGATTATAAAAGCATATAAAAGAAGAAAACTTATCTATCGCATCTAAACCAATCGGCAAGGATTGCTACTAGTTCATTTAATTCTAAAATTACTAAAAAAATACATGAAATACTTAAAATTATGTCTAAATATATAAATTTCTAAAAATTTATTAATGGATCAAAAAATCCGACACTCCGATCCGAAACCGCCGATATTGTCGATCCCGACACTCATAAGATGGGTCCGACACCGATACTGCGAACATTGGTTAATATTGGAACTAGATTGAAGAGAACATTGGTTATTATACGGATCTCTCATGTACTTTATGTTTTATTTTAAAAATAAAAATAGTTAGTATAATAACTCTTTTATATAAAACATAAAGTCCGTATAATTATTTTTAAAATAAAAAAAGGTTCGTATAATAAAAATAAAATATAGAATATGTTAGTATAAATAAGCCTTGGCAAAATGCATGCAATATTTGTTGCATCATGTCCATCAATTTTGTTGTTTGGTTCGATCTAAATTGTAAAATTAGTACAGTAAATATTGTATTATTTTTTCCCAACTACTCCAGTAAATATTGTGGCCAAAATATCTGCAACTCCACTTACATCATCGGTGGTGGTGCTTAGTAGTTTATCAGTGGCAAACAATCAAACCAATTGATATTCAAAGCCCAAAAGAATTATTTCAATGCCTCATTTTTTTAGTCAAATGGAACTCATAGGGACACGAAGAAGCCCCATAGTCGATATTTTTTTGACCATTTTTTACAAGATGCATGGCCCAGTACTACACACCTTTGATGTGAAATATCAATTGCTTGTTGAACTTGACTCAAGGACCAAAGAAGGCCTATATTTATTACAAATACTTCAAAGTGGTTTACTACTAGTTATAGTTTTTTTTTTGTTATCTTTTAACTATTTGATGAATTGATGGTCATATTAAACCATGTTCAAACATGGCTAGGTATAATATTTAAAATTATGAATTCGAGTGGCTCTTGTGGTTACCGAGAAGAGGTATAAGATTTCGACTGGATGGCGAAAGATCAGTGGATCGAGCCACGGAGACGTATTATTTATTTTATTTATAAATTATGGGAGTTGAAAAACAGTGGACCCAAAATGCATGTTGATATGATATTTAAAAGTGGATTTATTTTGAGAAGAGCATATCTACACATACCGAAAATGAAATCGCAAATCAAATCGAAGCCACGTGGCGGTCCGTGATTGATCGATTTTTTTTTTTGGTCTACGTTAGCAGGAGGGGCTGAGATTAGTGTTTTTTCTCTCCGTCCAATCATGTCGCCATGTGGTAGTTCGTGATCTTCGACCGCCACTCAACCAGAATCTTATATCTCTTTTCGGTAACCACAATAGTCATTCGAGTTCGGTTGGCCAACTTAATATTAGATCATGAAATATTTCACTAAAAGTTGTAGTTACGGGTTTTCAACTACCTAACCCTTATATCGGTCATATTATTCATTTTGGTATTTGTAGAGCATTTTCACATGCCTAGATAAACTTGCTGATTATCTAGAAAATTAAAGTACTTTACCTCCACAAATCTTTGTAACTAATTTAACAGAAAATTATTCGACTTAATTGTGTCTTAAAACTGGTGGACGTCTTGGTTTTACATGATTTTTCTCTATCATTGGGATACCATCAATCATATGTCATCACAATTTCTAACATGGTTTCTTGTGAAACTTATAGATATTGATATGGGAATTGAAATGTACAAACTGGTCATTCTTGACTGTGAAGAAAGATTATACTTCTAAAAGATTATGAAGTATAGTTTCAAACATTGAAACTCCTTAAAAATACCACATTTTGATCCTTGTTCACTGTTTTTTTTTTTTTTCTGTAAACACTTAATATCATATGCAATTGACTTTTTTTTTTAATATAAACCAAACATAATGAACTGATTGAAATATTCTTCTTTTACAAAATTTATTGTTCTAAATATGTATCGCTTCTCAAGAACCCTTCTCTTGTGATAAGCATATGTGATCTGAACTGAAGAAGAATTTATTGTTCTAAATATGTATCATTCCTCTAGAATCCATCCACCGTGACAAGCATATGAGACCTTGCTCTCGTATCAGAACATATTTTCTGTGATAAGCATATGTGATTTAGACTGTGCCAAATTAGATGATACCCAAATCACAAAAAAGTAGGATATAAACCCTACATAACATAAAATTAGGATATAATTATCCCTAAATCATGGGTTAAATGACACGTCCTTGAAAGAAATCAACCCCCTCCATTGGTATGGCATGTCCCAAAGCAATTTAGCCAGCAACAAAGAGAACTACCTTTGTCGCGAGAAGGAAAAGGAGAGGGACACGGTTGGAGTCAGAGAGAGAGACGAAAGACAGAGAGTGAAAATATGTTTTCGATCAGACGTCTTTTTTTTAACTAGGACACAGTACTAGACGACGGACGGACGACGGCATAATCCGTCGTCAACTAAAATATAATAGCGACCATGCGTCGCTTGACCATCGCATAGTTTTCTTACATTGTTCCCGCAGTTAACCGAGTAAACTGGTGACGTCTAGGCGGACTACTCGATGGCGTTTTTAAAATTTAAATTTAAAATATCTAAAGTTGGTCGTCTGTGCCGACACATATCCCTCGTCGCTAATTGACGACGATATGCGTCGTCCATCGCCAAACATCCGTCGTTGATTAGCAGTATTTTACTAGTATACGAGAGCTCTGCCAAACCTCTATTTCTTTGCTTATCAAAACGTTTGGTGCCAATGTTAGCATGTTGGATGTTTGTCTTTGGTTTGGTGAATGGAATGGTCTGCTATCTAAAGTTCTTTGTTTCTCTTTGTAATCGGTTGAAAGCACATGGATCCATTCATTCAAGTGCTGAACTCAACTAGGACTGTGTGTTTTTTGTTTTTTTTGTCATATCAGCTATCATCTCAACAGTCATGTCATACGTCACATAATGAAACATGACATCATCCAAAAAAATTGTAAGACAAATAGCATTTTTACGTCTTTTGAGTCTTCTTGCAGGTCGTCCGAGGTAAGCCTTTTGGGAGGAGAAAGGCCCAATGGAGCCAAAACACCTATCCAGTCCATCGTCATCAGTGGTGGAGCTAGCTTCTAGAATTAGGGAGGGCCGAACTTTAGGTATAGCTTGAGCGACGTCGACACGAGGACACTAGCATCTCACCGCATAAAATATTAAGTCTTTGAAAGTTTATTTTTCACTTAATCGTTGCATACTTCAAATCCAAACGAAAGAATAAAGCAAAACTAAAAAATCACAAAATATTTTTTTTTTTTCAAAAATTTAGGCCGGACTACAGCCGGTCGTGCCCGTTGATAACTCCGTCTCTGATTGCATTCTTGCTTCCAGGGACGATCCAGAAGTTAATCCGAAAAGACTTCAAAATTTGGGAACCCTCCAGACAACCCTTAGATCTAACATAACCTACAAGAGATCGGAATCGCGAATGAGCCCATAGAACCAGATCACAACAAGAATGAAAAAACAATCAAAATTAGTTCGGAATAGAACAACCCAAACCCTGCTTGCTTTTGGTTTATCATTAAGAGAGCTCTGATAATATTTCTGCTGCAATGACACAATCTTTAACTTGTAGCATGAAGATTATAGCAGCGTACTGTGCAGGACTGGGGGCAAGAACAAGAAGTGTCCAAATATTGGACGAGATACATATGTAACATCTATTTTCATCACTGCTTCATCATAAATGGAATATGGAGCCCTAGAAAACGCCAGCCCTTCGAGTTACACAGAGAATATGGCATCAAAGAATACCCCCATTAGAGCATCATTACTAAAGCTCATCCTCGTGTCCAATTTCTAGATTCAGAATTTTGAAGCTCACTTTATAGAATAGTAAATCTTATCTTATTTTCAATTTTTAGATATTCGGTTCCATTCCTGCTAATGGTTGGGTCTCCCAATTTCTAGATTTTAGATTGTAGAAATTCATTTTCTAGAATAGTAAATTCTAATTTGGAGTCCAACTTTCTAGATTTTACATAAAAAAAAATTCACATTAATTTTTTGCCACACAATCTTTGGGACCGAAGCTCACTTTATCATTTCCTACTATTCTCATACAAATCCAACCCATTCTACATTTAGCTCTCTCTTTTTTTAATTTTGGGAACCAAATTGCATTGAAGAGTCCCAACTACTAATGATGCTCTTATTAGGTGCACCAAATACTGTTCCAATTAGCATTCTCCTCAAAAGCAATCCCTCAGAAAAACCTCCGTATAGCTATAAACAAAAATTGATCCCAACTTGAACTATCTATACTATCAGAAAAGTTAACCTTGTCGGAAAAAAAAATTCCAAAATATATTCTTACATATATTTACTAATTAAAATTATGGCTAATTAGAGTTTAGATCATGGATTTTATACCAACTTAAAGTTTAGGTCCTGACATGTCCAATTGAAAAGTTTATGCCTGAATTTTTATTTTTGATTTTATTTTTCCCATTATATCCGATAGTCTATATACGAAGGTTTCATTACTAATTATTAGAGGAAGAGTATAATGGGAATAATTAAACAAATTATACAAATTTAGTGTCTAAACTTTTCAATTGGACAAGTCATAGCTTAAACTCTAAGCTGGTATAAAATTCAGGGTCTAAAATTTAATTAGCCCTTAAAATTATTCATTAAATTTAATATGGATAGCTAGGTAATTAAGAAAGCTGTCATTTGGTATTTCTAAATAGTCTTTTATATATATATATATAAATCAAAAATATTTTATTAAAAATGATCAACTAAGATACAACTCACTCCCGGCCTACATAAAGGCCGTAACATCTAACACCTCACAATGGAGAAACCTTTTACTATATCCCTCAATACTACAACCTCAATTTGGATATAAAAAAAATTGTACTGCGTGAGGAAGATCTCACATTCATGATTTGATGTGGACAAATTCTGGTAGAATTCTTGGACCTCTTGTTCTTGTCAGCTGTCTCGTCCTGCGCCACAGATACTTGTATACCTTTCTAAATAGTCTTTTATATATATATATATATATATATATATATATATATATATATATATATATATAAGGGATCCGCATGTCCAATTTTTTGTATTTTCAAGTATCTTCATGTTATCAAGCGTTGGATCTTGTTTAAGTTATCTAATCTTAACAATTGATTCGTCCCGATCCCGCAAGGGCCGATTGTCCTCGCTTGGCCTTGCGAAACCGATCGTTCTCGCTTTGGTGTGATTTCGTGCAAGTCTAAGTTGTGCTTGCACAAGACATAGTACCTGAACAAAACACAAAATAGACAAGATATATAGCAACACGGTTATTTTCTTGCAAAAAATCAAAGATTTAACACATATGATAGGAATCCAAAATACATTCTTTATTGAAATACTGAAATGGATTACAATGCATTTGCTTGACTTATTACAAAATATGTCATAGTTGTCTAACATCTCTTTGAAACATAAAACTAGCCACAATGTCCATACATCATATCCTTGTACTAGGACAATAAGTAAAAATACCTTGAAGGAAACTTGCAACAAAAAGAAAACAAGCAGACTGGAAGGAAGAAGCTTGGCTTGCAACGAGCACGATTTTCACTGGATTGGATGCGTCCCTACAGGTTGAAGAGGCTTGCCACAGTCGTGTCCTCGGAACCTGAATATGTCCACAAACGTGGGTCAATACCCCACATGTACTGGCGAGCGACCGAAGCCAAACTCACCTGATAATCCACACTAAATAAACTTGTGAAGCTAGCATGCTCATTAAGTGATCTTTCTAGTTATCTAGGTTTTTTTTAGCAAGGCATGCAAATGAACATAAACAATAAATTAAGCCATATAATGATAAATATTACCCACGGTCGGTCGCTATTCCTGCAGTAGACATACAAGTTAGCCACAATTTACATATAATATAATCAAGGAACTTGGCATCTATCGGTAATGCTTGCAAGAAGGATGCACCTAGCATGCTACCTAACTACATGATGGCCCATGAGAGTTCTTCCTCATGAATTAGCAACGGTGACTCAAGGTTCAGCTCTGCACTAGTGCGCATGAACGTCCTGCGACCCGTCCGCAGCACCTCATCCCAACATAACATGAGCAATAGCAGCTGTGGCGCAAGGTTCTGCTCTGCACTAATGGACACAACATCCCACTACATCCTCAAGGGACCGTCCCTCATGGTGCCATCACAATCTCTTCCGGACCGACCGATTCCCAGTGCCCAGGAACCGTTCGAGAGACTATTACCTTGTGCACAAGTTGTCCGAGGCCGATGCAAGACATGAACTTCTATCAGATAAAATATCACAAGCACAGTTCTGGACACAAGCACACATTTTTATCTTCTCTTTACTTATCTAATAGCTACACCCCACTACATCGCAAGCGACCGTACCTCATGGTGCACTATTAGTTCCTTTTCATGTAGCATCGAATACTTGTCAAATCATAAGAGATTTTCTATATGCATTTTTGTTGCACAGCATATGAATAAGGGGCATGTAACATTAACTTGAAATAAGCAATATTTCTATATTTACAAGCATGCGGTTCTTTCATTTTGCTTATCTTGATTATTGAGGCAACATTAAACTTAGGAACATGCAACAGAGTGGACTAGAGATTCTTTTATTAAATGTACAGACAAAAATAATTCATCGAAGGGCCGAAGCCACTTACCGAATGAATCAACGAGGAAATGGGGAAGCCTCACGTAGCGATCGCTCCTTTGTTATACATCCTGAAATTGCAACAACATTTTGTTAGCATCCTTCGATCTCTTTCTCTTACGATTCGAAATGAATGCGCAAGCGAGAAAAGCGAACTTATGTAAACGAATCATCGAAACCAACACAAAAACGCAAAGTAACACAAAACCAAGCAGCAAAACATCCAACGAAAACTGTTGGACTCATTTCAATATAAGCCGATCCATCTGTTGGAAATGTTCATTGCACTTCGTTCGTGCATCGATTGGGTCGTAAAGTTTTTTCGATACTCAGTTTAAACCGAGTTACAAGTCGAATGTATTACGTTAGTGTACCGCTGGAAGCGGGGTACTACAAAAATAATGGTTAAGATTAAATTACTTAAACAAAATCTAACGGTTGTAAACATACGGATACTTGGAGATGCAAACAATTGGAGATGTAGATCCTTCCTATAACAATGCCACTTCATCTTTTTTTTTTCCTTTTTTGTTGCATGAAAAAAACAAACAAACAAAACACACAGGAACATGAAGCCAGATTATGTCATTGATAGCACACATAGACAAGAACTTGGTCCTACAACAGCTATTATTGTGTAAAAGCCTCTCTTATCACCAATAACCGTTTTAACGTTATCCTATGTAACAACTTCAATCTTATCCTCTGTAACAACAACTCCTATATTCAGTATTACCGTGCTCAACTCGTTCTTGTGGTCAGTGAAAAAATGTATAACTGCTGTGGCTAGACGGACGATCTCGGAATCAAAACGCGAAAGATGTGTGAGACAGTGGGTCCAAATGGCATACAACGCAGCGTGGACAAAGTCCCGTGTGTATCGCCGGACATCGCTAAAAAAAAAAAAAAAAAAACCTTCTATATTCTGTATTGAATCACAATGTATGGATATTCAATCCTTTTGGAATGTAAAGTAATGTGAAGAATAATAAAAAAAATGATCCTTTTTTTCCTCTATTTGTGTTTAGCCTTTTTCACCAAGCAAAGATTGTTCTAATCTCTCAATGGGACTTTTCAGGTAATATTCGTGTTAGTGAAATGGTCTCTTACATGATTGCATTGTCTAAAACACAACAATCTGAATGAATTGATTACAAATGTCGGACTAGTACTACTCAAAACAGTTTTTTTCTTCCTTCAGTTTTCTCAATGATCATTCATCACCGACAACTCCTCTAAATAGACGTGATAATAACTTCTACTAATTTCCAAGGTCACCAAATTCTTGGCAAGTAAGTACCTCTACTTAAATGGCTGCAGGCCAAAGATGAACACTTGGTCATCATGCATGTTCGGAGCAGCCAGGCCATTGCTGATGTCCATTCCATTCCTTTGTGTTGTGGGTGGGGAACGTTAGCTGTAAATTATTCTTCACTAGACCCTCTCTCTCTCTTTTTTCTTCTTTTTTTCTTTTTTTTTCTGTGCAATGTCACAGAGGGATCACTCAGAGAAGCAGTTATAAATGGCTACAGTAGCAGTGATGGTGCCTGCAGCTAACAAGTGAAGTCAGGACCGAGGGGGGGTTCAGGGCCTCTGGCTCTGGGGAACCTGAGCAACTTTGAAAGGTGAGGGAGGAAAAGAGAATCCAACAGAGCATCCAATGCTCTGAGCCCTTGGCAACATTACATACAAAAAGGACAGCTGAAGGGCACTCACTGTTGTATCTGTCATTAAAACAAGATGTAATCAGGATACAGCTCACCACCCATCATCATCATTGCCATCAGATAGTGCTAGCAAGGACCCGCTTGGTTCATTGTAATATAACTGTAATTCTAATAGAATTAGGGATACAAAATTTCGGACATGCTAAATCCGAGCCTGATCGGATGAACCCGTTAATGGGTTGAGTTCGGATTGACGATACTCGAGCTCGGGTTCTGGTTTGGACTAAAATATTTGAACCCGATTAAAAATCGAATTGGACTCGGATTCATGTGTCGGAAACCGTATATATATATATATACATATATATATATATATATATATATGGAAGAGATAATTGTCTTACAGACTCCTGGCCTGAAGGCCTACCAAACTCGGCCTGAATGCCGACCACATCCCGGTCCGAAGTCCACACATCTCGGCACGTAGGTCCGCACTTGCACCTGCACTTAAACCGCACATGCGATGCACCCATCACCAACTCACAACTTAATTCTCCTTTGGAAAATTAACTGGCGTCCAAGAGGCTCGAACCCGCAACCTCCTGGATAATATATATATATCTCCTGGATAATATATATATATATATATATATATATATATATATATATATATATAGGGTCCGGATCGGGAGCCCCGCCGAAGTCCTGTGCACTCTCGACCGTTGGATCGAACGGGTGCACGGACCCCACGTGGACCGTCCGATCCGATGGTGCGGGGGAGGGGGGGGGGGGGGGGGGGGGACTTCAACGGGGCTCCCCTCGCGGGTACTTAGATCCGAACTCATATATATATATATATATATATATATTATGTAAAAAGTTTAAATCCTAAATTTTATATCCAAACTCTTCAACTCATTGTCTTAAATCTCATTTCAGTTTGTATTTTGTAATGATTGAGGCTTAATTGTTATTCGATTATACGTTTAATATTAATCTTGTTTTAAATTATTTCAAATATCATATTAGGGTCCTTTAAACCCAATGGACCCAACACAGCCCGTGCCCATCTCGAGGAACCTGGGTTCTTTTTATATTCCTCCGAGTTCAGTCTTGGGCTTCATATGTTTAACCCGTGATCGGGTTGGACTTGGGCTCCAGTTAAACTTATGATTCACACTACACACATCACCTGTTACTCATCATAATCTTGATACATCCTGAATATTTGTCCTCTCTGGGTACTCTGGTACATAGACACTAACTTCATAACTATACTTAATACTCATAACAGTGTTCATCAACACACGCTCTACTACTTCCACTCTTGACTCTAGCTCACTCACTAGATCACCTCATTACACTCATTAACATCCATGATCACATGCATCTAATGCACTAGTTATTTACTTCTATAATACACATGTCTCACTTCACACTCACAGTCAAACACATGATTCCATATCTCTATTGATATATCTCTCTCTCTCCCCATGCCTACTATACTTGAACCTACCAACTGATACACTAATCAGTGGTCCACTAAAACATACCTTCCATGACCAATTTTGATACTTCTCCACCCATGACCTGCCATTAGTATTTCTAATACACAGACCCCCACTTGCTGATACTCATAAAACTCCTACACTGGAATTTTACTTCACCATCATGCATTCACTCACACATCACTCATTGTGCACTTGTGCACATAGTTCTAGACTCTCTTCCTCTTTCCTTCACATATCACTCCCTAACACATCAACACCCCAAAGTACTAGGTGATATGCCCGCATTAGACACATATAGGTGAACTCATATTTACCTATACTAATGCACCACCTTCACATGTAGCACAAATCCTACTACCTAACACAATACATCCTAACACTATCACACTCACCTATACACTTATGGGTATCATTCTATCATGGCACACTCACTAGTACATCTCCTGAATACACTTTCTCTTACTCACGACACAACTAAGTATCAAGCACCAAATGGAATATCATGCCCCGTTGATATCCACACACAAATTTTATGATACTTAATTAATACATGGATCACTCAACTATATGAATTTATATCTATCTAGAACATGCATGATGTCACTGATACCAACTTCTGGAATCACAATTGATACTATACTCCCCCTTCTAACTATACTAACTATACTGACCCTACCATAGGACTATTACTACAGAAGTACTACACTATGAGTTATCTCTAGACTGATGACTATAGCTCACATGTCCAACCAGAACTATTCACAGACTCACAAGCTACACTCTCAACAATTAACATTAATACTCAAAGACACAAACCTATCTGCAAGTTACCAAACTACTACACTATCCAAGGAACCTCAGGAACTAATGAAATGAAACTCTATAAGGAACTGGACTAGAGAAACTAAGGATATCTCTATTCCTGAGCTAATAAGGGTAATGGAACATAATTCAATGATAAGAGTGGAATGATAGAGATGATATATTAAGAACCAATTTAAGATACAATCTGATAATCATACACGTCTATCCAAAATCATATTACCCATAATCCTCGTCACTCCATTAAGCATATATGTGATAAACTATGGAGTCCATAACTAAGGTATATACCTCTATAATCATGTTATCTAGAATTCTCGTCACCCCAACTAGTATGGCTGCGTCCCGCTAACTAGAATGGCTGCGATAAACTCTAAATTCAATAACTAAAATATGTACATTCAAATCAGTTCTCTATGTTTCTGTCACGCAAGCTAGTATAACTGCGATAAACTCTAGACTCCATAACTAAGACAGACGATTATCTTTCTCACAATGTTCTTATCCAAATACGTCATCAGAAAATACCCCAAGTTAGTCTATAAGATTCATCTCGATACAAGAAATTCTCTATCATTTATTAAAAAAAATAGCGTAAAAAAACTAATTTTGTTTCTTCTCTTCCCCACAAATATATATATTTAAAAACTAAATTTAAAATGATTTAAAAGTTAATTTTAAAAATATCAAAAATATTTAAATTGTTTAAACAAATCTTAATTCAAATATATTTAAACTATTTAAACTATTTGTTAATAATATTATAAAGATATTTATTTTACATACAACGTAACTGAATTTAGTAGTGTAGGTGTAAAAACCTTTCGGCCGAGAAACAGAAAACCAGCATTATGAATAAAAGAAAAGAAAATCATAAAGATCGAAAGTTATCGGTAAATTACATAGCTTTCAAAACTAATATACTCCAAACAAGAAAGAAAAATAAAATCAAAAATGATGGCATTGCATTTTGTAAGATTGTAGATTTGCTCTAGCCGTAAATCCAAGATGTCAAGATGATGCTCGACTTTAGCCGCGAGTTCAAAGAGAACGAGCCAAAACCAACAGCTGGTTGCCAATTTGTTATTTGTCTACACAACAAAAAGAAACCTCGATTACAACAAGTTGGCGAACAAAATTAAGTTTTTTTTAGAATGTCATTCTAAAAGTTGCTTATTAAAATGTCATTCTAAAAGTAAAAAAAAAGAAGCGACATTTCTAGTATACAAATTTAATAAAGACATTTCTAGTATACAAATTTAATAAAGACAGAAAAACATCTTTTATGCCGAAAAGTTCAAACCTGCTTCTCGAATGTTTGTTTTTAAGCAATTGTTTGGTCCTTAAACCTTTTTTTTTTTCTCCAACTGATCACTTGTCTTGATGCCACCTTCTTATTGTTTCATTCCGACCACCTCGTTAGGGTGAGCATTATTCGATTTTGGACCGAAAACAGAATCTAATCGAACTGAACCTAATAAGAGATTCGGTTCAATTTCAAAAAAAAATCGGATCGGTTTCGATTTTGAAAATACAAAATTTTAATATTCGGATTCGGTTTCGATTTCGATTTTTGATTTCGGTTCAAAACCGAAAACAAAATACGACTTGTGCAATTATGTAAATACTCTCAATTATATGCATATTGTGTGATTAAAAATATGTATATTTTGAAAATAGTAATCTTATATGTGTGTTTTGAAACCCAACTTTGATAATTTAACAACTAATCAAACTTTAGACATAACTTTGAAGTATAATAAATATGTGCATAAAAATTGTAATTTTTAGTATAATTTAATCACGATTATAATTTTGGGTCTGTAGTGTCCCGATCCCGTTGTCGAGCACGGTTGTGGGCTAGCAGATGGAACGGTCGAGTTAGAATCAGATAATGAAAAAAAATCTTGCCAGTATCGTTATATCGGAACAAGTGAATGGAGGACATTTCCTCGTTCTGGATTGGATTCGTTGTACACCAGTCACACCTTGTTACAAGCACAATTCAGACTTGTACGACATCACGTCCAGTGACAACCTTCGATTTTATGAAATCGGAACATGACATGGTCCGATCCATTAAACAATTTAAATATTCCAACCAAAAATGAAAAAAAAAAAACTAAGCATTATAAGTATTAAGAAGCTTTCGGTTGCACATGAGCATGACGCTATTACTAACTCGTAACAAAAGTTCTCGAAGATTTAAAGGGAACTCTCTACCTGCAACTACAACTACTTGATATTGTATTAAAAAACAACAACTTGCGACTAGAAAATAAAATCTAACTTTACACTTCACGTTTTAACTATACTATTTATTAGTGGCACTGTTAGCTTTGATAATATAATCCAAGTCCTCACATGAGTTCGCTTGACCTCATAGTTTATATTTTCTTTTCAAAAAGTCCCTAATTTTTGAAACTCATAAATATCTTATTTGGATTGGAGCAAGAGTTCTTAATTAGTAAAAACCCGTAAGTTCTTAATTAGTAAAAATATATTGGTCAGAAATAATCATAAATATCCTAAAAAGAAGCATTCTGATGGAATTGGCCTAGTTCAACCACAAGATTGCTAAAAGTTTGTTTGGATTGAGAGTTAAAAAAAAAAAAATGAAAAGAAAAAAAGCAAAGTCACGTAGGGGTTAAAAGGAAAAAAAAAAGGTTAAAGGAGGAGGAAGAAAGTCAATATTTATAATCTTGTTTGGATTGGAGCAAGAGTTAAGTTGATGTGTGTTTAATAATTCTTACTGATTATATTGTAGGTTTTGAGTGGGAGAAGAATTAATAAAAATACAATAGTTATAGAAATAATTTTTTTATTACATATGGCATAAAATTAAATTTGATTGAATTTTTAATTAAAATTTGTCAAAACATCTTCAAAAATTAGATCTGAATGGAGAGTTTTTTTTTTCTTTTTCTTACAATTTTCATCAATGAGTAATGAAGAGAAAACGAGAATAGACGATGCATCTGGACGGCAGCGGGTTGAAAGCCAAAAAGATGAAACAACCGGATGAAAGCAAAAAAAGAAAAGGACAAAAAGATTATTTTATAGGATAAATAAATGATATTTATGATTTTTTAAATAAAAAATTTCACTCTCAAACTAAATATAATTTTTTTTCTTCAATTAACTTTTTTTTCTACTTAACTCTCTTCGCGCTTAATCCAAACAGATTTATTCATCGTTGCTCAAACTCTTTGTATGTTGTTTTGCGATGTCTTTTGATAACTTTCACATTGAGGCAATTTTTATGCTTTCTCTATTCCCACGCCTGGGTATATAATGTATCTTGCCAAGTTTAGAATCAGTAAAAATTTGACAATGGCTCACCTAAATATCATTAGGAAAAGTATTCATAATTGTTGTATTTTAGCTCTACCTTTTGGTGTTGGGTAAAATGTTTAACCTATTTGAAAAATATTCCGGAGTTCGATGAGTGTTATCCATGTGTCGAAGAAGTTCAAAGAGTTGAAGACGACAAATAACACAAATTTCAGCATATATCGGATTGAAAATTAGAAAATAGCAGTTTCAGAGGTACCACCAAAGGTATACCGTCGATATACTGTTTTCGCTGAAAAAAACTGTTATTTGTTCGAGAAACTCTTATTCGTCGATTCCGTTTACTGTGATATATTACTGGTACAACCGTCGATATATCGTTGTCCGGAAAGGGGCGCAGGGGGTGGGGTGGGGCTGAGGGAGAATTTGGATATTTTGTTTACAACGTTGGATCTAATCAACAATCCAGATTGCTGCATAATTTAGAAACTTTAAATAGGACTTTCCTAATCCTAATTTTCTAATACATCTACCAAAGAGAGATCAAAAAGGGAGAGAATTCTTAAGCTTGCAACTTTCGAAGAAGCAGAGAAATTTGTGGCTATTTCGAAGGAAGATTGTTTCGGATTATTGTTCTCATCGTCTCCGTTCATCGGTAACATCTTGTAATGCAATTTCATTACTTCAAGTAGTCGCGGTGATCCGATTTGATTGGTGGAAAGTTTGTAAATGGTGTAATCTTTTATTTCATTAGTGAATGTGTTTTCATGGATTAGAATCCGATCGTCCCGTGATTTTTTTTTTTGTAAGAATTTTTCACGTCAAAATAGTTTGTGTTTGTGTTGTTCTTTGTCTGTAATTTTGATAAGTTAATTTTCGTACGATTTATTTTGGTTCTCTGATAAACTCTTAGTTTAGAGGAACGATTTCTGCGTTTTGCTCATAAAACTAAGCTACTTACTAACTCAATATAGAATAATTTCAGTGAGGAAATAGGTATGACTGTAGCTAAAACTCGTACTGATCCATTCATGTCAAAATGACTTTAAAGTTGGGCTTCAGCAACTAATATTAACATGAATGATAACTAAAAGAAGCAAAGTTTGTTTGCTAAAGCACAACACAAAGTGAAAAGGGATGAGAGCATCAGAGAAGAGACAAAGTTTGTACATTGCTCGGACAGATTGGTTCAATAAATAAACAAAAGTGAGTACAACTTGTTCACCGTATCTTACCTTCATTGTAGTTAGTTGTATCAACAGAGAAAACAAATCCAAAATTACAGCTTTAGCAAATCAACCCTTCCTCTTTCAAGTATTACCCTTAAAAAATATTTGACAAAATTAGACCACCAGAAGCATTATTAGCAGCCTCAATTTGAAGACGGAAAAAACATGACCAAACAAATAACAAATAGATTATACTAAGGTTCCCACTATCAGTATCAGAATCGGACTATATCTATGAGTATCGGAATTAGCGGTATCAACAATATCGACGGTTTCTCATCATCGAATTTTTTGGTATTAAAAAACAATTAATTATTAATAAATTATTAACATTTTAGATAATATATTTTATATATTTAGGTATAAAATTAAGTATTTTCAGTATTATTTGTTAGTAGTTTTGAAATTAAATGAAATAGTAGTCATCTTTGTCGATTGGTTTAC